>OY987258.1:9577606-9649983 GCA_963920725.1 Rhamphomyia laevipes
GATCGAATAATTTTTCGTATCACTTTTATTTTTTATTTTTTTTACGAAATTCTAATTTAATTAAGATATTACTAAACTAACCAACATAATACTTAATGTATTTTTTTTTATTCTGATTTTATTAATTATCAGCTGTGAATGACATTTTTATAATTTTTTTTTTTTTTTTTTTTTTTCTATTCATCCATTCAGCCATATTAATAATGAATTAATAATAATTAAATTAATTTAAATAATTACGATTTTTTTGTTCTTTTTTTATTAATATTTCACGGTCATGGTCAGCAATAGTTGTGACGTCACAACACGTTGAACAATTTTTTTGTAGAGTAGATCGCTATTCTATTTCAATTAAATCTGATGATGTACCAACTAATTTTTCTTTTTGTGGTAAAACATAAAATGTTGGAAGGATTAAAAATGATGGTGATGTACGCTTCTTGTTGTACAAACCCGCGTACACCACAAGCTCTTATTTGGGGTTTTCTTATTTTTTTGTCTGTAACTATTTGTTATAATATTAGGTTATAATATATACATTTATATTTAATTAATTTTTTTACTTTTAAGGTCGAAATTTTACCTATCTTTCCGTTGTGTATTAATTTTTCCTTTTCCTTTTAATTTATTTGAGTAATTTATGTGATTAAATATATTTAAAATTTATATATATATATATTTTATAATTTAACTCCTAAAATTTCTTGTCTGCTTCCTTCGAAAGGGTTGACCGGAAAAGATCTTATTGTAGGATATTTCTATCTATTATAGTGATATAGCTATCTATCATTCTGTTTCCCTTTTTTTTCGGTGTAAAGTTGGTAACCAACTAATTGGCGGAAATAAGGAATATATCTGTGACCCGAACCTTTCACCACACCCGTAAATTCACCACGTTTAATTTTATTTCCCTATATAATCATGTAATCACTATAATCGGTTGTCTTAAATTTGCCGTAAGCATGCGCTCCATTCTTATATTATTATATTTTTATTGCTTTGTAGATGTCGCGCGTGAACGTAAGGAATGAATAGAGAGAGTGTAATGATAGTATATCTATACAACATTTTTGTTTTACAGAATAAATAATGTAAAATTTATGTTAACTTATCTAAAAAATGTTAAATGTAGGTTTAACTTATAAATGTTATGCTTTTGATTCTACGGCCACTACACAGTCGGAAATTTGCCTAAATCGAATTGACGGCAAAGTTTCGAAAAATTGGATCGAGAATCATTATTTATTATTATTATTTTTTTTTATATATATATATTATAGATCTACTTATGGTAACGTGTGGCTTCGACCCACACCCTGAATAATATAAATAGCCGGGCAATAAAATTCTATAAAGAAGTTGATGGAAATTAAGATTGTACTACTATATTTATTTTCTTAAATCTTTCGAATCATAAATACCTAAGTTTTTACCATCTACATCTTCTAATTCATAACGGTTTGCTCCTAATTGTTTTACTATTTTACATTTAATAAATTTTGGACTAAATTTTGCATTTCATTTTTTCGACAAATTACTTAATATAAAGTTTCTACGGTAAACGATATCACCAATATTAAATGATATTTTTCGACTTCTTAAATTATATGTCTTTTCATGTCTTTGGTGAGCTTCTACTAATTTTTCCTGAACTTTATCATGAAGTAATTGTATTTTATCTGATTGTGGTAATATTGATGTTTCAGATTCATTTAAAATATTTAATTTTTTTAATAATTTGTATGCTGATGCATTTGTAATCATACTGTAGCCAAAGAGAGCTTCAAACGGTGAAGTATTTATACTTTGGTGTACAGAACTTCTCAAAGCCATATTAATATGTGCAATATGCTTGTCCCAACTTGTGTGATCTTCAGCTACATATGCTCTGATCGCTTGAATAATAGACCTGTTAACTCGTTCACTAGCGTTAGATTGTGGGCTATATACAGGCGTTTTTAAATGGGTAATACCATAGCTTCCTAAACAATTTTTAAATTCATTGCTAACAAATTGTTTTCCATTATCTGTCATAATGGTTTCGGGTACCCCAAAAATTGAAAAAACGTTATCGATTAAATACTTTATTACTACATTTGATTTTGCAACCCTCATTAGTTTTATTAATGGAAATTTAGTTAATTTGTCTAAACATATAAATATATAACAATGACTTAATTTTGACCGTGGATAGGGTCCTAAAAATTCTAAATATATATGTTGGAAAGGACGTTGAACAACAATTTGTTGCCCCATTGTAGCACGAGTGATAGTGTTAGGAGATTTCGTCATTTTACAAACTTCACAGTTATTAATAAAGTTTTTTACTTGTATTACAATTTTTGGCCAAAAGTAAAATTCTCGGATTTTATATAAAGTTTTTGAAATTCCTCCATGCGAAGCTTGAGGTGGTTCATGTGCCATTGCAATTACGTCGTTCGTCAGGCCTTGTGGAACCCAAAGTTTCCAAGCTTTTACTTCATCATCAGGATTTCCACTGTACGTACGCGTTCGTTTGTATACGAAATTTTCCGATATTTTAACATCAGGTAATTTATCGTTATTATTTTCAACAAAGGTAATTAATTGTTTATACTCTTCGGATTTAAATTCATTATCATTTAAATTTATTGATAGATTTACGTTTTCATATTTGTCTAATGTATCCATATACATTCTAGATAATGTATCTGGTACAACATTCAAAGATCCTTTTCTATGCTCAATGCCAAAAGTAAAAGCTTGAAGCTTCAAGCTCCACCTGGCCAAACGTCCGTTCAAATCGGTCTGATTCATGAGCCACTTCAAACTTGCATGGTCTGTAATAATGGTAAAATCTTGACCCTCAATAAAAGGACGAAATCGCTTAACACTTATAACAGCAGCGTAACATTCAAGTTCTGTTACACTGTAGTTTTGTTGTGCTTTGTTTAATTTCTGGGAATAGTAACATATTGGACGTTCATTACCCTTTGAATCGAGCTGAGTAAGAACACTTCCAACACTCGTTTTCGAAGCGTCACACTGTATTATAAACGGTTTTGAAAAATCAGCGTGTACTAAAACAGGGGCTGAAATCAGAGCAGTTTTTAAATTATTAAATGATTCAATAGCATCTGGTGTTAATGTAAATGTTTTACTTTTTTTCATTGTATCAGATAAACCTGCTGCTACTGTAGCATATTCGTTAATAAATCGCCTATACCACCCTGTCATACCTAAAAATCTTCTTACTTGTTTTACTGATTTGGGTTCTGGAAAACATTTAATTGCTTCTATTTTTGCTGGGTCTGTTTTAAGGCAACCATTTCCTACAATGAAACCTAAATACTTAAGTTCTTTGAAACAAAATTTTGATTTCTCTACATTTATGGTAAGACCGGATAATTTTAATCTATTTGAAACTTCCTCTAGCATTTTCAGATGAGTGTTGAAATCTGGTTAAATTATAAGGAGATCGTCCAGGTACACGAAAACAAATTCTTTTAGTTCGGCCGGTATTACTCTATCCATCAATCTACACATACGCTGTGCAGCGTTGCATAACCCAAACGGCATGACGGTAAACTGATAAAGTGGCCGCCCAGGAACCGTAAAAGCAGTTTTTTCGCGAGATTTTTGCTCTAAGGGAATTTGCCAAAAGGCATCCTTTAGGTCTACACTAGATATAAAAACTGTGTCGGACAAACGACTTAATAAACCTTCAATATGCGGAAGTGGATATGCATTCTTTTTAGTTACACTATTTATTTTCCTGGAATCTAGGCATAATCGATTTTTCCCAGGTTTACGAACAAGGACAACATGAGAGTTCCAAGGGCTTTCACTCTCTTCTATGACTCCCATTTCAATCATTCTATCTAATTCATCATATAGCAATTTCTGAATAGCTGGAGAAGTTGGGTAGTGCCGTGATTTAATTGGTACCATCTCACCTGTGTCTATCGTATGTTCTAAAAGGTGAGTTTTACCTAACCCTAATTTCGAAAATGAAGGAAAGTTTTCGCGGACTCTATTTAATCTAAGCATTTGTTCTGTATTTAAATCATGCATTTCAAAATTGTTATTTCTTATTTCACATTCTTTAAAATTTAATTCTGAAATTAATGCAGGTGCTATATCAAAATTTTTCCAGAAATCTATCCCTAAAAATAGTTCTTTTGATAAACTTGGTACAAGATATAACATTTGTGCTTTTTCAATACCATTATAAGTAATCAAACAATTAATTTTTCCAACTATTTGTTGATTTTTGCCTTCGGCTGTTTGGACATTAGCTTAAAATTTATCATAAACAACATTATTATTTTTAAGAAATTCTAGGCAACCAGTACCTAATGCGCTTATGCTTGCACCACTGTCAAGCAATCCATTTAATTCTTTACCAAATATACTAACTTTTGCATATGGACGCGGATCTGATGAAATATCAAAACAAGTCGAAGCTATACTATGTCTTAATTGTTTTCTAATTTTAAACCATTCTCTAACAGATACTATATTTTTATTTTGTTTTGTTTTTAAATTTAAAGAATTTACTCCGAATATTTTCTCTCTCGTTTTTTTATATTCTACAATACGTTGGTGTAAGCTTTTTACAGGTAAACTATGTTTTGTTTTGTCTAAATTAATGTTTTCACTTTCAGGATTTTTTAAGATTGTAATGTTAAGTTCATTTTTATTTTTTTTTGTAAAATTTCTGTATTTTTATCTAATTCATTATTTAATTTTAATTCATTTTTTTCTATATCATCTTTATTCAATATATTTTTATTTAACTTACAATTATCAAAACTATTACTACTATTATTTTCTATTCCGGGATTTATTTATTTGAACGAGAATTCCCGGGAATATTTTTCTCGTTCTGTCTCAGGTTTCCCGTACAGCGTGGACAATTAGGAGTGGCAACATCTTTAGTACCACATCTAAAATAAAAAAGACTTCTTTGATCTTTCGGACAATCAAAGAAACCGTGGCCAATATCGTGGCAATTCCAACATTCATATTTTGAATAGTCCTTTACAACTGTGCGATTATTATTATTATAAATTTTATTCTTATTATAAGGTTGCGAATTTAATGCATTTATATCATAAATATCATTATTTTCGTCTTCAATGTCATAATCAATTTCATTAATTTTTTTGAAACTAGTTTGCTGTTTGTATTTGAAGGAACTTTTATATAAATATTTTTCAGCTTTTTTGCTAACATGGATTTCTGGTAAACTTTCAGTTTTAAATGTAAAAATTAATTTTCTAATTGAATCTCTCATATTGTGATTTAATATATCTACAATTTCGCTATCTGCTTTTGGTGAACGTAATTTTGGATTTAAATTTATAATATCCGAACTGAATTTTTCAAATGTTTCGTTATTATCTTGTTTCCGATCATTCATTTGGGCAGATATTTCAAAATCTGACTCAATTGAACGATATCGTTCAACCAATGCAGTTTTCAATTGTTCCCAATTCGCGGAAGAATTTCTTTTTAAGAAATTCCAGTACCATCTCTCAACATCGCCAGCAACAATAGAATGAAAGTGGTCAACAACAGTTTTCCACGAATATTCAAAAGATATTCTCAATCTCTCAATTCTAAAAATAAAATCATCTACTGACATGTTTTTGTTGTCGAATCTCAAACCCCATTTATCCATTTCACATTTTCTACTATATCTATTAGAATTGAATCTGTTACCAGATACACTTCTTCTGTTACTTTGGCTAAACCTTTCATCACCCGAATCGCTAGAACAATCTACGGTTTGTGCGTTATTATTCGGTATAATTGGATTTCGAGAATTATTTAAAAGTTGATCTAATTGTTGGGATAAATTACTTAAAAGTTGTGGGTTATTAACTCAACGTTCTGGAAGTTTTGAGAAACTATATTTTGTCGCGTTTGGTTTTCTATTGAAGTATTAAAACTTTGTTTTGCCAATTCTAAATTTTTATTTTGGAAGCTATCAACCCGTTTCTGTGGACTTTTCACATTTTCGTTTGACGAAATTTCAGTATCAGGAAGATTAAAATTTGGTAATAAATTTTGTTTATTTTGTGTAGCATTTTGTTGTAATATCTGATGTATTAAAAGTTTCATTTGTTTCATTTGATTCGCCAAGTTCGAATCTACAGAATTTGTTGTGAACATTTCAGCAAATTGCTGCTGAGTAATATTTACACTTTCGGCATTTTCATCAACATCAGGTAACCTTGATGGTAAAGAATAACGACCTGATTGATTTCTCAAATCTTCAGAGGAATTTGCAGGTGTGATACCTGTAGAATTTTTACTACGAGTAACCCCAGTCTGAATTTCTAAGTCTATTAATTTATCTATTGGATTAATTACTGGTAAATCTGACTTATTAATTTCGTTATTTTCATGATTTGTTGGATTATTTACACTTTCTGTATTTGTGTTAGACATGGTTGGAGGAGAATGGACAATTCTAGGAGGATTTTGTGAATTATTACTATCATTAGGAGTTCGCGGATTACTCCTTGTATGATAATAACCGCGTTGAGTTTGGTTTTTAAATTTTGCACCTCTGGTAATAGGCGTACTCATTTTACGACAACTCAAATTATATAATTAATCAATTACAACTAATTACTGAAAAGGTTATTATATATAGACTTTTATTATATATTAATCTTCTAAAATATTTCAACTAATTAATTATTTTTATTTTAGCATTAACCGCAATAACAAAAATAAATTATTTTAATTTAAAAAAATGTAGTTTAAATTTTATTAATTTTCTAGCATACTTTTAGGTGCTATCAATATTGTAAGACTTCTTTTACTAATTCAATGTGGAAGGTATTACTTATTATAAATTTAATTCATAATGTAAAGTAAATTTAATATAATTTTATTATGTTACTACTTATAAGAGTTCTAAATAAAATTATTGTTTCTAAAATAGAAAGATTAAACAAAAGTTTTTCTTCTTTTTTTTTTCAAAAAAAAAAGAGTCCGATAATATTATACAATAATTGTTACTTTTTATTTATTCGAAACAACTAATTCTATTCTTTTAATTCAATACTATCTATTATCTGACCGAATCCTATTCTCACTATTCTCACTTTTCAAATCTAGTTTTTCTCTAACTAATTTTCTAATTTGTTTTCAAATTATTTTCCTCACTTTTTTTTTCATACAAAATAAAAGGGATGTGATCATTAACACGTTACTTTCAATTATTTTCTTCAACTGAATTTGCTCAACAAAATTTTTAACTATTATTAATATCATATGTGCTAGCTTTTATTTTTCTCATCAAAACAATATTCTTGATCGCAAACGCACAAAATTCTGGTAAATAGACTATTTTGTGGAACATATCTAAGATATAATAAATATTTAAAAAAAAATATAAATTGTATAAATTTACAAGTATACTTTCGCAATTATAAGCCAGAACGTACTTAGATCTTAGCTATAATACATAAAGTTATCCTCGAAATATATTATGTATATATATATTTATATATTATGAAGGAATCTAAACCATAAAGACAAATAAATATCCACGTCGCAAACGCGAGGTTCGAATCAAAATCTTTGAATCTCGGGACATACGTCGATATTTTGTTTTTGCTCTTTATTTATTTTTCATTTTATATTTGTGTTTATTGAAATTATATTTTTAAGAGTAAATTTGTGATATATTAATATTTGGAAATTTAGAAGCTTTTGGTAGAAATGATAGAAAAGTAAAATTTGTAAAAGTAAATATGTAATAATGTAAGTTTTATTAATTTAATTGTTTTGACTTAAATGCGTACTATCTATTACTTTCCGTACAGGATTTGAACTTAATTAACTAGCCAAAACGTTGGGCGCCATTTGTAATGAATGAATTTATCTAAGTTTAATTTTTTTCTTCTTGTTATTACTATTAACATATACTTTCAAACTTCGCTGTCCACTCACATACAAAAAAAAATTACATTAGATAACTTTCGTCATCCTTGAAGGATCTTAGCAACATATAGGCATGCTTGCGATGCTCAGGCTAGGTCGCCGGATTGGGGGGGTTCTTGTTGCTCTTCAAGGTTACAATTTACATGCCTTGATTTGTTGACGTATTATATTTTTATCAGGAATATTTAATTTGACTGTAATATCAAAAATAGAAAAAAATCATAAAAAATGGATAAAATCGGAATCTGGATATAATTACAATAAACACGCTACACATATGATAATCCTTTGTGGATGATGTTATTCCACGCACGCCCTCCCTACCTATATCTATTTTATTTCATCACATTTTCTTTTAAAATAGACCCTTAATTAAATTATATTTTTGCTGCACTTTCAGGGCATAGTAAACAACTTTTTACCTTGCCGTAACTATAACGATCACATCCCCTTCAAAAAAAACTATTCACTAATCATTTTAATTCAAAAAAAAATCACAATTTTATTTTATTTATCAATATCTGTATCATGTTATATAATATTTATTTATATTAATAAGTTACAAGTTTTTGACCTAACTATTTAATAATGTTTATTTGATTTAAAAAAAATTGATTTCAATTTATAAAATTTTAATTTTTCATAGCTTTTTACTTTAAACAAGTTAATATGGTTAAATATTTTAATATATTTTAGTCATATATATCATAATAGTTATTATATATATATATATATATATATATATCTATATATTTTTAGTTAATCACAATATAAAAAATATAAAATAAAATCACTCACCAATAAAATTATTATTTAGACGATTTTCGTCCTTATTTATTCTTTATTTTTGTTGATCCTCAGCGGTGATGCATGCAGCACTTCGAGTTTCTTAAAATATTTTATTTTTTCTTGCTAAAACAAATTGATTATTTATATTTATTTTTTATATTATTTTGTGGTTATTTAAATTTAATTTATATTTACTTGATTTTATATAGCAAATTTTATTAATTTTATATTCGATTTAGACTATCATATTAGATTTTTATATTTTTTTTTTTTTTTTATACTATCTATTTCAATTATTTATTTATTTATTTTTATATTAGTATATTATATATATATACATGATCGAATAATTTTTCGTATCACTTTTTTTTTATTTTTTTTTACGAAATTCTAATTTAATTAAGATATTACTAAACTAACCAACATAATACTTAATGTATTTTTTTTTTATTCTGATTTTATTAATTATCAGCTGTGAATGACATTTTTATAATTTTTAATTTTTTTTTTTTCTCTATTCATCCATTCAGCCATATTAATAATGAATTAATAATAATAAAATTAATTTAAATAATTACGATTTTTTTGTTCTTTTTTTATAATATTTCACGGTCATGGTCAGCAATAGTTGTGACGTCACAACACGTTGAACAATTTTTTTGTAGAGTAGATCGCTATTCTATTTCAATTAAATCTGATGATGTACCAACTAATTTTTCTTTTTGTGGTAAAACATAAAATGTTGGAAGGATTAAAAATGATGGTGATGTACGCTTCTTGTTGTACAAACCCGCGTACACCACAAGCTCTTATTTGGGGTTTTCTTATTTTTTTGTCTGTAACTATTTGTTATAATATATACATTTATATTTAATTAATTTTTTTACTTTTAAGGTCGAAATTTTACCTATCTTTACGTTGTGTATTAATTTTTCCTTTTCCTTTTAATTTATTTGAGTAATTTATGTGATTAAATATATTTAAAATTTATATATACATATATATATTTTACTTTTACTTTCCTTTTATTGAATTCACAATTCATGTTTTCCTCACCTGGGCATAGCTCCTAAACGGCTTTACCGATTTAACTCAAATTTGAAACTTAAGCTCGTGTTATTAATCACTCGGTACTTTAATAACTTTTATGGCCCTTCGAGGGGGCGGGCGGTTGGGCCTATTTTCTAAAAAGTCATGTGGGGTATCAAATTAAAGGTCTTGATGAGTACATCTCGTTGGGTAGTGTTTCGAGCTACTAGGACCTAGTGGGGCCCCCCAAAAATGGGGCCCAAAATGAAAAAAAAATCATGAAAGGTATCAAATTAAAGGTCTGGAAGAGTAGATATCTTTGGGGTCAGTAAAGGAAGTGTTTGGGGGCAACGCGGGTCATGTGGGGCCTGAAATTATTATTAATTTCCTTTTATTAAATTTACAATTCATATTTTCCTCACCTGGGCATAGCTCCTAAACGGCTCAACCGATTTAACGCAAATTTGGAACTTAAGCTCCAGCGTTTACCCAGTCGGTGCCCCATAATTTTCAGGGCCCGGCGAGGGGGCGGGGGGTTGGACCTATTTTCAAAAAAGTCATGTGGGGTATCAAATTAAAGGTCTTGATGAGTACATCTCGATGGGTAGTGTTTCGGGTAACTAGGACCATGTGGGGTCCCCAAAAAAATGGGGCCTATTTTTAAAGAAGTCATGTGGGGTATCAAATTAAAGGTATTGATGAGTACATTACGTTGGGTAATGTTTCGGGTAACTGGGACCAAGTAGGCCCCCAAAAAATGGGGTCAAAAATGGAAAAAAATCATATGGGCATCAAATTAAAGGTCTGGAAGAACACATATTTTTGGGGCAAGTAATTGTAGTATTTGGGGCAACAAGAACCATGTGGGGGCCTGGAAAATGGGGCCCAAAGAAATCATGTGGGGTATGAAATTAAAGGTCTCGATGAGTACATCTGGTTGGGTAATGTTTCAGGTAAAGAGCGCCATACGGGGCCAAAAAATAAAAAAATATACATATGTATATATATAAAAATATATATATATGTATATGAGCCGTAAATTTTGCAAGTGACTTTTCGCGAAACATGAGTTAGAGCTATTTATTATTAACCGCTCAAATATATATTTTTTATTATAATATGTTATATTATAGTAAAAATATATAAACAATATAAAAATTCTACAGTTTTTAGTCGAACAAATATATTGTGTAAAACTTAAAATATTTGACCGACTAAAAAGTATGAAATAATAAATAAATAAAAAAAAAACATTTTTTAAAAATACTTTCCTTTATAAATAGTAATATGCGACTAAAAACTAATAAATAATACTAAAATTATATAATCTTTCATTCTTGTATCTAGAGTTTCAGTAATGGTCAATTGTAGTAGGGTTAACTGCAAACGTACTAGATTAGAGATTCAGTAAAGGTAAAGTATAGTAAAAGGGAAGTAGACCCTTTATAAAGGGAAGTATAACTGATCAAAATTAATTATGAGAATTAATAGAATTTATCAGAATGATATTTATAAGGGGTCTACTTCCCTTTTACTATACTTTACCTTTACTGAATCTCTAATCTAGTACGTTTGCAGTTAACCCTACTACAATTGACCATTACTGAAACTCTAGATACAAGAATGAAAGATTATATAATTTTAGTATTATTTATTAGTTTTTAGTCGCATATTACTATTTATAAAGGAAAGTATTTTTAAAAAATGTTTTTTTTTTATTTATTTATTTTATAATTTAACTCCTAAAATTTCTTGTCTGCTTCCTTCGAAAGGGTTGACCGGAAAAGATCTTATTGTAGGATATTTCTATCTATTATAGTGATATAGCTATCTATCATTCTCTTTCCTTTTTTTCGGTGTAAAGTTGGTAACCAACTAATTGGCGGAAATAAGGAATATATCTGTGACCCGAACCTTTCACCACACCCGTAAATTCACCACGTTTAATTTTATTTCCCTATATAATCATGTAATCACTATAATCAGTTGTCTTAAATTTGCCGTATTATAGTTAAGCATGCGCTCCATTCTTATATTATTATATTTTTACTGCTTTGTAGATGTCGCGCGTGAACGTAAGGAATGAATAGAGAGAGTGTAATGATAGTATTTCTATACAACATTTTTGTTTTACAGAATAAATAATGTAAAATTTATGTTAACTTATCTAAAAAATGTTAAATGTAGGTTTAACTTATAAATGTTATGCTTTTGATTCTACGACCACTACAATATACACTAGCACTTAAGGGCATACCGTCTCCATGATAGAATTTCCGTGATTTTTTGCAATTCGGACTTACTAATTTTATTATAAATTTTGATCCTTCTTAATATAGTGAAGGTAACACATAGTTAAATATAACACTATGTTGAAAAAACTTTTAATTCCAAAAATCTAAAGGCTTGTTCAATTGTGGAACATTTTTTGTCAAGCATTTTTGTCAGTCTTAAAATCACAATTATTACTAATCATATCTTTTTATTACTGGTATTCATTTGACACTGAGTTAACTTAGGTAGAAAATCGATGCTTCGGTCTGGACTTGAATCCGGCACCTAATATATCATATCGCAGCATAGCATTATACAAGTAGGCCACCAACGCTAGGGAGTTATATTGTACGGATATTATTCATTTTCCATTGCAAATAAAATATTCCAAAGAATTTGTATTATGTATTACTACAATTTTAATTTGTAAATTAAATTTTGTAAATTAATTTATAAATTTTACGAGTAGTATGAAATACTATGAAGTCTGGTGATGGGTTGGATGATCGAAAAAAAAAGTTCGCTCAAAATTTTTTTCTAGGCGTTTCCGAGGGCGGGGAGTCCGAAAATGCAAAAAAAAAAGTGTTAAGGGGACGCGTACGCGTATGCGTTCGCTTTTTATGTGCGCAGCAACATCTCCTAGAACCGCTTGTCAGATTTTAATAAAATTTGGCACACAGACTCTAACATACTTCACCCCGGTGCCTTTTAAAGATGAAATCGATCCTTTCAGTGGGACCATGTTAGATTTCCCCATTTATGTGGGAACCTACGTGTTTTTGTTCTACGGAAAAAATAAAAAAGAAATTCATGTCTTAGATTTGGATGAAATTTGGAACATAGGTTGGTATCATAAATGTCCACAAGCCTACCAAGATACAGGTCTGTAACTTCAGGGGGTCCATGGTAAAATTTCCGATTAAAATTTCGTATACTCTAGAGCATATAGTAATTATTATCTTATTAGCATAAATTTTGGTACATATGATAGTTTCCGTATGTACTTAGCACCTGTAAAATTTGAAGTCGATACTTCAGTGGGTCCATGTAAATATCTGTAATTACTTTTCATAAGTTAAACTCTCTATATAGTTTAGTATAAATTCCAGAATCTTTCCTGAAACTTATATTTTAATAAATTGAATAAAAAACACTTCAAAACTTTATTTTAATATAAATTTACTTTTATTTAATCTTAACTTTTTATTACAACGATTTAAGTTTTATTTTTTAGACCGAACTGTTTGACGACTTTTTCAGAATTGATGTTTTTCTAATTCTAAATTAAAAAGAAGCTTAAAGATAATTATTTCATAATGCATAATTGTACATAAAAACCTTTTAATTATGCATGGGAAAATTGTCAGATAAAAAGACGCTTAATCTGCAAAATTCCTGAGAACGGATTTTTGATACTTATTTAATAAAAGCCTGAGAACGGAATTTTGATAATTATTTAATTTAATAATTATTTAGAATTTTGATAAATGTAACTTAAATAAAGTTGCATTAGAAAAATATATTTATATCGCGATAAGTGTCTTATTACTATGTGACAACTCCCCCCTATTTATGGTTTGCAGCCCCTGCAAACGGATCTATTTCTTTATTTTTTTCATTAATTTTTACATTGCTGTTTTCGTTTTCAAAAATTATTTTTACGTTTCCTTTATCATTTGCACGAATTCTTTGTACACCTTTTTGTTTTCTGTTTTTCAAGCACCAAATAATCCCAATCACAATAACCATAATAATAAAAAAATTTATACTTAAACTTGTGTAATTTATAGCATTATTTTTATAGTGGACATAATCGATAGTTTCTCGATTCACTATGTTATCAAAATGTAATTGTTTTAAAGTAACATTACTAATTATTTTCGTAAAATTTTCATGTATTGTAGGGATTATCATGCTGCTTGAAAAATTTCTGATTTTATTTTCAAATATATACTCTTTTATTTTAATTTTACAGTTACTAAATTTAATTAAGTTATGACTTTTTATATGTATGTTGTTATCAATACAATTTTATTCGATCTTACAAATATCTAAATTTTTTACAAGAATTATGTCGTCAAAAAGTTGTTCAATTAAAGTTACATTATTAATTTTTAAGTTACATGCATTATTGTTTTGGAAGATATTTCGTAAACAATCATTTTTATGTTTCTTTAAATTATTTTTCAAAACAATTTTATTTTCAATATTTAAATATACATTTTTTTTTTGAATAATTACATTTTCTAAATCATAATCTAATTCTTCGTAATTTCTATTAGGTGTAGGAATAATAATTGAGTTAAAATATTTTTCTTTCGTAAAATTTGGGATGCTTAAAACTAATATAAGCGATAGACCTTTAGATAAAATGCTAGTTTTGATGTAGGGTAGTTTTTCTGAGGAAATATTATAGTAGCTAATTTGTTCATTGGTTAAAATGTCGTGAGCTAGCACTCCTAATTTACTTAATAAAATAATATCGATTAACTTTTCTAATTGTTTGTTAACCATGACGATATCCGCATAAATAAGAAATGATACCTTCATTCTTGATAGAGTTTGAAGAATTTTATTTTCAATGTTGTTTACCATATCTAGTGCTGTTTTGATTTGCTGTTGTTGCTGATTTACCAGATTAACTGTTTCATTAAATTTTTTGAATAACTTCTCATTGATAACCACCTGTTTATTTAATTGATCAATTGACATTTCTACGTTATTATCTAAGTTATTTAGATGGTTGTAGATATCAGCGGCATCTTCACTGTCCATGGTACCAGCAATAAATTTTAGTGCTGATCCGATAATATTGGCTAGACCTCGTTTAAAACGTTTGTTCATTATCGAAGATTGTGGGATGATCATGTTTATATTGTATTTTGCTAATGAAATTTCTCTTTGCAGCATTTCGTCTTCGCCATTATTTGTTTCCGGGTCCATTTGTTTAACGTTAGCTTCTATTGAATTAATTATCTCCTGATAATGACCGAGATTGATTATGTGTAGCATCTTTGTGTAACTGTCAACCACTAGTCTTTGCTCCATTTTGAAAATACTATACCCATTTTGATTGTTAAGTTCTATTATTTCCATCTGCTGTCCCAAAGCTATAGTAATTACTATTAATATTATAAAAAATTTCATCTAAAAGTAAAAAAAAATTTTTACATTTATTTAATTTTTTTTTTTTTTTTTTTTTTGAATTTTAAACAAATTATTTAGTAGTTTTATTGGTATGCAAATCTTCTCTTGCATTGATTAGTGTGATATCTGGTGTTTCGTTTGTCATTGTGTCTGTAATATGATTTTCTTCTGTTTTATAATTAACGAGTTTTCTGTATTTTGGAAGAATTTTTCCAACTTGTCGATTTTGTACAATATCTTCTCTTATATTGTTGCTGCGTGAACGATTTTTATTAAGATTTTCAATTTTTCGTATTTTATTTTTTTCGAATTCATTGGCAAGATACGTTATATTATCGCGGTCGTAATTTTTCTCTAACAAATCTATGGGTCGTAGTTTTATACTAGAGTGTATTGTGTTATTATAATAATTTATTGCTTTATAAATTTTCTCTTCCAGATTTTATTTTAGTTTGCTAGCTTCCATGATACGCAGATGTTCATTTAACGTGCCGTGTAACCGTTCAACATCGGCGTTGCCTGTTTTCATACCAGCTGATGTTGAGTGTGCTTCAATTTCGTTTTCTTGCAGGAATAATTTTACTGTCTTATGGAGCATACATCTTTCGTTATCAAATATTAGTTTTTTCATTTTGCCCAAGAATCTGATTCTTTCTTTAAGCGCTTTTAAAATCGAGACCCATGTTCGGTCGTTCAGTTGGTGTATTGTGGCATATTTGCTAAATTTATCTAATGTGGTTAAAAACATGACGTTTCTGCATGGAAACCAAATATCAATATGTACTATTAAGTTAAGATGTTTTCCTGTTTCTGTAATGTTGAATGGTACTTTGTTGGGATGTCTATCGTGTTTGGCTATGATACACACTTCACAGTTGTTTATAAATTTTGTAACTTCATTTAACATATTTGGAAAGTAGTATTTTTGTTTTAGCTCTTCAAATATTTCATTAATTCCTCTGTGATTGTTCTTGTTATGTTCTTGTTCTATAAGCGATAGTATTTGCTCTTTGTCAGTGACGTCTATTAAGTTGATATTAGATTTTAGCAATTTAATATTATTATTGTTAGAAAAATTTCTAACGTAAATATTTTGAAATTTGTTAAATAGATTTATATCATCGCAATATATGCATACTAAGCCTTTGTTAATCAGAAAATTTTCCATAATTTTTAATAAGTTACTATCTTCATCGACAATAACAAAATTTTTAATTTTTTTATTTACAATTTTCATAGAAATTTTTTCTTTAGAACCATAGTTTAAAAAGACTTGATTTTTGTAAATATTTATCGGCTTTTCTGTAATATAAATATAATGTGTTTCATCTTCATTGGCACTATGAATCGTTGCTCCAGTTGATGATATTTCATCATTCTCTGTATTAAAAATGCTTGTTAATAGATGTTCTTCCTTGCTGTTTATTATAAAATTATTAATTTCATTTTCTTCTTTATCATAGACATATCGGCTTAGTGCATCGGCTACTTGATTTTCTTTACCTTTAATGTACTTTACATCGAAATCATATTCATTTAGTTGTATTTTCCACCGCTGAATTTTCATATTTGGCTCTTTGATGTTATTCATCCACACTAGCGGCTTATGATCAGTGCAAATCAGAAATTTTCTTCCGAACAGGTATGTTCTATAATATTTTACCGCCCATACTATGGCTAGTAGTTCCTTCTCAATGGTAGAATATTTAGACTCATGGTTGTTCAATGTTCTGGATGCGTAGCTTATAGGGTGGCTGTTTTGTGACAAAACAGCGCCTATAGCGTAATCTGATGCATCTGTCGTAAGTGTGAACTGTTTGGAAAAGTCCGGTGATATTAAGATTGGATCGCTAACAAGTAATAATTTTAACTTATTAAATGAATTTACATAATCAGGGTCATTTTTGTTGATTTTCATTCCTTTTTTCAGATACTTTATCATTGGGTATGCTACTTTAGAATAATCCCTTATAAATTTCCGGTAAAACCCTGTTATGCCTAAAAATCGTTTTATTTCTCTTATTGTAGTAGGTATTTTAATCTTTTGTACACTTTCTATTTTGTTGTTATCTGGTTTAATTCCGCCATTGATGATTTCATGTCCCAAATATTTTGTAGAAGTAGCTGCAAAGTTACATTTGTCGATCTGTATTTTCAAGTTTGCTTCTCTTAGTTTATCCAGAATTTTCTTTAATGATATTAGATGTTCTTCGAAACTTGTTGAAAATATTAGTATATCATCTAGGTAAACCACGCAGATTTTATTAATATACTGTTTTAACACATCGTTCATAAGGCGTTGAAAAGTGGCTGGTGCATTTTCAACCCGAACGGCATTCTTGTGAATTCATAGTGACCATTCGACGTTGAAAACGCTGTTTTTTCTTGATCTTGCGGTGATATCTCAATTTGATGGAAACCTTTTGCTAGGTCTAACGTTGAAAAATAGTTGCATTTTCCCAATTTATCAAACATTTCTTCCATATTGGGTATCGGAAATTTGTCGTCGAGTGTTTGTTCATTTAGTTTTCTGTAGTCCATTACGATTCTCCACTTTTGTTTGCCAGAATTGTCTATTTTCTTGGGTACCACCCAAATCGGCGAGTTATATGGACTACTACTGGGTCTTATAATATTATCCTCTAACATTTCTGCAATTTGTTTTTCGACCTCTTTCCGGTGGATCTCTGGGTAGCGATATAACTTGCTATAAATTGGACGATCATTTTTTGTAGTAATTTTATGTTTAATGTTGTACGTAAAAGTAAGGCTACCACCCTCCTTGAAAAATAATTCTTTATAAGAATTTAATAAATAGTTTAATTTGCTTCTATCTGGTTTATTTAGATGTTGAGCAAAACTTTTCATAGGAACATCGTTGAAAGACTCATTACTAAAAATATTAATTGAATTATCTACATATCTGTTGTTTGCATACATCTCTTCTTCTTCATTAAGATAGAAAGGTATAACTGAATTTCTCGTGAATAGTAGCCTATCTTTATAATTGATTGTTGAACACAAATTTGCTAAGATGTCGTTACCAATTAAGCCATCAAATTTGGTATGAAAAGGGTATTCAATAAATTGAGCAAAGTAGTCTGTTTTTTCTTTGAATTCTTTGAATAATGGTATTTTTACTTGTATATTTGTTTCAATATTTTGATTTAAAGCCTTTAGTTTTAATTTAGATGATTTTTGTCTCCATTTTGTATTACAGATACCTGGATTAATTATACTTCTTTCAGCACCGCAATCTAAAATAAACTTCATATTTCTGATTTTATTATTAACAACTATATAAGGAAGTTGTTTTCGGCTGGTACCCGAAAATTTCCATAATTATTATTAGCCTCATTAGTAGATACGTCCATTGGTTCAACTGCATTTCTGTCAGTATTTTGTCTAAAATTTGGTTGATTATTTTGATATTGAAAATTGCTGTTATTTCTATGAAAATGATTAGAACGATTGTCTTGTCTCTGATGATTTCGAGAGAAGTTGTTTGATCTGTTTGATTGGTGTGAGTTGGACCCAAAATTTTGGTTTCTATTAATATTACTTTGAATAGAATTATTTTGGCTTCTATTATTATTGCTTTGAATAGATGTATTTTGATTTCTATAATAATTGATTTGGTTCGATTCTGAAAAATTTGTTGGTTGATAGTTTCGATTTCGATAATTAAAATTGTTTTTTTCTTGATAATAATTTTGTGAAGAATTGTAATTCGATGGACGAGTATTTCGGTTAAAATTAGTTTTATTATGTTGGAATGATAAGTATCTATGTTCGTGAAGCAGATCATATGCTTCGTCTATTGATTCAGGATTTCGACAAGCTATTAAATAAGACTTTCTTTAAAATATTTTAACGCGATTCGTTGTATGTTTGCCATTTCGTCTCTAGTAAAGTGTCCATTTAATAGTTTAGCATTATTTATTCTACAAACTAATGAATTAATTTTCTTGTAAAAAATTTCAATAGTTGAATCACACCTGCATAATTGCAATTGATCAACTAATTCGATGACTGGAGTTTTTTCTCCATGATTTTTAATTAAAATACTTCTTAATTCCACCCAAGTTTCTATTGTTCCACGTCGTAAAAGACCTTCCTTAGCCCTACCTACGATTCTGTCCATTATGTAGTTCAGGATTATTCTTTTTGTGTTATTATCTACAGTTTCTATCGTTGGTATTAAAGATTCAATTCTGTTTAAAAAACTAAGTAGATAGTATTTGTCGCCATCAAACGGTCTAATATAGTTAATATTTTTCGCGATGTAATTTAGGGTTTCTCTAATTTGGATTGGATTTACTATTTGTTCTGCATTTTGATTGACTTGGAATGCAGGTTGATTTTGTTGTTCCATTTTATTTAATTATAATTTATTTTGTTATGTTTGAATTTATTTTAAATACTTCTATAAATTATTTATTCTATGTTATCTTATTATTTTATTATAAGAATTTGTAATATTTATTTGTATTAATTTATTTATGTTATTTATCTTAAATATTTTATTGAAAAAGAAATGATAAAATGTCCTACCTTGATCTTTCTTTTGTTTTTTGGATGTTCGATTGTTCACTCGATGTTTGATTATTAATTAATGTTCTTAACAGTTTCTTTATATCACTCGTAAATAATTCACTTTAGTTAATTTTATTTTACAATAATTCAATTTAATTATTTAACTTCAAAACAATTCACTTCTAATTTTAGTTTAAAATAATTCAATTTAATTAATTTAATTTTAAAAATAATTCACTTTAGTTAATTTTACTTAATTTTATTTTAAAATAATTCAATTTAATTTCAAAAATAATTCACTTCACAAAAAACAATATTACAAATTAATTTGTCTTCTTTGACAAATAAAATATTAATTATTATTGGTTTAATTATCACCAAAAAATTTAGAATTAAATTTATCTTCTTCGATAAATAAAGTATTAATTATTATTGGTTTAATTATCACCAAAAAAAATTAGAATTAAATTTATCTTCTTCGATAAATAAAATATTAATTATTATTCGAATTACCGTTTAGTATAAATTCCAGAATCTTTCCTGAAACTTATATTTTAATAAATTGAATAAAAAACAAACACTTCAAACCTTTATTATAAATTTACTTTTATTTAATGTTAACTTTTTATTACAACGATTTAAGTTTTATTTTTTAGACCGCACTGTTTGACGACTTTTTCAGAATTGATGTTTTTCTAATTCTAAATTAAAAAGAAGCTTAAAGATAATTATTTCATAATGCATAATTGTACATAAAAAACTTTTAATTATGCATGGGAAAATTGTCAGATAAAAAGACGCTTAATCTGCAAAATTCCTGAGAACGGATTTTTGATACTTATTTAATAAAAGCCTGAGAACGGAATTTTGATAATTATTTAATTTAATAATTATTTAGAATTTTGATAAATGTAACTTAAATAAAGTTGCATTAGAAAAATATATTTATATCGCGATAAGTGTCTTATTACTATGTGACAATATCTACAGTACCTTTCACCCAATTTTAATGATATGGAATACACAGTTTCATTTAGTTATCTATTTGATACTCCACAAATTTGTAGTTGGTAGGTATACTACGTTCATGGGAAACTAATATTTGAGCAACTTAGTTTCCGAAGAATATTTGCTTTATGTTCTACAGCTTGTAATTATTATCCGATTTCAATGAAATTTGGTAAACAGGTTGAGTTCATGATTATACATAGGTTGACCAAATTGCAGGTTAGTAGAATTAGGGGGTCCATGTTAAATTTCCGATTTCATTTTTTTTTTTTTTTCATATGTTCTACAGCATATAGTAATTTTTAACCGATTTCAAAGATATTTTATATACATATAGGCTAATTTTGTGATCTAGTTGGCTCTCCTGAAATTTGGAGACCTTCAGGGGGTTCCTAGAAAACAGTTTTAGTTTCCGAATTTTATATAATTACGTGTTTTATAGCATGTAATTATTATCTGATTTTAATGAAATTTGGTACAAAGGTAGACCTTCTGATTATGCATGTTTTGGACATGATAGAAGTTAATACCTTCAGGGGGTCCATACTAAAATTTCCGATTAAAATTTCATATGCTCTAGAAGAGCATATGGTATTTATTATCTGATTTGAATGAAATTCGACACACATAGTAGCTTCCTTATGTACTTAATGTCTGCAAAGTTTAAAGTCGGTAATCCAGTGGGTCCATGTTAAAATGTCCAATTATATTTCACAAGTTCAATACACTACATATTACAGTAATTGGCACCCAATTACAATTATATTTCAAACACAGGTTGAATCTGTGACCTACTTATTGCTCCAAAAATTTGTATCAGGTAGTTTTATTGTGTTCATGGGAAACTAATATATGAGCAACTTAGTTTCCAAAGAATATTTCATATGTTCTAAACGTCTACACCATATAGTAATTATTATCAGTTTGCAATAAAATTTGGTACATATGTTGGATTCGTGATTACACATGTGTAGCCTAATGTAGACGTTAGTAGCTCTAGGGGGTCCATGCTAAAATTTCCGATTAATATTTCATGGTAAATATTATCCAATTTCAATGAAATTTTGTACACACGTTGGATTCGTGATTACGGATATTTATACTTATTATAGTTATTTTAATAATATTATTTATTATTAAAGAAATAAAAATATAAAATTAAATCAATAAATAATAAAGATGAGCAATTTTGAAGAAAGCACTGTTTGTTACAAAGATAATGTTAATTACAAAGAACTTTTGGACATAAACCGCTGTTAAAAAACATACTACGAGTTATCTGCTCCCCCTAGTTAGCAGCTTTTTTTATTTAGTTATTATATTAACAAAAGGACAAAATTATAATTACAAATTCGAACAAATATTTTGCGACGAATTTCACATAATACCATTTACATACAATTATGTTATTATGAGTAGGTACTTATAATTATGGTATAAGTATGAGTGGTGCAATGGACATGTATCCAAAAAATAACGTAAATTAATGTATTTTTCTTTACGTTTGTTATGAGATTCCAAAAATGAAAAAAAAAAACATAAATTTCGCATACACGAAACCCACAAATCAGGTAGTGCGCAAAAATATCTCCTAATAATTCATATCCGATTTGGCATACAGGTTGGTGTCGCGCTTTGTGTTCCATACAGTAGTTCCGTGCTAAAATTTCCAAATTATATTTTATTTGTTTTAAAGTAAATATTAAATTATCTTATTTAAAATAAATATGACACACACAGGTAAATTTGTGATCTGTTAGTTTCAGTGCGTCCATATTGAAATTCCAAATTATATAAAATCCGAATAATTTTTACTCGTGTCTAAAAAAGCTCAAATTTTTAACAAATCAGTGTTTTTTATATAGCGCTGTTTTGCTCCAAAAGTACTGTTATTTGCCAATCACTGTTCGGCATAACTACGAATTATCTATTCCTCCTAGGTTAGCAGCTTTATTGTAATATGTAAAGTTTCGCAAAAATAAGGTCAAACCACAAAGTTAAAATAACAGAAAATTAAAATTTTCAAAATATTCTGCACATGTTTTATAAGCCGATTTCTAATATTTAATATTTTCTTTCAAATTTTATATAATTTTTTATATCCGTAAGTAAAAAAAAATCTTTTAAAGTTCTAAAGCTAAATTTTTGAGAGACACTGAAAACAAAAAAAAATATCACAAAAGGTTTTTCCTTATTCAAATTGGTACATAAGTAGATTTTTTTATATTGTGCTCATTAAATTACAAGGAAAACTTGTAACCAAGGATTTTATCAAAAGAAAATATTTTCTTATTAAACCTTTTTTTTTTGTTCATTCTCTTTGCACTAATTTGATTTGGATAAAATAAATACATGAGAAACTGAAATGAAAATATCAAGGTAAAAAAGAAAATTTTGCTATAGATTAACATAAATTTTATTCTGTATATTAAAAGGACACAAATTAGGTCAACATAATAATAAATTTCATCTTTTGTATAGTTAAATATCATGTTTTTATTTATTGTTACTCAAAATTATATTAAATTTAAATATAATTTTAGAATTTTCTTACAAAATGGTAAATTTTAATGAACAACTAAATTTATTATAAAATATATAATACAAAAAATAATAATCGAATTTTAACATAAACCGCATAATAAATTATTTATCAAGTAAAATTCAAGAAGGAAAGTTTAAAGTTGTTGTTTTATACCTAACTAATTCTAAGTAATATGAAATAATAGAAATGCTACAATTTTGGAAGTGTATTATATCTACCTTGTGGCTTGTTGTGATTCGCCTGGTAGCATCAGTTCAGTATTCGCAGTATTAGAGTTTTAAAGTTTCGAATCTCTTATCAAAAAAAAAAAATAGAAGATAAGGAATTGGCTTTGGAAGAAAGTGTAATAGTATTCTATATTCTAAAGGAAATAATATCTTTCTTTTCAATCTAAACTCCGACGGATTAGTTTCATTTCTTACAAAACAACACCTCCTCAATTGGAAAAAGGGTGGAGAATTTGTAAGTAATTTAGAAAGTAATTTTGAAATACTCGATAAATAATAATTTTACTTCTCGTTATCGTCATAGTGAACGTCAGAAGTTAATATATTTGTATATTCTTCATTGGACAGTCTATATCTATATAATGAATATATATGAAGTAGCATTAAATTCGGACTTCGTCTTGATCTAGATTATTATGGTTTAAATTTAAAACACAGTCTCTACGACAGTCCAAGTTTGTACCGGAGCAGACTAATGATTTTTTCTTAAACAGCTGCAATTTCGATGTACTAGCTAGAAGAAGGTTATGAATGGAATGACTTGTTTTTAAAATAAATTGATAATTGGGCAATGTAGTGGGGTTATATATATAACCCGGTATCATCGGCTGATACCATTTTAAACTATAAACTATTGTATTTTAAGTGTAAATACACTATAGAAATATAATATTACAATTATTATATTCTGAATTGTAAATATTTTATATTTTTTGAATATTTAACATTGTCAATAGCAGCTTTACTTTAAATATGTTTAAGTTTTGTAATTAAATAAAAAATTTATCATTATTAAAATTGCTAATATAATTTTGTTATTATAGCTATTTTCACTATAGTTATATTTAATATCACATCTGTATTTAATTAACGATAAATTATTTATTTGATCTACTAATTGCTTTTAATACAAAATTAATAATATAAAATTATTTATATAAAAAATGAAAAAAAATATTAAAACTCAAATAAATAAATAATGGAATTTTACAAAATTTTATTATATTTAACGATTGCATTTATCATTATGGTTTTAGTTATTTTTCAATAGCTGACATTGAAAAAAAAGCCATAGTTTATGTTATGCCATAAAAGTAAAATCGATAATACTTCGTGGTTTTGGCACCGGATTTTTTTTTTTTAAACCTTAGTAAAATATTACAAATACACGCAAATTCTGTGGTTATACTGATAATAATGAGTCTAGTTAAGTCTATCTTCCTATATTTATTAAAATTATATTATAAACTAAAATAAAACTCAAATAAATTTTAAAATAGCTGTATCTCATCTCAAAGTGTTTCTTTGAACGTATTCTAACGTTTCTTAACAGTGGCAACGGAAAAAAGTGACGTCATATACATATGCCAACAGGTTTATTAGCGGCGAATTTATTTTTTATTTTTTTATTTTAAATAAATAGCAACGAAATTTCAAAAGTGAACTAAATTGTGCAAGAATATTTTATATTACTATTAAGATCGGTTTTAGATTTTCCTGTCGAAGCGGTTGAACTAAAATTCTTAAAAATCTTATTTTAAATTAACTTAATATAAGTTAAAAGCTATGCAAAATCTTTTTAAGGACAATATGAATAATATTTCATATTTGGAATCGGTGTGCATAGTGTTAAAAAAGATTCAAATGTTAAATATTCGATTTATAATTATAATTAAAAGTATTACAAATCAAGTTTATTTAAATTCATAAAAAATTTTAAGTACAACAAAATAATTAAAACAATTTAATTTAATTATCCACATAGAGCATAATTTTAATTTAGATTTCTTAATAATATTATAGTTAAGGATTTTTTTTCATCAAAATATAATTATTTTACTCTGTTCTATTTTAATTATTATCATCTTTCAAGAAATAGAATGTATGTATACATACAATCAATATATTCAGTTAAATTCCAAAAAATTATAAAAAAAATGTAATTTACTTGATAAAGTTAAATATTAATTAGTGAAATTTCCATTTTATCCTCCAGCCTATCATTTAACTTCTCTCACAAGGAAAGGTTTCTATATAAAAATTAAACTGTAATTGGTTTTAATGTTTCCCATAGGACTCAATGAAATGTTTTAAATTTTGCGAAGCTTAAATTGTGGAACACATCAATTTAACAAGAAACTCGAGATATACGTGTATATATTCTATATAAAATTGAATTAACTGTTGAATCGTACAGACGTCTTTTAAAAAGCTCCTCATAATTTAAATAATCACTTTAATTTAATTTTGAATTTAATTTAATAATAAACTTGTGTATAAAAATAAATAATTCAGTAATTAAAGTGCAATTATATTAAAATTTTAAATAATTAAGTTCTTGCTTCGGCAGAACATATACTAAAATTGGAACGATACAGAGAACATTAGCATGGCCCCTGCGCAAGGATGACACGCAAAATCGTGAAGCGTTCCACATTTTTAATTATACTATTGATACTCATCCTTCATTTTCCGAACATTTCACAATTAAGTTAGCAGTCTGTATACGTGAATTTTCTATTAAACTAAGTTCACCAAAAACATTTACATCGTATGAAAATACCAATTGCAACTCTTTTAAAACCGATCTAGACACAATACTTGGTCACGATATGCCACCTACTTTTCGAAACTTAACCAATAATGAAATTGATACCTACATCATAAACTTCATAAACAAAATTAAATCGTGCACGAACAAACATTCGGAAACTGTAACAATTAAAAATTATAAGTTCAATAATCTTCCGAAAAATATAAAAAAAACAATTAACTTTGAAACGTACTTGGCTGGCAGACCTAAAAAAATATATAATAGACATGGTAATAAAATAAATCAGCAATTCAAATCTCTAAATTATAGAATTAGTTGTTTAAAAACTATCATAAAACTGAAAATCAAAATTCATTTTAATTCAGAACTCTGTAATAGAATTAAACAAATAAAGCCATCTCCACAAGCATTTCGTCAAATAAATAAAATTACAGGAAGGAAGTTTAATCATAATAGCAAAGTACTTCTTAATGGTATAGAAATGCTGAATACGGGTGAAAAAATTACAGCTTTCAAAGAATATTTTAAAAACATATACGTAGAGAAAAACCCACCCCACAGCAATAACAATAAAGAAGTTATTAATGAAGTTAATAACTTTCTGATTAATCAAAACGATAATAATGGAAATTGCATTAGATTGACAAGCTTCAGTGAAAGTAACACCTCCTTAGAACCGCGATGTGACGATTTGATAAAACAAACTTTCATTAAAAACATTATTAAATCTCTAAATAGTAAAAAATCGTATGGTCCTGATGGCATTTCTAACTTTTTGATAAAAAAATTCCCTGAAAATGCCCACAAGTTCTTAACAATAATTTTTAATAATTGTTTGAACAATAGCTATTTCCCAAAGGAGTGGAAAATTACATCATTGTCTCCTTTATTAAAAAATAAAAAGTCGTATGAGGTAAGCAACCACCGACCAATTTCATTATTGTCAAATATAGGTAAAATTTTGGAGCGTATAATAGCTAGTAAAATTGATAACTATTGTGAATTAAGCGGTGTGATAAGTGATCGCCAGTTTGGCTTTAAAGCAAGCCATTCTACTACTGATGCGCTACTAAAACATCGTAACGACATTTGTGTTAACTTACAAAATAAAAATTGTACAGTAACTGCTTTAATAGACATCAAGGCTGCGTTTGATTCGGTATGGTTAAAAGGTCTAATTTATAAGTTAGTCAAAATTGGCTTCCCATCGAAACTAATATGTTTAATTTCTAATTTTCTTAAAGATAGATATCTATATATTAATTATATGGGTGAGCAATCTGAAAATTTAACTTGATTATTAAATTTAACTTGATTATTTTTCGGGTGTACCTCAGGGTTCAATAACAGGGCCTAAATTATATAACATATATTTATATGATTTTCCACACATCTATTTAAACAGACAAAATAGAAATTGTTCAAACGCAAATTTATATGCAGACGATACTTCAATATATGCACATGCAAGAAACCCAGATTTAGCTCTGAAATATATAAAAAACCATTTAGAAGTAATAACGAATTATTACAATAAATGGGGTATTGAAATAAATGCTAATAAATCGGAATTAATATATGCTTCCGAAACTCATCAAGTAGGGCTCCAAGAAATGTTGTAAAAAAAAGTAGAAATCTAAAACTAAAATTAAATAATGTAGAAGTCCCATTGAAAGATAACGTTAAATATCTAGGGGTACATTTTAACAAAATGTTTAAATTTAATAATCAAGTTAAATCAGTAATGATAAAAGCTATATACTCCTTCAGGCTGCTAAGAAATCTATTGTCCCATAAAGAGCTAATGCCAAGTACAAAACTATTAATTTATAAGCAACTAATTAGGCCAATAATAACATATGCATTTCCGAATTGGTTTACTGTCTCGACGACATACGCAAAAAAACTGCAAACATTTGAATGAAAAATTTTAAGACTTTGTATAAATAAAAACTTTCAATACACGAATAAAAGATATTCCAATAACTTTATTTATAGAGAATCAAAATTAGATCCTTTATTTCTATATATGGCAAAACATCAAATCAAATATTGTAAAAAAATTGAAAATCACCCAAATAATCTAATAAAATCAATTTTTGAATATTATATAAATAACAACATTAATGATAATCTAGCAGATACATTTTACTTATCACCATTAATAGTAATGAATCCAAATGATGTCAATAACTTCTTAGAACTAGATAACATACATATGTTATCCAATTTTTACATATCCACAGAAAATACTAACCTAAATATAAGAGGGTAGTATAGCCATCATGAATAAATAATAATAATAAAAAAAAATGTATTCCAAATTATAAAAACATAAAATCACAAAAAAAAAATTTTTGTTTCCTAGCTTTAAGTGTTTTTTAGTTTCAGTTTTTTTATATAGTATAAGCCTCATTATAGCCATTGCTAAAAAAAACATATTTCAAGAACTCCGGGCGCAAGAGTCATACAAAACAAATAAAAAACAACATTACAAAATCTTAAAAACAAAATTGAATTCTTATCAGAACTTATTAAACACAAAATGCACTCACAAGATTAACAAAATAAAAAAAACTTGTAAATATAACCAATTATAGTATAGATTTAAGAAAAATATTGTTAAAAAAAAGTCGTAAATAAGTTCTATTCTATTTTATTAAAATAATTAATTTAAAACAAATTACGAAAAAGTCATTGACAAAAAAAAAAAATTGCAAACGGTGTATATTACAATTAAAAATTTAATTTAATTTTTCTGGTGCAACAACAATTTAAATTTAATTAAGAGCATTGACATTTATTTGGTTTATATATTATATAATCGGTTTTATATTACTAATCCTTATTTTGTTGTTTTTTTTTCCTAACAATATAAAAAAAAACATTTTAATTCAATTATGAATAAGTGCAGAAATAATCATTGTGCAACCATGGATACTATTCTAACCGCGGTCCAAGAATTGAGTGATCAGGTTGATACTTTAGATAAAAAATATAACTATCAAACTGAAAATATATTAAACTTTGGAAAAAGTGTTCTTAAGTTAAATAATAATTATTGAGTCTATTGTTGAAAATAATAAAGTAAAGAATGAGTCAATACTTGAGAAAATTAATTTCCAACTAAATAACATGCACTGATCTATGAACAGGTTAAAAGTGTCCACAGAAAATAGCATAAAAAATTGTGAATCTTTATCGGAAAAAAATTATCGGATAACTTGTTAAATTATAACAAGATTTTCCTAGAATTCAATAACTTAAAAAGTAATTATCAAACCGATGATATATCTTCGCAATTATCGCATTTAGTTGAAGAGCTCAGGTGCAGGTCTACAAAATTATTAGTAAACGACACTATTACTGAGATTAACGATTCACCAATTCCAACACAAAATGCTCTAACATTAACGATTCACCAATTCCAACACAAAATCTTTCACTGAAAAAAATAATAAACCAGGTATCGTTTTTTGATGAAATCTTAAGTACTAATAATGATGATATAATATTAATATTAATTTTCAAAATAATGATAAGGATATTAATAAAAATGTTGGTAATGTAAATATTCCAATTAATGACGGAATCATTAGTACTAATAACGATAAGTTTATTAATAACGATATTAATAATGATACTAGTAATGGATATACTATCTCTTCTCCTCCAAATTCAACAGTTGAATTGAGACCTTTATCTCCAGTGGTACTAGTACTGCCGCATAAAGAATCTCAAACTAATACAAATACAATTAATAAATTTGGTGTATCATGGAGCAGCACGGACTGGAGACTGAACAAACTTGGCCCTATGAATAATTCTTATCATCGTAAGGATATAACTATTTTCCATGTAAAAAGTATCGGCTCGTATCTAACTAGTTCGGACATCATTAGCTACATTACGGATACTTTACACATCAAAGTTATATCATGCTCGAAGTTCCGCCCGAAAAATAGGAAGTCTAGAATGGACGAAATGATAAGTTCTTTTAAATTAAGGCTACCAGCCAAATATGCTTGGCTGTTCCAGAATCCAAATGGCGGAATATTTAAAATAGGTAATGTGTCATTTGCAATTTGGGTTAATTATAAAGATATAAAAAATAATAATAAGAGTATCAATATGAATAGTAATAATATTAGTAAAATTGCTAGTAAATTAATTAAAAATAAGTATAGTGATAAATATATTAATATAAATAAGAATAATAATAATAACATTATATCCTTTCCAAATAAATATAAAAACTTTGTACAAGGACATACATTAAATCCTATTCTTCCCTTTATATCCCTTCCAAATAATTCAATTTCAATTAACAGTCATCCTCCTATTAACATCAATGATATTTATAACACCAACTTTGATACTAATGTTCCAAATCCGTTACCACCAAATACACATACTAATTATACTAATATGTCTGCAAGTCCTCATAATATAACTAATAATACTAATAATAAAGCAACTTTCCTTGACCCATTAGTACCTCCAAAAGTTAAACACACTATCACATCTGCACACAGTTCCGAGAATAGATATTTACTTGGACGTCTAACAGACCGTAGAATTTTGGAGGACATTCGCATGTATCTAGCATATTTCCACAAACAACCACAGGACATATGTGTAGATGGTAAACCTAGAATTAGTATCCTAGTATCGATTCAACAACAAGGACTTCCAACAGATGTTGATGCTCTGAAATCAATTTATTATAGATACCATAACTTTTTAGGTTTCACTGCTGAACAAATTGATACAGAACTAACTACATATGAATCTCATATAAATTCAAAACATATAGCCACCCTTCAAATAACCAGAGAGAATCAGGAAAAATTTTTTCGTCCCCTCCCAGAAAATAAACCAAAAAAATCATTTTACATCCCATTTCTTTAAACATAATATAAAGATCCTTTATCACAACTGTAGTGGTATACGCGGAAAAGTAAAAGATCTATTTATTGACGCAAAATCTTGCCAATTTAATGTAATAATCATTACAGAAACCTGGTTAAACGATTCTTTTAAAAATGAAGAAATCCTTGACGTCAATTGGACAATTTACAGGTGTGATAGGGATTATAATACTACTGGTAACTTTAGAGGAGGTGGTGTCCTTATAGCTATACATAATAGCCTTACCAGTGATTTAGTCACTACTAGCTCATCATCTAATTTTGAACATAAAATAGTACGGTTGTACATTGGTAATATTTATATATATATTGGTGCTGTATACATACCGCCTAATTCCAACGAGTCCTATTATGACGATCTTTTCAATATATGCCAATCGGTTAATAGGTTAGCAAGAGAAAATGATTATTTATACTTTTTTGGCGACTTCAATCGTCCAAATAAAATTTTATAATTGACGAATCAGATAATAACTTATTACCGATAAATTTCTCTGATGAAATCGATTTTGAACTTATAAGCACTTTCTATGGCAATGACCAACAACAAATAGTTACAAACCCTAACAGTAATGGCAAATGGCTGGACCTTATATTTACCAACAATTATGACAATACAATCGTTAATCTTGCCAATGACGAAGAGAACTTATTCTCAAATACAAATCATCATTCAGCTTTAGTGGTCGAAATTCCCACCATAGTAAATCCTTATACCTTATCTTATACAATAAATCAATTGTATATGATTTCAAAAATGCTGATTTCAATAGCATTAATACAGATCTTTCTTTAATTAACTGGACAAGCATTTTATCAGGTTTTGATCTTGAGTATGCAGCTATATTATTTAATAATATTATTTTAGAATCTATTAATAGACATGTTCCTAAAATAGCGAAGAATAAAAAATTATCTGAACCATGGTTAGACCGAAACATACGAATAATGAGAAATCAAAGGAACAAAATATATAAAAAAATAAAACGTCGTCAATATATCGGTGAAATTTAAAAAAATAAATACAATAAATTATGTTCAGAATTCTCGAAACTTTCACGCAAATCATATGATAGTTACGTACTAAAAATTGGTGAAAATATTATACAGGATCCCAAAAAATTCTATGATTTCGTCAATCTAAAACGGAAAACTTCAGGGTACCCGGCCTCTTTGAACAGAAATAATACTCATTCATCATGTCCAAAAACTATTTGTGACATGTTTGCTGACCGTTTTCAGGAAGTCTTCCATCTCGATTCTCACCCCACAACAACAGAGTTCGATCAATTAAATCACAATAACAATATAAACATTGATGGTTTATTTTTATCTAGTGATGATATATTGAATTCTTTGCTAAATGTTGATTTAAAAAAGGGTCCTGGTCCAGACTTGATTCCAACCGTATTTCTATTAAATTGTGCCCACCAATTATCATTGCCTTTATATCATATTTTTAACAAATCATTATCAATTGGCATGTTCCCATCTTTTTGGAAGTCATCCTTTTTAATTCCGATTCACAAAAATGGTGATAAGCGAAATATTGATAATTACAGAGGTGTTGCAATTTTATTCCTAAATTATTTGAAAAATTAGTTTGTGACAAATTAACTATCCTGATTGAACCGACCCTCAATGAACAGCAACACGGATTCAGAAAACGTCGTTCAACAACAACTAACCTTATGGTTATGGTATCAGACATAATCCAAAAAATGGAAAAAGGACTACAAGTCGATGCTATTAACACAGACTTTAGTAAAGCATTTGACAGGGTCGACCATTCCACTTTATTGAAAAAACTGGAAAATAAAGGCATAACTGGAGCTTTACTTAATTGGCTAACATCATATCTTAGTGATAGATCGCAGTATGTCAAATTTCAAGGATTTATCTACAAAAAAATAAATGTCCTATCAGGTGTTCCTCAAGAAAGTCACCTTGGTCCACTTTTATTTAACATTTTTATTTCTGACCTTTCTGAAAAAATTTCGGATATTGAACATTTATTTTATGCTGACGACTTGAAATTATATCATGCTATTTCCTCTCCAAATGATGCAGAGTTTTTACAATCTAAGTTAATTGCCATAGATGAATGGTGTACTCAAAATAAACTTCATCACAATATCTCGAAATGTCACATAATTACTTTCTCACGAAAGAAAAATTTATATTCATATAAATATGTAATTAACAATATGGAGCTCCCACGTGTGAACAAAGTTACAGACCTTGGTGTCATTCTAGATAGTAAACTTAATTTTAATAATCATTGATAGCATTATATCTAAAGCCAACAAATCATTAGGGTTTATTAAAAGGAGAGCTCGTGAATTTAAAAATATATGGGTCACGAAATCTCTTTATTGTTCATTCGTTCGTTCTATTCTTGAATATGCTTGCACAATATGGAATCCTATATTTCAAGTACATAGTAATAGAATAGAATCGATACAGAAACAATTTCTTATATTCGCTTTAAGAGACCTTTACAATCCCAATGATTACCTCAACCTCCCACCATACACAGATAGACTAAATTCATTAAATATGTTATCTCTAGCATCAAGAAGAAATTTGTTGACTTCTTGTTTTACTTTCGATGTCCTGAATCGTGATATTAACGTTGAATTTATTTCCCAAAATATAAAATTCGTCACTAATACAAGACAAACACGACAAATTAGGACTCTATTTGAGCAAAAGCATCGAACAGAATATGGGAAATTGAATCCTAAAAAATCGTTGTTGTGTAATTTTTAATAAATACGATTCAGTTTATTCAACTTCTATGACGAAAGTAACATACAAAAAGCACATTCATTCCATGCTATCATAATCACTTCACATCCCGATCACCCTTCCTTTCCTTACGTTTAATTTAGGTTAACGTCTTAAACAAAATTGTAACATTAATATTTAAGTAATTTTAATTTTGATAAATTTAATATTTAGTACTTAAGTACGTTTGACTTAAAGTGTATTATAATTATAATTATAACAATATCTAACTTAGTATAACATTATATATATTATATTTATATTTATGTAAAACCTTGTTTTGGTAAATAAATAAATAAATATATAAAAAAAAAAAAATCTTATAATCAGTAAACTTTGTAGCTCGTAATATATTTAAGATAGTTAAGATGAATTGATACTATATTCAAATCTTAACTAATCTACAATTCAAAATTAAATTGGTTATTGGATAACTTTATTGAGAATATTTGAAATGCTTCAAAAATACATTAAATTTACGTAATAAAAAAAAACTTCATAAAATTTTCAGAAGAAAAAGCTCTTGCAAATATTTTAACATATTTTTAAAGTATGTTTTTATGTCTTATTAAACATTTCTATACTCAAAAAAAAAAAGCTGCTAACTAGGGGGAGCAGATAACTCATAGTATATTGTTTAACAGCGATTTATGTCCAAAAGTTTTTTGTAATTAACATTATCTTTGTAACAAACAGTGGTTTCTTCAAAAATTGCTCATCTTTATTATTTATTGATTTAATTTTATATTTTTATTTGTTTAATAATAAATAATATTATTAAAATAACTATAATAAGTATAAATATGCGTAATCACGAATCCAACCTGTGTACAAAATTTCATTGAAATTGAATAATATTTACCATATGTTCTAGAACATATGAAATATTAATCGGAAATTTTAGCATGGACCCCCTCAGGCTACTAACTTCTACCTTAGTCTACACATGCGTAATCATGAATCCAACCTGTGTACAAAATTTCATTGAAATTGAATAATATTTACCATATGTTCTAGAACATATGAAATATTAATCGGAAATTTAAGCATGGACCCCCTCAGGCTACTAACTTCTACCTTAGTCTACACATGCGTAATCACGAATCCAACCTGTGTACAAAATTTCATTGAAATTGAATAATATTTACCATATGTTCTAGAACATATGAAATATTAATCGGAAATTTTAGCATGGACCCCCTCAGGCTACTAACTTCTACCTTAGTCTACACATGCGTAATCACGAATCCAACCTGTGTACAAAATTTCATTGAAATTGAATAATATTTACCATATGTTCTAGAACATATGAAATATTAATCGGAAATTTAAGCATGGACCCCCTCAGGCTACTAACTTCTACCTTAGTCTACACATGCGTAATCACGAATCCAACCTGTGTACAAAATTTCATTGAAATTGAATAATATTTACCATATGTTCTAGAACATATGAAATATTAATCGGAAATTTTAGCATGGACCCCCTCAGGCTACTAACTTTTACCTTAGTCTACACATGCGTAATCACGAATCCAACCTGTGTACAAAATTTCATTGAAATTGAATAATATTTACCATATGTTCTATAACATATGAAATATTAATCGGAAATTTTAGCATGGACCCCCTGAAGGAATTAACTTCTAACATGGCCAACACATGCATAATCAGAAGGTCTACCTTTGTGCCAAATTTCATTAAAATCAGATAATAATTACATGCTATAAAACACGTAATTATATAAAATTCGGAAACTAAAACTGTTTTCTAGGAACCCCCTGAAGGTCTCCAAATTTCAGGAGAGCCACCTAGATCCCAAAATTAGCCTATATATAAAATATCTTTGAAATCGGTTAACAATTACTATATGCTGTAGAACATAAGAAAAAAAAAATTATAAATTAAATCGGAAATTTAACATGGACCCCCTAATCCTACTAACCTGTAATCAACCAATGTTGTCAACCAATGTAGAATCATGAACTCAACCTGTGTACCAAATTTCATTGAAATCGGATAATAATTACAAGCTGTAGAGCATAAAGAAAATATTCTTCGGAAACTAAGTTGCTCATATATTAGTTTCCCATGAACGTACTGTACCTACCAACTACAAATTTGTGGAGTATCAAATAGATAACTAAATGAAACTGTGTGTTCAATATCCTTGAAATTGGGTGAAAGGTACGGTAGATATAGATAGTTGAATTTATGAAAAGTAATTACGGATTTTTACATGGACCCACTGAAGTATTGACTTCAAATTTTACAGACACCAAGTACATACGGAAACTATCATATGTACCAAAATTTATGCTAATTAGATAAAAATTACTATATGCTCTAGAGTATACGAAATTTTAATCGGAAATTTTACCAGGGACCCCCTGAAGTTACAGACCTGTATCTTGGTAGGCTTGTGGACAATCATGATACCAACCTATGTTTTAAATTTCATCCAAATCTGAGACATGAAATTTTTTTTTACATTTTCCCGTAGAACAAAAACACGTAGGTTGCCACATAAATGGGGAAATCTAACATGGTCCCACTGAAAGGATCGATCTCATCTTGTACCGGCACCTGCGCGAGGTATGTTAGAACCTGTGTGCCAAATTTCATTAAAATCGGACAAGCGGTTCTAGGAGATGTTGCTGCGCACATAAAAAGCGTACGCGTACGCGTACGCGTCCCCCGGACACTTTTTTTTTTTTGCATTTTCGGACTCCCCGACCTCGGAAACGCCTAGAAAAAAATTTTGAGCGAACTTTTTTTTTTGACCATCCAACCCATCACCAGACTTCATAGTATTTCATACTATTCGTAAAATGTTTATATTTTTTATTATATTTTGTTGATTGCCGTTGCCAAATGATTCTATTAAGAAGGTGTGCGTTTTTAAGACCGATAGAACAAAAACTGAAATCGTAACGTTTTAATAATTTTTTGAATTAATTCCGGGGCACCTTTTCAAGTATTCATGGCCCTATGTCAAGCATAACACGAATAACAAAGCTTAATTTTTTGTCGCATAAACCAGAGACTTAACATAGCCTCAACAAGAAATAATCAAGAAGTGCTACATCATAATGATTTTCGCGGCAATAGACAAGTCCAATTTTTTAAATTAATTTATCGCACAAATATTGATTTTAATAAGTCATTGTTTCCATCGCTGTTTGACACGTATCACTATCCTGTTGACATTGCAACTCGTCCGGATTAATTTCATTCAATTATAAAAATTCATATATCGGTCAGGTAACCATCACCATTGCCATAATGTGATTCCCGACCGGCGTCATTTTTTGAAGAAATACGGTCCAATGATGCACGACATCTTGAAGCGTATTGATCGCACTATATTTACTTCGCATTTTTCTGCATGTAATGGAGTTTTCTGTTTCTTCTGAATTGGTCTTGCTAAAGTCTGAATTAATGTTTTTTATTAGCAATACAATTTTCCGATAAAAAAATTGAACGCCGATACTACACAACTTAATAAGTAGTCGCAGCGGCCATATGCCCGAAATTAGAAAAAAAGAAATATTGCAAGTTTTTCAATTAAAAGTTTTACTTGTTTAAGTTTAAGTAATGTTTGCCAAAACCCTAAAATTGTTAAGTATATTAGTAACAATAAATCGAAATTCTTTATGTATTCTTTATGTATATAAAATAAAATGCTTTAACGCGAGTTTTGTATTTTAATTTTAAGTTTGAAATAAAAAAAATAATTTATTTATTTTTTTATTTTTATTCAAATTTTTATTTATTATAACTTATTTTTACAAGTTCACAATATTATTTAAAATACTTTAACAAATTTATTTAACGATCTCTTTGGAGCCGTTGTGGACTGATTAAGTTCTAAATTCAGACTAACTTTTTCAAATCTTAAATTCTAGATTATATATTTTTTAATATTACAAAATTATATTCAATATTCAAATTACAAAATTATATTTAATATTCAAGTTAAAAAATATTATTCTCACGATGCGAAAAATATTTGATCAGCATTAAAAATATAAAAGGTTCTAATTGCATTAAATATATAATATATATAATATATGTAATATTAATTAGTATTTCATCATTTCCTTTATTTTAAAGTTTTTTATGATATTTTAGGTAATTGTGAAATATTATATTTTACTTAATTATTTATTTTTCTAAATATTTTCTCACGAAAAATTATTTTTAAATATTATATATTGGATTTATTTTATTAGATCAAATTCTTAATTTTACTTTATTCATCAAATTTGGGGTTTGTATGTTATCAACGGAAGTCACGTTGTTGTTCATAGTTTCTTTATTTTCAAGGTGACTTTTGTTGGATAACATAACTCCTCCCCCATTAGATTTTGGATTCTCCTGAATTCTATTAGATATATTTATTTTAAAATTCTTATTTTTTAAATACAAAAATACAAAAAGTAATAACATTATTAATATAATTACTGAGATTGATCCAAATCCTATGTTTACATACTTTTGATATTTGAGTTCTTGTATCTTATTCAAAAATGTTTCATGTTTTAAAACTATATCTTCAAAAGTTAATTTTGTATTATTTATGATATTAACATCTATTGGAATGATGAATTTACTTCTAAATTTAGTAACTTTGTTGCTAAATTTCATTTTATCAATTTGTATACTACAATTTTGAAAGTTTATAAAATAATTTCCATTAAGTATTAGTTTTCTTTCATCACAAGAACTATTAAATGTTCTTTCTTTAACATTATTTAATATTAACATATCATCTTCAATTTCGATATAATCTTCTTCATTATTAACAATATATTTACAATTATTTTTAAAAATACAATTTTTACTAATTTTAAGTTCTTTTAACGTTTTTTCTTTTATGTACGAATATGACTTATTTTTATCTTCAATTATATATTCTAATTCTTGATCTATTTGTTTATTATTTAAATTTGAAATTGGTATTAAAAGTTTTTTATTATATACCTTTTGTTCTGTTGGAATTTTTATAGCAAAAATGATAGATTCATTATAATACCTAGCTACCCCTAATCTGATTTGTGTCAATTTAATTGAATCTATATCATATGTTCTAATTTCTTCGTCAGTCAAAATACTTGGGTGTAAAATACCTGCTCTAGCTGATACAAAATTATCCTGTATATTATCTACTTGTTTTTTTATGAAATCTATTTTTATCATTTGTTCTAAAAGTAAGTTGTCTGTATAGATATTTTTTTCAATATTATTAAGTTTGTCTACTATTTTTTTTCGATCTGATTGTATTGCATTTTTGATTAGTGTAAAAGATTTGTTAAAATTGTCATTGATCTTAATTTGTTGATTAATGCTATTAATTAATTGGTGATTATTTACCTCAATAGTGTTTAAATGTCCTTCTATATCCTCTCTGTCATTGTCGTCCATTGTTCCGAATACCCATTTTAAAACGGTACCACCTAAGTTAATCAATCCTCGTCTGTGTCTATGTATAGTAATTGTCTTTATTTGATTTCTAATACTTTCTATTTGGTGTAATGCGAATTGTTTTATATTATTTAATTGTTCGGATTCTAGTGGGTTGATTATTTCTTGTAATTTGTCGATTATTGTTAATATTTCATTTGGATAAATTATATGTAGTATTATGTCAAATTTACTAGCAATTGTTACTTCGTCTGTTTGAATTTTAGCGTAGCCTAAATCTGAATTAATTTTTTCAATTACTAGGGTTTGTTGACTCGGTATGATCATTGCGATTAGGATTCCCAGCATTAATGTTAGCTGAAAATTTAAAAGGTCTTTTAATATTGTTTTCGTGAATTTTATCCAATTTATGCTTTCTAAATTTGGGTTCTTCCTTATGTCTAAGTGATTTATAGTTTTTAATATATCCCTCTTCTCTCTTTTCTTCGTAATTTTCTCTTGCTTTATTTCTTTTATTTATAGATTTTATTTTTGTATTCTCTAACCTATCTCTAATTATTTTATGATCTAATTTATGTTCTTGAACATCTATAGGTATAGCTTTAATGGTTGAATGAAATGTAGAATTATAGAATTTAACTGCTTTTAACATCTGAATCTTAATTGGAAGTTTGTCTTCAATATTAAGTGTTCTAATTCTTTCAGTTATTGTATTATTAAAACGTTCAATATCAGAGTTACCGGTATGGCTATTTGGTTTCGTGACATGGTATTCAATTTTTTCCTCTACACAAAATTCTTTAATACTTCTTGTGTTAAACTCATTATCAAAAACAAATTTCTTTATTTTACCTTTCATAGCTAAATATTGCCTTAATTTTTCAATTATTGTTTGACTATTACGGTCTTCTAAATAAAAACTAACTACATGTTTTGAAAATTTGTCGATGAAATTTATAAAAGAGTGTTTGGTATTAACATAAGTATCGACATGAATTATTTCATTAGTTGTTGATGGAGTTTCGGTTAAGTGAAATTTTTTCTTTATTGGTTTCCTATCATATTTACCAGCAGCACATATATCGCAATTATTTATTATTTTATGTACTGTTATTTTTAATTTGGGATTGTAAATTTTATATTTTATACCTTCGTATGTTGCTATTATACCAGAATGTCCTAACTCGTTTTTATGAAATAATGAAATTTCTTTATTTAATCTTTCCTCATCTTGAATATCTATTGCTAAATAACTACATTTAATAAATTGTATACTATCATTTCCTGCGAAGATATTTATAATAATCTTCTGTACTATATTATATTCATGATCCTGTAATTCTGAAAAAATTCCTATTTTTCCTTTATTAATATATCTTTTGAGTATATCACTAACATTTTCATTTTCTAAATCTCTTTTATCGATATAAATTCTTCTATTGTTAAAAATATTTTCAAATTCTTTCTCTTTAATTTCTTTTAATATAATCTGTGTTTTAAACCGATTTACTATTGTTTCTAATATTGGAATATGATCATTAAAATTTTCTTCTTGAGAGTGAGCAGTTTCGTTTTCTAAAGATTCATTAGTAACAGCATTTATATGATTATTATTATTATTTTTATTGTTAATAAAACTCAAATTTTCAGTTTCTAAATAGTTATCTACTGTATTTAACTCGTCTGTTTTATATTTTATATTATCTTGTTCACTAGTATCATCAAACATTAAATTGAAACTCAAATTCTCAGTTTCTAGTATGTCTTTGTTTTCTAATAAATTTATTTCATTTGTCTCAGAGTTTATTCTACTTAAAAAGTCGTCAATTTTATTATCTTTGCCTTTTATATTGTCAAATTTTACATCAGATTCTCCCAAACAAACAAAGTTTATTTCTATATCTTCTTGATCTAGACAATCAATTTCCATTGGAGTTTCGTCATTAGATTTATTATTATAATTGTTATTTCTATAATTGTTATTGTTATTATTAGCAAACTGCTTAAACTGACCTGATCGACTGTTTTCATTATTAAAGGATCTATACTGTCCAGTTCTATTATTGTTATTATTAACATAATTTCTATCTTGTCTAAAATTATCATTTCGTCCAAATTGTCCTGATGGTTGTCTAAAATTACTTTGTGGTTGACTAAAAATCCTATTTTGAGAATAATTATTATAAAATGGTCTATAATTATTATCATGTCTATTATTTTTCGAATTTTGTCTATTATTATCACGGTTAATGTTATTACGAGGTGGATTATTAAATCTATCCCTACTAAAATTTCTTTTAAAATTATAATGAATCACATCACTTTCATCTAATAAACTTAAATCATCAAATACATTAAAAACTTCATTTAATGTCATATTTATTTTAATATTTATCCGATAACTACCGGTTAGCATATCTTTAACTATATCTACTAAATTTTTATCATTATTCACTGGACTATAATTTGTTGGTTTATTCTCGTCGTATTCATACAATTCATTTAATTCATAATTTATTGGTCTTAAAATATTAAAAAGTTCTCTTAAATTACTCACTTTGATATTTCGGCTTTCATCCATCAATTTCTTGTAGCTTTTACGTGGTCGGAACTGAGTCTTCAATTCTGTTTTTACAGCATCCCAGGTTAAGTTGTCGCCTAGCCGTTGAATACACACTTTTGCTGTTCCCTGGATTTTTTCTTTTACTACCATTTGTAGTCCATGCTGCAAAAGGGCTGCATTATTTCCGCATAAAGATCCCACATTTTCGACGGCTGCAATAAACTCTGGTAGACTGTAATCATCTTTACCGTAAAATGTTTTTAGATGTTGAAATTTGTTTAAAATTTGGTCTGGTGTTAGTTGAAAAATTCGTTCTGGTTGTGCAATTTGTCTTCTTAATAACTCTATTTCTCTATTATGTTGCTCTTGCATTTGTTGCATAAGTTGTTGCAAGTTTTGAATATCTTGTTCTTCCATCTTAGTTTCTTTTGTATTTATTTTTCTATTTAAATCGAATAGATTTTTTCTGCTTTCTTTCATATACTTATTTTTTATTACAAAATTTTGTTTCTTCGTAGTTACTGATTTTTAAAGTTACCACTGCGTTTCGATTTTGTTTAAAAAAAAGATTTCACTAATTGTTATATTTAATATAACTTTATTTATTTATTTTTTCGATCACTGGACCCTTATTCTTTGGAAAAGGATCCTACCGACTGCGCCAGTTTTGTATTTTAATTTTAAGTTTGAAATAAAAAAAATAATTTATTTATTTTTTTATTTTTATTCAAATTTTTATTTATTATAACTTATTTTTACAAGTTCACAATATTATTTAAAATACTTTAACAAATTTATTTAACGATCTCTTTGGAGCCGTTGTGGACTGATTAAGTTCTAAATTCAGACTAACTTTTTCAAATCTTAAATTCTAGATTATATATTTTTTAATATTACAAAATTATATTCAATATTCAAATTACAAAATTATATTTAATATTCAAGTTAAAAAATATTATTCTCACGATGCGAAAAATATTTGATCAGCATTAAAAATATAAAAGGTTCTAATTGCATTAAATATATAATATATATAATATATGTAATATTAATTAGTATTTCATCATTTCCTTTATTTTAAAGTTTTTTATGATATTTTAGGTAATTGTGAAATATTATATTTTACTTAATTATTTATTTTTCTAAATATTTTCTCACGAAAAATTATTTTTAAATATTATATATTGGATTTATTTTATTAGATCAAATTCTTAATTTTACTTTATTCATCAAATTTGGGGTTTGTATGTTATCAACGGAAGTCACGTTGTTGTTCATAGTTTCTTTATTTTCAAGGTGACTTTTGTTGGATAACATAACTCGCGTGCTCTGAACTCTTATATTTATTTGGTTGAGAAAGGAAAAACACAATTACGTCGAACCCAGAGTTAGTTTTGCAATTAAATTATTGTATATATAGTTTATTAGGTAAATCTTTTTAGTGTTGAGTACTAGACATTTGTAAATTCTAATTGGTAACAGTTTTACTAGGACACATTATCTCGTAATAGTTACAGATCTTAATGTTACAATAAGTAAAAATGTCTGAAATATTGGTTCAGAATATAAAAAAAATATATTAATATTATATATGCTCAATTTGTAATTTTTTTCTAAATCTAAACTATTAAGTTCACCTCTACTATTATATTTTACTTTTAGCATTTTTATTTCTCTTGCCTCAAAGTCCTACTTGCATATACATAAAAAGAAAAATCGTATAGCCCGCCTCAGCGTATTAAGCCAAATACAATGTATAATTGCAATTTATTTACAAAATATGCGTTTTTTAAGCTAATTTATTCATGTAAAAAGTATAGTTGAAAATTTAAAATGAAAATAGTTATTAGTTTTTATTTTTTATTGAAAACTTTTCCAATTTATATATGTACAGTATACGCTGTTGCGAGGTTTGTATTTCATTTAAAGTTTAAGAAATTTTTTTTTGTTATTTCTAAAAGCACCGAAACTATAACTTTATATAAATAATGAAACTTACATTTGTAAAATCTTAACAGTTTACAAACTAAAAAAATCGAAAAAATGTAAAAAATAATTTTTACCAAATTTGAAATAAATAATTTCAAAATTGATGAGAAATTCAATGTGTACCACAAGTTTTGCTATATACAATTTATAATACATTTAAACATTTTTTTTTGGATAATTGTAAATTCAGTGTTATTGATTATAGAACTAAGCTATACCCTGTTTGGTCTTATGTTATATTTTCACGTATACTATGAATCTATGACATCTTTCAGTCTGTTGTACAATTCATTTAAAGCAAGAGAAAAAATTCATTTGAGAAAATAGTTTATAGGAATTCTTTCAGTTACAAAATAGCTAAAACTATAATTTGCTCCAGAATTTCTGAACATAATGTCCGAAAAATAATTCTCGATTAATAAAGATATAGTAAGTTTAATTTACTTTTACCCTTAAGGAAAGAATTATTCATGAAGGTAAAAGGCTGAAGCAATTACTAAAATTCAAACATGTGAATTTATAGGAAGTACAAATAGATATTATGCGCAAGATCAATTCAATCATCTATTATTTCGAATTGTCTTGCTATTTGCATAATATGCTCTAATGTCATAACGATATTAAAAAAAATAACAAATCGTGCCTCCTTGTAGTTTATTTAATTAAAAATATACAATTTGTTACTGTTGATGCTGTAAAAATGCATATTATATAACTAAACTGCTTCCATTTAAAAAATCCATTACATTATTTCTTATTATGTCCAACTGCAAAACTGGATAGACGAAGTCTTTTATTCCTTGTTGTGTATGTTAACTTCAAATAAGTTGAAATTATCTAATGCTTTGAATTTTATTTCAAACGACAAAACTTTAAAGTAAAAATTTCGGATGGGGAAAATTTAAATTTTTTGGTTTAAATTTGTTGCTAGTGTATTATTTGCATTACAGATTACATCTAATCTTAAGCAAAATATACGAAACAAAATATAAGTTTAAATCAATTATTTAAATGACTGATTTCAGATAAATTTATTTATTTATAAAAAATTACATAAATATTCTGATAATATAGATTTTTTTTCAGGACGATATTTTAAATAATACTACAAAATCAGAATTAAGTTTTGTACCGACAACTGATGATGGCAGAAAATCAATTACTTGTCGTTCAGAGAATTAAAATGTGACTGAATTATTTTTGGAAACTTTATGGAAATTAAATGTTGTGTATAAGTTCAGATATCAAATTAATTTCTTATTACTGCCGGCCAAAAATTTATTCTTGTTATTTAGTATATTTAAACTGAAGTTTATATATTAATAAATCGATTCAACAAATTAAAATAAAGGAAGAATTCATTTCAGATAAAATCAACTTTCCTACAAAATTATTTAATGAAATTATACTATAATAATGAAATTCAATTTCAAAACATTTGATAAATATTGTAATTTATCGATTTGCTAGGAAATAATGCAAATACTGAAAATATAAAATTAGAATTGAGAAAATTAATTTTTGCTATTAAAATAAGTTATTGTAATAAAACTAATTTCTATATCAAAATTTATGAATCGAGTTGAATATTTAAAATTTAAAGAACATTTTCAACACCCACTGAGCTACAGGGTGTTTTAAAAAAGTCCTTTGGAGAAGTAAGTACAACCATCAATTATAACTTCTAGCGTATTGAACCTAGAATATCCAAACCAAACTAGGTGCGTTTGATAGTCAATTAATTTATTACGATGTTACCGTTATTTTCGCCGGTTCCCAGGTCTGCGTTAAAGTTATGATTTTTTCAAAAAAAATTAATCAGATTTTGGAAAAATGCCAGTTTTCTCAAAATTTTGCTGGGTGTAATTTTTTTTTTAATTTGATTTGGATTAAATTTTTTGTTACCTTTCTACCGGGAAAACCAGCAGTCGCAAGTAAAAGCTTTGTATGGCGATTTCGTAGGTAACACTATGACGCATCCAAATCAAATCAAATTTTAAAAAAATGTACACCCGGAAAAATTTTGAGAAAACTGTAATTTTTCCTAAATCTGATTAATTTTTTTTGGAAAAAATCAAGTTTAATCACTAAACTTGAATTTAACGCAGACCTGGCAACCGGTGAAAATAACGGTAACATCGAAATAAATTAATTGCCTATCAAACGCGCCTAGTTTGGATATTATAGGTTCAAACGCTAGAAGTTATAATTGAATAAGTAGTTGTACCTACTTCTCCAAAGGACTTTTTTAAAACACCCTGTAGCTCAGTGGGTGTTGAAAATGCACCCCCATTCCATACGATTATTTGCTTATTGCTGTAGCTCAGTGGGTGTTGAAAATGCACCCCCATTCCATACGATTTTTTGATTATAATGAACCACCCCTTAACGGATTACAAACCGAGACACCCTGTATATACGAAGAAATATAAAATACAAAATACTTATGCTAAAAAATATATTTTTCCTTGTTAAATTAACTACGATATGACAAAATTATAGTATATTATGTTTACGTCCTACTTGTAGTGAATGTCCTACTTCTAGTGAATGTCATAACTTTATACCTACTATAATACTGAGCTATTTAACATTAGCGATTTATACTAGCACTATAATTAATACCCACTTTACATAAAATTTAGCTATAATATTTACACATTATCAACCATCACCTTCACTTCACAAGATATTTACAGAATTTAACATAATATATGTTATAATTATAATTATAAAATACTGTATACAGTATATACATTTTCATTAAATCATAAATCTCTAATTTATGTATAATTTAAGTGAATATAAAAGCTTAAAATGCATAGTAAATTTATTGTAATTTTAAAATATATTTAGTAAATTTAATTAAAAAACATTTAAAAGACCTCGATATTTACAAGTACAAACTAGATCACAAAACTAACATGTTTGTGAAATTTCAATCAAATCCGAAAATAATTACTATATTTATATGCTCTAGCTAGATCTAGATTAAATGGGATATAAACATATATAACAAGCTAACGAAATTTTATGGAGAGAAACTATATATCGATACCAATCTCTGTACGAACTATTATTGAAATCGGATAATAATGAAATGTCCTACTTCTAGAATATTATAATTTAATATTCTACTTGGAACTTGGAAGCTAAACAGCATATATATTAATTTTAACGTAACCAATGCAGACACTGACTCTATAAGCAGCATATATATCACAGAATCAACCTGTTTGTACCTCATTTTATTCAAATCAGATAATAATTACTAAACGTGAAAATAAATCGAAAATTTTGTTACTTTGGAAGGCACAAGCATCATCAGGAATACAACCTGTGCTTGTATACTTAATTTTAATGGAATGCCTTTCATTAAACGACCACGATATTCAAAATAAATCTAAATTCCAACTAGAAATTCAAACTGAACTGCCTGCTAAATTTTATTAACATCGTACATCGGTTCTAAGAGATTTTGATGCGCACAAGCCTCTCGTTAGCAAACGTTTTTTGCAGATTCAGAATCACTGACCTCGAGAACGTAAACGGAAAAGCAATTGGGAGAAATCAAAACCTACACTATTTTACAAGCCGGGAAATGATATCTCACACTAACACATGCGCGCAAAATCTAGTCACACTTTTTTACAAAATTTGTATATGTTGATATGAAACTTTTGTATTGAAATGAAATGAAAACTCTTGTTATTTATATTTTATAACAAATATATATCTTTTTTTTTACAATTTGTTTTAACAATATTATAATAATTATAAAATATAATAATAATAAAATCCAGCGCCACCTTTCCCCTCCCAAATACCGCACGTGAGGAGGACCTTTTATTATTATTTTTTATATAAAAGTATGGAAGATACAATTATAATGAGATATCATTTAGTTTATAGAAATATTAAATTAGCTATTTCAAATAAAAAGCATTATAAACTATATGATACCTCTACCTAAAATAAAAAAAATAAAATTAATATTTTGTTGAAATTCATTTTTGTTTGGAACTCATGTTGTAATGCAGGAATTCTTATGCCACGTCACATCACATCGCGTGTACATAAAAAAATAAAATAATATTAATAATATATAACAAAAAATTATAATTATTAATAATTATAATTATAATACTGATATTTCAATTTAAAATAAAAAATTAGCTAAAAAATGAATAACAAAAAAATAATAACATAATTAATAGGAACATTTCATTTCATATATTGCAGATGTTATATATTTATTTTTCACATGGTAAAAATAAATATATAACCAATAATTTTTAAAAGTAATATAGCAAAATTAAAAGGAACATTTAGTTCTCTACGTGCTAACTAATAACTACATAAAAAATATAAAAATAAGAATAACAAGCGACTTTTCAGTCATATAAATATAACAAAAATCAATAACAAAATAAAAAAAGCAATAATAAAATAAAAAAAAGCAATAACAAAATTAAAAGCGATATTTCAGTCTTATTATTTAAAAATTAAATGCTTACGCTTTTATTTAAACGTAAGTATTTTTCGATTTGTAATACATATTAGTTTTTTTACTTTCTAAATCTTTAACTTTCTTACAATAATTATTTAATAAAATATTAGCAAAACATTTACAAATTTTAAAATAAATATTAAACGCGGAGGAACCACAGTGGCATTCATAGTCTAAATCTATATCCATTAATTCACCCTTTCTAATACTATCAATAGTTAAATTAATAAGAGTACCTTTTTGATTTCTACTTTCTAAAAATTTTCCTTTAAGCTCTACTTTACTACATATTTTCTGAAATATTGCTAACATGTGAAATAAAACATAATTTACTTGATCGGACGGCACAGACAACCCTCCCCTTTGTAAGTAATTAAAATAATTATAATTAGAATTATTTCCTTTCACTTTTAGAAATAATTCTTTGCAAGTAATGCAAGAAATTGTTTTCACAGCTTTGTGAGAAGCATACCCTCATACATATAAATTTGCTGATTCTTCTATATTCGCATTTACTAAATAAGAATCATCACTTAAAATTTCATCAAATTGCGACAAATCTACAATTTCATTTAGAGAGTTATCACCAGAAGTTTGTACTAACTTCTGAAAATCTTTTTTATTGTGTGCAAAAACATTATGAATTCTAATTTTTTTTTCACATTCTACGGCCTCAGTATAAGATACTCTATAATTACATCCAGCTAATGATCTATATAATCTAAATCTGCCCTCAAGATCATCAGTTTGGAATTTTCCCAGTAAAATATAATCTATTTTTAATTCTAATAATGAAAATTAATAAGAATAATTAATTGAATTAATCAACGCTAATAACATAAAAATTAAACTTTTAGCAGCTTATAGAAGCCCATCTGAAAGTGCAAATGAATTCATTGAACATTTAGACTGGATATTTGGAGCAAATAGTAATGTTATTTATGCTGGTGATACAAATATAAACTTATTACATGAAAACTCAACTGTTAGAAACTATAAACTTATGTTACAGTCAAATGGTGCATCTATTTGTAATCAGATAAATGTTCAAAATGCTACTAGAGTTACACATTCAACTGCTACACTATTAGATCACGTCTTAAGTACAATCAATAATATTGAAATTAAAATAAAATTGTTTGATGCATCGGTGTTTGATCACAGATGTATATTAATTAATATCGGCGCAAAAGTTCTCACATCAAAAAAATATTGTAGAAAAGTGTGTAAAGTTGTTAACTATAAAAGCTGTGCTATTGATATAGCTAAAAAATTACAAGAAACAGAATGTGTAAATATTGATGATCTAATTATAATTCTTCAAGATATGAAATCAAAACACACATTGGAAAGAACAATAAAAACAAAGAACAGCTCATGGTTTAATTATGATATAAAAAATATGATGTCAATACGCGATCATTATTTTAAAAAATCAAAAAAACACGCGAATAGTGAACACTACATTGAAAAATATAAAAGACTGAAAAATAAAGTAACATCTATGATAAGAACAGCAAAAAAACAAATTTTTGATAGAGAACTTACCAATGCAGGAAATAACTCAAGAAAAGTATGGAAAATACTGAATGCACAGCTTCAAAATGTTGAAATAGAAGATAAAAAGTCAAATGAAGTGAAACAAATTAAACATAACAATCAACAGGTTACTCAAAATGAAAATATTGCAAATATTTTTAACAAATACTTCAACGAAATTGGGAAAACCCTAGAAAATAATATTAAATATGATGAAAAATTTACAATTAAAAATAGAAATACTGATAACTCATTATACTTGGCACCTGCAAGTCAACAAGAAATAAAAAACATAATTAATAATCTAAAAAATCATTCAGCTCCTGGTTGTGATAATTTATCTACTAATGATCTGAAATGTTTAATAAATGAAATTGCACCTACATTAACCAGATTAATAAATAACTGCTTACAAACAGGACAGTTTCCGAATATACTAAAAAAAGCTTTAATAATACCAATTCATAAAACTGGTGATAAAACAGATTTAAATAACTATCGGCCAATTTCGTTACTAAATAACATTGGAAAAATTTATGAAAAGGTAATTTATTCGAGAATTGTTGAATTCATAAATAAATATCATGGGTTTGATGTGAATCAGTTTGGTTTTCAGCAAAAGTGTGGCACAGATTCAGCAACATCAGAAGCAGTAAGATTCATTAATGAAGCATTAGATAAGAAAAAATATGCAGTTGCAGTCTATATTGATCTAAAAAAAGCTTTTGATACAGTTAACCATAATTTGCTGCTGAATAGATTAAATGAAATTGGTATTAGAGGTATTTCAAACGACTTAATTAAAAGCTATCTAACCAATAGAACTGTAGTAACAAAGGTTAATGGACACATAAGCCTAGAAACTGTAATGCATACAGGTGTACCACAAGGTTCCGTTTTGGGACCTTTACTATACCTGCTATTCATTAACAACATCAAATATGCTAAGCTAAATTCAAATTACATTATATTTGCAGACGATACATGCCTATTATTTTCAAGCACAGATAAAAATGATCTAGAGAGAAACATCAATAGTACTCTACAAACTTATTATAAATGGTTAATTGGTAATAAACTCACTATTAACATAAATAAAACTAAATATATGATCTTTAAGAATAAAAATAAGTTAAGCATAAATATAAAACCACAAGTAAATGGAATAGAAATTGAAGAAGTTGATAAGTATGATTATCTAGGTATGGTGATTGACAACAAGTTAACTTGGTCAGATCATATTGATAAAATAGCTAAAAAAATGTCAGGATTCATTGGAGCTGTTAAGAAAATAAATTTTAAATTAAATTACAGAATTGCTAATATGATGTACCATGCCCACATCATTTCACATGTGCGCTATAATTTAATATGCTGGTCACACAGTGCAAATTATTTGCAAAATATCATTAAAAGATCGATGAACAAAGCAATTAAGATATTATTCAATTATGATTATCTCACGCCAACAACAGATTTGTATAAATCAACAAATAAAATGGATTTACAAAAGCTGATTATATTAGAAAAATGTAAATATGTATTCAGAATTTTAAGAGGAGAATATAAATGCTCAGTTAATTTGACTAGAAGAAATGAAGTCCATACTTATTCTACTAGATTTAATAATAACGTCCAAAATATTCAAACAAGAACCCAGGCGCAAAATAACTCGCTATTATCAACAGCAATTACGGCTTTTAATAACTTTCCCGAAATAGTTACTCAACAGCCAACATTATCGCTGTTTATTAAAAGATTAAAGATATTTTTATCTGAGAATTAACTTATAATAAATTATTTTAAAAAACTAAAGCTAAATTAAAATTAAAATATAACTTTAATTTAAAATTTCAATTAAAATCATATTCAAAATGAATATATTAATAAAAAAAATTAAATTAAAATATTATTAAATTTAAATTTTGAAGATAAATACGAACAAAAAAATGCCGCCTACATAAAATACAAGTAGAAAATTACTTAATTGAGTAGGTATTTGTAAATATTAAAAAAAAAAAAGAAAAAAAAAAACATTATTTGTAAAAAAAATTGTAATAAATTATTGTAAATTAAAAAAAAAAAAAAAAAAAAATTTAACTAAACTAACAATTGATTTTGTGCTGAACAAAAGAGCAGAGAAAGTGTCTTTCGTTAGTGAACCTGAATTATCTAGCCAATCAATAAATTTTTCTAAAAATTTAATACCAATATCATCTGACCCAGCTTTAATTGGATGACACCAATCATTTCTTGTTGTAATACCCTTTAAAATTGTTTTTGTATTAACAATATCCCACCATTTTCTTATTACTTCGCAGAATTCGGCAGTTTCAATCATTTCATCCTGATCTCTAAGCGATGCAATAGTCGAATGGTGAAATAAATTGTTAACCAAAGTAACATTTTGCCTCTCTAAACTATTAGGATGAAGAGTTTTGTGATTTAATTTATACGCTTTTTTGATTTGCAAATTATTGTCATTATCATATAAAGTTTGGAAATGCTTAAAAGATGCATATTTAATCTCAAAAGTATCAAAATCAGGAAACACAAATGTGTTATCTAAGTTACGTAAATTTAACCAATTATTTCTTATATTTTTAAATAAATGTACGGTATCATATTGTAAATATATGTTATTGCCCGGAAAATTTGGATTAGCAAAATAATTTTTTTTATCCGAAGTTAATAATTTAAACATATTTTGATTTATACTATTATTATCTGTGATAATGACAATAATTTGGAATCCAAGTTTTTGTACAAACTGAATTACATCTTTAGTAAGAATATACATATTTTCACCAGACGGACGAAGAACTGGTAGAAGTCTAACTATATCTTTAAAACTACCAAAAACGGATTTAATCATAAATGCCATTAAAGTTCTCGCGGATTGAGTAGGATTATTTGCAGCCATGCCCACAATATTATTGGCTTTATATTGCAACCCTTGCTCAATATAAATTTCATCAATTAATAGGGCAACATATTTTTCTCGATCAGTTAATGATTTTGAAATATGAATTAAATAATACTCGTCATTGGTTGGAACTTTATAGTTTGGCGTAATGTGCATACTAGAAGATAAAATTTGTAAATATCTACGAGTTGGTAAAATTAAAAATTTCCGTAATATTTCGTAAGTGGCAGCAGAATGTGCAAAAATTAAAAGTGACATTATTATAGTTTCCGTGTCATATCTAGGCATTACTTTATTTATTAATTCTACTTGATTTTTTAAAATATCTAGCTTGCCACAGTGCATAAAATCTTCGTAGCAGTTTTGTGCCTTTTTTAAATATAAAATTGCGCGATTTATGCAATATTCTCGATTTTCAAAATTAATATTTTCAACATTTCTGTATCTCGCGAGTAAATTGTCAATTTGTGACCATAAAGTTAATTTTTTATCCGTAGTTGGTAAAATTCATTGTAAATGTTCATATGGAACTTCGGATCCATGCAAAATAACATTTACTACCAAATATTTATTAATACTAATTCGAACAGAAATGTTGCATTCTAAATCGTTACTATTTTCAAGTAAATTAAATACAAATTTATCATCATTTTCAAAAAGGTGATAATTTTTAAAATTTAATTTTTCTTTAAAATTATTTTTAAAAAAATCAAAAGTTTTAATTAAATCAGATGAAAAAAAATATCTGCTTTTTGTTCTAATATGGTATTTAATTTTTCGAATCTTTTAGATGGATCGCGTCTTGGTACGTTTTCTATAGAAACTAAATATTGCGGAAAATTTGGAAAAACCGAAGGTATAGCACCTGTAATTATTCTACCATATTTGTTATTATTTAATCTTTTGGTAAAATCTCCTTCTTTAAAATGTAGCGCACAAACAGCCGAACTATTAGTGGGCTGCCAATCAGATCTACAAATTGCACGAATCCACTTTAAATTTAATTCCTTATCTTTAGGAAATCCAAAAGTTGGAATTGATGGTTCAGAAGGAACATAATTTGACCTACATCCTGGCACCACACAATGTCTCGGCATTATAAAATCCAACAAAAAAACTTATATTAAAAAAAATTGCACTTAATTATGTATACCTATAGGTAATTTAAATTGCTTTTAGCACACTTATTTATTATTAAAAATTAAATTATTATTAAAAACAATCAAAATATATAGTTTGTTTTTATTTACAAAAAAAAAAATATGAAAAAAAAAATATTTTTTAGGTTAGAATTTATGCTAATTTTTATCACATAAATTACACTAGAAATACACAATGCCCGCACAATTTTTTAGATTGATTTAATCTATTATTATTTAATAACACTTTTAACTACTTTTAGGTTTTTAATAATTATTATTTCCCTATTATATTTCACTTTTTCTTCCGAACTTTTAGCGCTTGGTCCTTGGTATTACCGGCATTTAATTTTGACGTATAATATTATAATTTCTGTGACTACAAATTTTTGCGCATGTATTGTAATGACACGGCTTTTAGTAGTGTTGGTTTGGATAATAACAGACGAAAAATACACACTATTACATATTTTGAGTGCACATTCAGTCTAATCCACAATTAGAGTTAAACAACGGGGAATTATCGTCTCGAATCCAAAGAAATATCATAGGGAATTCTTGAGAAAAAAATATATTTATTTTATTATTTCTGACCGAAAAATTCGAAGTTTTCGTAACTATTTAAAAATATTCGAAGTTTTTCGAAGTTTTCGTAACTATTTAAAAATATATATGTACAGCATATAATATTATTTAGTTTTGTGTAATATTTTTTCGTAATTATTAGTTTTTAACTATTATTTAGTTTTTATAATATTATTTGTTTTTCTGTTATTGATTTTGTGCAATGAATTAAATGAATTAGTAATTCATATTTAGTTTCTTAAATAAATATTATAAAAACTTCACTGATTTTTGTTAAACAATTTAACAAAGATTAAGTAAGGAAAAATTTGAATGAAAAATTTCTCGAGAAATCTCGAGAATCCCGAATCTCGAGAAATAAAATATTTATAAAATCGAGATTCTCGAATCTCGAGAATAAAAAATTGTCGAGAATTGTACAATCTCTATCCACAACAATAGATGAAATTATTGTGGTTACATTATGTAAGCGATATTTTCAATGGTATAATTATGTATGTACTAAGTTATATTTTCTTTGTTTATAAGCGGTTAGTTTAAACATATTTGCATAATATTTTTTGTTGTGGTTTAATTTAAAGAAAAGTTTTTCGTGTTAGCACAATGAAGATTAAATTAATTTCGTACTTTGGATTGAAGTTTCTGTTATTTCCAAATTATTGCGATATAGATACTTTTTTTTATAATATCAAAAAGAAATTTATATAATCAAGATAAATTATATTTTATAAAACCAACCCGTTTAAGTTTTACTGAAATTTGATTAATAGTATATGATAATCTTCTTCAAACATTTAAATATCATTTAAATATTATAAGCATGAGCTTAGGAATATGAACATAGAAATAAGAATATTTCTTGCAACAATTAGTCAGACTTAATATTTTAGGTATCTATCTACATGTTTCCTTACAATTAATTCTAGCACAATTATTTTTAAATAATTGTTAGCTATTTTGAAATACTGTTGACTATATACGTTTTTAGCATCATCTGTTAAATTTTATATCTTTAAAATTAAATCTTTTACCATATTTTCACACATGCTGAAATTTTGAAATAATTATGTTTCTGAGGATTATTTTATTTAATTTTCTAAAATATTTATCCAATTTTAAGACAAGAAAAATACTAAATCGCTTTTAAACTAGTCTTTGTCGTAAAGTCGAAATTTTAAATATTTTTTTTTTCAGATTTTGGGTTTTTTAATCGTTTCAAATATCAAGGCAGAGAATCCATCCGACACCACAAGCACAAATGTTATTTTTCAAACGATTGTAATCTTTTTCGATTTGGGGGATATGTAAAGTAAGGATTGAACTATAATAAGAATTGGGTGAAAATAGAAAATCTAGATGATGTCTGATTTTAATGCTAGCTCATAGGTATATACACTGACGCTGACTGATCAAGAACATATAAATCAAAGCGTTCCCTTTGATTTATAAAGGGTATGGAAATTGAGATTTGAAGTAACTCTTAAAACGGAAGAAAATTTAATTAGGACTTTATATAATTATATAGAAAAGGTTGAAGTTTTTCAAAATCACTGGAACTTTAAGCACTTCCCTTTGGGGATGTTTTTGTAAAAGAAAGCAGCATCCTCTTCGAGGAAAAACGAGAAATTACTTTCTTCAGAATATTATAATATACATTTACCAGAAAAACTGTGAATTTTAAAATTAGTATTAAATATATAAAATCTAGAATATTTGTGGTAGGATCTTGTAATTTTGTATTTAGAAAATCGATTTACATTTACACTTTCGAACAGGGCCAGTATTCTTAAAAGTATCCCAACAAACATTTGATAGTGCCAATTAGTGATTTAATAAGAGATTGTTACCAAAATTAACACTAGAAAGATCTTTTCACGGGTCCTTTTTTTCATATATAATATTATAAAATTCGAAATAACATATGTTCACAGAAAACAATTACTCCATAAAAGTATAAATTCCTTTATGATAAAATATTATAAGATAGGTCTGTCTATCTTTAAAGAAATTCAAATGTAGGTACTAAAAATGCATGTGCATTCTGAACAATTTTTTGAAGTACTTCGAAAAAATTATAGGGCTTTGTAAATAATGAGTTTTTACACAAAATTAATTTTTAATTTTAATATTTTTGTTGTTAATTTCTTTATGAAAAAAATGTAAGGGGTAGAACACTGCCCTTGTTACCACTGAAATTCCAACCGCATATCAATGCAATACTTTTCAATTCCAAAAATTTTGAGTTCCGTTTACAAATGTATTTGCATGGGGGTCAGTTGGAATTTGATTAGAATTTCAGAGGAACTTTTTGGTCCACTTTTCGGAACTGGGCAATTCCGAAATTGTATACCAAAATAACTCTTTTAGAATAGTTCTTTAGAATTGTCTCAAAACTACTAAGGAATACTTATGGAATGTAACCACAATAATTTCAACTACTTTTTGTAACCCAAACAGAACGGAAAAGGAATTCTCATTTTGGAATTATAGTAGGAACTTGATTCGAATTCCTGAAGAACTGGAGTTTGATTCGAATTCCTGAAGAAATGGTTGTATACCATGATGATTCTTTGGGAATAGTGCTTCCGAATTCTTCCCCTCAGAACTACTACATACGGAATACTTTTGACCTAAAAAAAATAAAGTTTGGAATTGTTTGAGAACCAATAAAGAATACCTGAAATAAAATTGACTAATTACAATATAATTTTAAATTAAAATATGATTTTTTAATATACATATATTTATATTTTTCTTTTAGGATTTTTAAATTGTTATATAATTATATTATTTTTTGTAAAATACATTATTGTAATGTCTAATATAATATTGAAAATTAATTGGCAAACTGGATAAATGTTTTGTCTCTCTTTTACGTTTTCTTATTTTTCAAAATTATTATTGTGATGCCGTCCGTAATTGACAAATTAATATACTATATACATACATTTCTTTTTTATACATATATTATTTAAACTTTAAGTTTTTTAATTATCATTGAATAATATTTTTTATAAAAAAAAAATCTTCTTTTCTTTTTAAATTATTATTGTTAAATAAAAATACATTATTTTAATATATATATAAAAAAAATTAATTGCCACAAATAGATATATTATGTTTTAATACTCATTGATTAAGCAATGTTTTAATACTTATTGATCTGGTTTTTCGTCTATAAATACATCTTTTATAAGCGTTAAGAATAATGTGTCATTTAATATTAATCTCATATCATCTAAATTTTCCAAATATGCTACCCTTCACAAATTAAATGATCGGACGTGGATATCTATATTAGAAGCTGTAAAACAAAGAATTCAATTTCTAGGTAAAATGAATAAATTAGTATCGGATGGAGAAACTCGTATAGTGCATAATGCAATTGGTTTATTTTTGAAGGAGAATAATATTAACTTTCATCAAACTACACCCGCAATTAAGACAGGCAATAGTGACATTGAAAGACTCCACGGTACACTTAACGAACATTTACGAATTATGAATGTTGACAAAGTTAAAGGAGACATTGATGAACGACTTTTTAAAATAATAACAATTTATAATAGTATAGTACAATACATACTACAACACAACTTAGACCTATTGACTTTATTACAAAAAATTTAGATAGAAATGACATAAATAAACTTAGAGACGTATTAGAAACTAACAAAACTAAACGTATAGAAAAATTAAATGAGAATAGAACTACGGACCCTAAAATTACAGAAAATATAGTTAAAAATAGTGCTAAATATAAAAGGCTAAAAGATTATTCGAAGCAAAAAAATTATACAATAGATAGAAGTAATAATAGAAATACTAAATATCACAAATCCCAACATAAACGTAAATATAAACATCAAATTAATTTTTTTACAGATGAAACTGACTATTTGCACAATACTGACAATTTTCTGGGTTTTCCCAACCAACAGTCAAAATCTTGATATCACCTCAATTTACGAAGACAATGGTTATACTTTACTTAAATTAGATAAAAGACAAATTGTAGGAAAGTACTTTAAAATATTGCACATTTTAGACTTAAATGAATATAATAATAATATATCACATATTCTGGAATCAAACACCGAACTACTGAAATTAAGTAAATCAAACCCTAATTATGCTTTACTCCATAGAGAAATGCATGCATTAAGAAATAATATAGACAGCATAATTCCACGTACTCACAGACAAAAAAAGAGGACTACTAAATATTATAGGATCAGGAATGAAATTTTTGACAGGATCAATGAACAATGAGGATGCAGAGCAAATCTATAACCACTTGGACAATCTTGAAAAAAATTCTAAACAATTAACTGACCAATCAAATAAACAAATTATAATAAATAAAAATCTAATAAATTCAGTAGAAAAAATTAAAAATTACATAAATGAACAAAATAACAAAATGAATATCTATCTCTCTGACGTTATTAATAAAACAAACGAAATATTTAAAAATTTTGACAAATATGAATACATATTACAAATATATGCAGACATTTCAAATCTTAATAAAGAAATAGAAACAATTAAAGACAATTTACTGTTAAGCAGACTTCATGTACTAGCACATGATATTCTAACCATTGCATACAATATCACCACAGAAACTTTACCATTTATTAGAAATTCAGTTATACTTAAAGATAGTACAATTATTTTTGCTATACTTATTCCACAATTCACAGAAGAAATATATTTTAATGCATTAATTCTCCCATTTCCAAATCTTAAAAATGAAGAGCTTGAAAATGAAAACGAAAAAATTATAATTTCAGAACATAATGTATTTTATTTTGATAATGAAGTTATAAATAAAAAAGATTTAAAATTACATAAAAATAATTGTATAAGAAATTTGTTTTTAAAGAATAATTTTTGTAAATTTAGAATTAATTCAGAAACTTCAATTGAAGAAATCAAAAATGGCATTGTAAGAACCAAAAATATAAATCAAACTTATCTTAATCATAACTGCCTTAAGCAGGATATTGTTTTAAAAGGAAATAATTTAATTAAATTCTCAAATTGTAATATTGAAATTAACAATTATAAATTCACTAATAATGTAAAGAAATATAAAAATGGTATAATAATGCCTATTTCAAATTTTAATGTAACAAAAAAATTAAATAATATAACATTAGAAAATGTAAACATGTTACGACCGGCAATTTAGTATATTTATCAAATTATAATGTAATTATTTTACACTATAGATTTGATAAATATTATTTATTTATGAAAAAAAAAAAAAAAAAAAAAACACGAACCACCATTACTTTTTATTTTTTTTTAAACATTTTATAAACAATCAAATTCGCGTCGCGATTGACATTCGATTTGAATTTTCGAATTTGAATTTGACAATAGTCAAACTGGCCGTGGTAATAATATTTGTTGGAAATAAATTATTGATTTCCAGTGCAACATCCGAGTTCCGATAAAATAAGAATAGGAAAGTTTTAGGAAATTTTTAGGAACTAAGGACAGCAATTTAGGAAAAGAAAGTGAGAAAGATAGTAAATTATATTTAATGATTTGAAAGGATTTATATAAATAAGGGATCGAATGATTATGAGGGGAGAAAGATATAAAAAAAAAAGATAGGTAGAAATTAATTAAGATCGGGTGGAGTAGAGAGTTGGCGAGTAATAATTGATTTGATAAGACGTGATCAGAAAAATTTTGTATCATGCACAAAAATAAAATTTAAATAAAAATTCACACTAACTTAGTTAAACTTTTAAATTAATAAAAAAAAAATATTTGTAACGAAAAAAATAGTAAACTATCGTTACTACGATTAATTTAAAAAAGTAAAAGTTATTAGTCAACCAGAAAAAAAAATTATAAAGCAGCGACATAAGAATAATTTTCGAGTGGAAAATTATTTATGATAGATAGTCCAGATAATAGGGTCAAATTATCAGTAGCATAATTTTAAAATTATCTAGACTAGACCATAGAAGAAAAATTTAATTAAGAAGACATCATCAGAGAAAAGTTCTTCAGGATGACCTCTAAATAGTAATAGAGGACACTTGAAGGTTAAAAGAGTGTTAGGACAAAGTAGCGGAGATAGAACACCGGAGGAAGTAGGAAGATTGATAATTTAGCTAGGAAATATATTATTGTTAATTCGAAAGTTGAGTATATTGTCACTTATAAATATAATTTAAATTTCATTATTTTATTGTATATATTCAGAAAAATTATAACTAATAAATAAAATTTAAAATTTTAGAAAAATTGGTGAATATATAGGAAAATGCTGATAAAGCTAGCAACAGCTGAAGGTCCTGTGCACATGATCCTCGGTGGAAAAAAAATTGTAAGAAAAATTAAAAATTAATACAATAATCAAAGTGAGTTATTTTGAAATTTTATTTATTGGTCCTTTTTTTTTTTGAATATATTAAAATTATATATATATATAGTGATGAAATAATTGATAAAAAAAAGTGGCAATATAAAACAACTAGATAAAAAAAAAAATTGAAATAAAATAATTTAATCTTTATTTAAATTGTAAATTACCTAGTATATTATGAATATATAGTGTAGATTGTAGAATAAAAAAAAATATATATATAAAATTGATATTGTCTATAGCTACAATTAATTTTCTAATCGCCGTTAGATGTCACTAACCACCGGTAGTGATGGAAATTAAATTTGTTTAATTTAAATTATATTAAATTTGAATGGAAAAAAAATTAAATGAAAAATTGTTTGCATAAAAAAATATATTTTAAATCAATAAAAAATTTTTTTGATATAAAAATAATATTAATGAATTAAAAAAAATTTAAATAATATAAATTTAAATTATGATTGAATAATTGAGACCAAAGGATTGGTGAATTATATAGATTTTTTTATTATGAAGAAAGTAGTAAATTAATGTAATCACATTTTAAATTTAAAAAAAAAAACAATAGTAGAATATTTTATTGAAATAAATAAATTATATACATTGAGTATATTATAACGAAATATGGTTGTATTTTTTTATATTATGAATACATATTTAGATCTGATTAGCTTAACTATGAGAGGTTGCTAAGAATTTAGGTTGGTGGTGATGATGATTTAGTTGGTATTGTAGAATGAGTAAATTGCTATAACATCAGGCACAGATCTTGGTGATGGTCGCATGCCAATATAATTATTGAGAATTCGGCATGAATTTTTTTGTTGGGAACAGGAGTGAAGTAAATACCCACCCCACCGACGAGCTAAGCCCTTGCAAGCATGCCGACTTCACGATATCCTGGTTTCCGCTACACAATTTGTATATTTATTAAATTGAACAAGGCCGCAAAGAAATATGTTCAGTTGCGAAACTTATTATGTAGAGAATAACAAAATGGCGCCCAACTATAAGGACTAAATAAAAAAAAAAAAAAAAAATTAGAATGAATAATCCCTGAGGATTATATTTGTATGCTATCATCATAAAGATCTTGTATTGGTTAGGTTTAGTGTAACATCAAGAGCATCTAGTCGTCGTGAAACAAATTTTATGTTAACTTATGTCCAATTATGTCGGTTTATCATCAGCATAATTCGTTGCTAAGAAACATTAAAATTTTAAAACACCGATACTAAAATTAAATAAATAAAAATTAAATTAAAATAAAAAAATAATAAAATTCCAATTTGTAGTCCTTGCGACAGCACTTTAGCGTGATTTATTATATTATTATTAAATAGATAACATTGAATCTGTGTTTATTAAATTAGAGTGGTCCTAATTGTAGGTCTAGAACCAGCAATTTGCGTGCCTCTATTTATAATTGAGAATGATTGGTGTTTCAAAGCTCGTATTCACCTCACTAAAATAAAATAATCAATAATTAAATAAAAAAAAATACATATAAATAAAATATACAATTACCGACTGATGTATCATCACCACCATAATATTGAAATATACATTTTGAAATATATAGTAAATTAGTTGAGATAAAGTTGAACAATATTACACTAGTAGAAATCAAAAAATTAATCTAGCTGAAATAAAGCTGAAAATTAAAAATTATATTAGTAAAGCTAAAAATTTGATAATTAGTTAAAAATTCAAAGCTGATATCAAAGCTGAAAATATAAAATTATTAATATTATAGCTAGTTAAAAAAAAAAAACAAAAAAAAAAAAAGTTATGATATAAGAGCTGAAAAGAAAGCTGGAAGATAAGTTAGAAATTGATAGAAAAGTTTAGATATTGAAAAATAATTTAATAAAAAGTTAGAATTTTTAAATCGTTTAAAAGTAACGAAAGCAAAATGCATTCAGGTGGTAGAGGGCTTAAGCACACTCCGGTTGCACAATTAGCAAATAAAGCGAAAAAAAATCTAAATTTTGATGCGAAGGCAAATCATAAACCGGAAAGTCAATCGCAGACCTATTCACTTCGTTCTGGTACAACAAATGATCAGAGAAGTGATCAAAATGTACAAAATTGTAATACAAATCAAAGTGAAATTATTTTGAGCAATCCAGTCCAACCGATTGTTAGTACTGAGACGGTATTAGAAAAATTAAATAGTATTAATATACCGGTAATTCAAACCGGAAGAAATAATGAAATTCAAAGTAATTTAGTAGAAAATGAAATGATTAGTATAGAAGAAGAAAATATAAATAGTAATAGTGTAGCATCTAATAATGAAGTGTTTACTTTAAAAGATGTTGAAAATATGATTAAAATTAGTGAAGCTAAGACTATGGCTGCAATTCAATCATTACGCGAGGAAATGTATGAAGTAACTTCAGCTTGTATAAAAGATACTAAAGCTGAATTACTAAAAGAGAGTGCTAGAGTAGAATCTAATTTAAATTTGACAATGGGTATACTCGCGGATAAATTGACTCAATTGACTAACACAATGTCAGATGTTTTAGTACAAAATTTAAATATACAGAGTCAACAAAAAAATAATAATTTATTAAATTCAAATTTAGTTGGTGAAAACCAATCAAGAAATTTAATTTCCAATTCAGAAATTTCTAATTTAGTTGGTGAAAACCATGAAAGAAATTTTAATTTTAATTCTAGAATTGTTAATAGATCAGAAAATTTAAATTCTCAATCTGAGCAAATAAATATTAATCAACTACCTAGCAATAATTATCATGGTGGTACACCAGAATTAAATTTAAATAATCAAGTTCGGGAGGTTGGAATTGGAAATCATACAGATCAAAATAGTCCAATTTTTAGATGGAATATAAAATTTGATAGCACAGATAAGAATTTTTCTGTTGAACAATTTATATTTCGTATAGAAACATTAATGCGTAGGCAAAATATCTCTGCGAACCATCTCTGTTCACACTTTCACCTATTAATTACAGGTAAAGTTGCTAATTGGTATTGGTCATTTTTGCAAAATAACCAAAATGCTGGTTGGGAAGAAATTAAATATGCTTTAAGAAAGCAATATAATAGACTTTCGTCTGATTTTGATATTTCTACAGCTATAGCTGATAGAAAACAAGGTAATTCTGAACCATTTGATGATTATTTTTCTTTAATAACTACACATTTATATCAAATGAGAAATCGACCAAATGATTTAGAATTAATTAAAACTCTTAAAAGAAATTTAAATGAGAAATTATTTGAAGCAACATTGCCAGTAACTTTTTATAATTTAGAGCATTTTCGTGATTTCTGTAAAGAAACCGAACGGGTGTTAATAAATAGATCGCGAGGAGATCGGTATAAAAATAATTATCATAATAAAAATATTAATGAACTTGATTTTTTTGATCAAGTTGATAAAGAGGATGTTGAGTATGAAATTAATGAATTAAAAAAATTTAATAATAATAATAATAGAGTTCAGGTAGATAAAAGTAAATATACCTGCTGGAATTGTTCACAGATTGGCCACGGTTATTACCAATGTCAACAACCCAGAAAATTGTTTTGTTATAAATGTGGTGCAAAGGACGTAATACCGATTACGTGTAAAAATTGCAATGCGGGAAACTCTGTTCGGAACGAGAACAAATCCGAGGAATCTCGATTCCAACAGCGTCAATCCTCGGGCCCAATTCCAAAACGGCAGTAAAGTTGTTAAATAATCCATATTTACATAAATTGAATCAAGAAGATAGTAACCTAAAAGAAAATTTAGAATTAGTTAATAGTAAAATAAAAATGAATTTAAATGAAAATAATAATAAGTTAAGAATATTAAAATCAAATCCTAAAATTAGTATAGATAACAATACAAAAATGAATTTAAATGAAAGTATTGCACAAAAACAATTAGAATATGATAAAACTAGGAAAAGAATATTTGATAATCATTCACAAAGTATAGAAAATGTAAAACCCATTTCAAATAAAATTTTAAAATGTCGGAAAAGAGATAAAATGAGGAAAAATGAATTAAAAAAAATTGAAGTTACTAAATTAGATGGTGAATATGATTTAAGATTATATGCCACCATAGAAATAAATAAATATAAAATAAAAGGTTTGTTAGATAGTGGTGCTAGCGTTAGTGTATTAGGTGAAGGTGCGTTAGAACTGGTAGATCGGCTCAAATTAAATTTAATACCAAGTTGTGGGTCAAAGTATAAAATCCAATCTGTAATAAAAACTGCAGATGGTCAAAGTCAGAAAATTATAGGACGTGTTTATATACCAGTAACATACAAAAATGTTACTCATAAAGTAAATTTTTATGTAGTACCTACACTGTCACAAAAACTATATTTAGGTATTGATTTTTGGAGAAAATTTAATTTAGCACCAGCGTTAATGGAAGAATTAGAATTGTCTTCATTTCCACCACCATCTCTGTTAAAGCAACACTTTCTTACCGAAGACCAACAGCAACAGCTTACGGCTGTAAAAGAAAATTTTTTGTCTTCTACTGTTGTAGGTTTAGGTAAAACCAATTTAGAAAAACATGTAATAGAATTAACAAATGACATTCCTATTAAAAGCAAATATTATAATGTATCACCCCCCATTCAAAATGAAATGTATCAGGAATTAGATAGAATGCTGAAATTAGGAGTGATTGAAGAAAGCAATAGTGCATATAGTTCACCTGTAGTTCTGGTTAGAAAACCGGGTAAGAATCGACTTTGTTTAGATTCGCGTAAAATTAATTTAATTACTAAAAAAGATGCATATCCACTGCCACATATAAACGGTTTACTTAGCAGATTACACGAAACTGAATATGTGTCCAGTATTGACTTAAAGGATGCATTTTGGCAAATACCATTAGAGCCACAATCTAGAGAATATACAGCTTTTACAGTTCCTGGTAGACCTTTATACCAGTTTACGGTAATGCCATTTGGGCTGTGTAATGCGGCACAAAGAATGTCACGTCTAATGGATAAAGTGATTCCAGCTCGGATTAGAGATCGAGTATTCGTTTATCTTCTAGACGATCTGTTAATTCTTTCGTCTGATTTTAATTCACACATAAAATTATTAGAGGAAGTAGCGTATCACCTGAAATTAGCTGGTTTAACTATAAATATTGAAAAATCTAAATTTTGTTTTACTGAATTAAAGTATTTAGGGTACATAGTAGGCGGTGGTACAATTAAAACTGATGGTGATAAAGTATCTGCCATTCAAAATTTTCCTGTACCAAAATCAGCCAAACAAATTCGTAGATTTTTAGGAATGGTAGGTTGGTATAGGCGGTTCATACCAACATTTTCAATAAAAGCAGCTCCAATTACGGACTGTTTGAAAAATTTATCCAATAAAAATAAATTCAATTGGTCAGACGCAGCTGAAAAATCTTTTATTAAATTAAAAAAAGCATTAATTACTGCACCCATTCTAACAAATCCTGATTTTTCAAAAAAATTCTTTATACAATGTGATGCTAGTTCTACGGGTATTGGTAGTGTATTATTCCAAAATGATGAGAACGGTAACGAAAAACCGAATGCATATTTTTCGCAAAAATTAAATTCTGCACAAAGAAAATACACGGTAACGGAATTAGAATGTTTGGCAGTTGTAGCTAGTGTAAAAAAATTTAGAGAGTATATTGAAGGATTACCGTTCACAGTAATCACAGATCATTCTAGTCTACAATGGTTGATGAATCATAAAGAATTAAGTGGACGATTGGCAAGGTGGAGTTTAGCCTTACAAGCATTCGATTTTGAAATAACTCACCGAAAAGGCGCGCAAAATATTGTACCGGACACACTTTCGCGACCATATATGGATGAGTTAGAATTGAGTAATGTTGAGGAAGTAGATTTAAATTCAACTCTTTTCACGTCTGTAGAGTATGAAGACTTAAAACATACGATTCAAACAAATCAGCAAAAATTACCAGATTTAGCGGTGATCGACAGTTACGTATATAAACGCGAAAAACCGAACATATTAAATGATATCCAAGTTAATCCTGTTTGGAAACTGTGGATTCCTTCAGGTTTAACGAATTCCTTAATAGCATCGGCTCATGAACCACCTTCATGTTCACATGGTGGAGTGAAAAAAACCATGCACAGATTGCGAGCAAAATATTTCTGGCCCAATATGGCACCTCAAGTGCGAGAATATGTAAAAAGTTGCCAAATATGTTCCGAAACTAAACCCACAAATTTATCTTTACGTCCTGTAATGGGAAAACAAGTGGTGGTTGACAGAATTTTTCAGAGACTCTATATAGATTTTTTAGGACCATATCCGTACTCTAAAGCCGGAAATTCCTATATTTTGATTGTTTTAGACCAATTGTCTAAATTCGTATTTTTATTTCCAATTAAAAAGGCGTCTTCAATGACAGCAATTTTGAATTTACAAAAAAATGTCTTTGATATTTTCGGTGTACCCGAAATGATTCACACCGATAATGGTAAACAATTCACTTCAAAAGATTTTAAATCATTTGTTAGTTCATTAGGAATAAAACATATGTTGACAGGGTTATATTCACCACAATCAAACGCGTCCGAAAGAGTTAATCGTTCAGTACTTGATGGTATTAAAGCTTATCTTGATGAAACCAAAGAAAAAGCACAAGAGAAATGGGATGAACACATTAGTAGCATCGCTAGTTCAATTAGAAGTGCTGTTCACGAATCGACGGGTCAGACACCATATTCGGTAGTATTTGGTGTAGAGTATATTAATCATGCATCGAGTTATGAAATTTTAAAGAAATTAAATGCATTAAATGATGATATTGAAATTATTCCAACAAGCGATAAGTTAAAAATTTTGAGAGAAAAAGTTAAAGAAAAAATAGCCGAAGCTCATAGTAAAAGTGAGAAAGTTTATAATACTCGCGCAAGACAAATTCAATTTGTGGTTGGACAAGAAATTTTTAGGCGAAATTTCGTGTTAAGTAATTTTTCTAAACAACTGAATCGAAAATTATGCAAAAGATTTGTAAAAGGTAGAATCCGAAAAGAAGTTGGTAACTGTTTGTATGAAGTTGAAGATTTAAATGGTAAAGTTGTTGGTGTATTTCACGCCAAAGATATAAAACCATTTTAAAATAAAATATATAAATATTAAACAATTTTACCTGTGAAACAAATAAATGTTTTGCTCATAAAACAAATAAAAATATTTTTTTTGTTACTGCATACTCTATGTTCATACAATTTAAAAAATATATATTTCTTGTATTCGTCCTTACATATTTATAATATGTTAATTCTCATGATAATATATTAATTCATCATATTGGCTTTGTTTCCACAATAGAATAACCTAAAAAAAAAAATATATCACAAAGAATCATATTCAAAAATCTAAAACATAAATTATACTTATCTGATATTTCCAATAGCTTTAAAGTTGTTAAAACAAAATTAGTAGAGCATGAGACTACTTATCTCAGGTAATGGAGAGCCCCACGTTGTATATTCGTTTAAAATTATTAAATAATATTATACCGGCCTTGTTTCAGCTTCATAATCTTGTTAATCCTGTGATTACGAACCTGCCCTGTTACGACCGGCAATTTAGTATATTTATCAAATTATAATGTAATTATTTTACACTATAGATTTGATAAATATTATTTATTTATGAAAAAAAAAAAAAAAAAAAAAAACACGAACCACCATTACTTTTTATTTTTTTTTAAACATTTTATAAACAATCAAATTCGCGTCGCGATTGACATTCGATTTGAATTTTCGAATTTGAATTTGACAATAGTCAAACTGGCCGTGGTAATAATATTTGTTGGAAATAAATTATTGATTTCCAGTGCAACATCCGAGTTCCGATAAAATAAGAATAGGAAAGTTTTAGGAAATTATCGTATTAAGTGGAGCCCTAGGACAGCAATTTAGGAAAAGAAAGTGAGAAAGATAGTAAATTATATTTAATGATTTGAAAGGATTTATATAAATAAGGGATCGAATGATTATGAGGGGAGAAAGATATAAAAAAAAAAGATAGGTAGAAATTAATTAAGATCGGGTGGAGTAGAGAGTTGGCGAGTAATAATTGATTTGATAAGACGTGATCAGAAAAATTTTGTATCATGCACAAAAATAAAATTTAAATAAAAATTCACACTAACTTAGTTAAACTTTTAAATTAATAAAAAAAAAATATTTGTAACGAAAAAAATAGTAAACTATCGTTACTACGATTAATTTAAAAAAGTAAAAGTTATTAGTCAACCAGAAAAAAAAATTATAAAGCAGCGACATAAGAATAATTTTCGAGTGGAAAATTATTTATGATAGATAGTCCAGATAATAGGGTCAAATTATCAGTAGCATAATTTTAAAATTATCTAGACTAGACCATAGAAGAAAAATTTAATTAAGAAGACATCATCAGAGAAAAGTTCTTCAGGATGACCTCTAAATAGTAATAGAGGACACTTGAAGGTTAAAAGAGTGTTAGGACAAAGTAGCGGAGATAGAACACCGGAGGAAGTAGGAAGATTGATAATTTAGCTAGGAAATATATTATTGTTAATTCGAAAGTTGAGTATATTGTCACTTATAAATATAATTTAAATTTCATTATTTTATTGTATATATTCAGAAAAATTATAACTAATAAATAAAATTTAAAATTTTAGAAAAATTAGTGAATATATAGGAAAATGCTGATAAAGCTAGCAACAGCTGAAGGTCCTGTGCACATGATCCTCGGTGGAAAAAAAATTGTAAGAAAAATTAAAAATTAATACAATAATCAAAGTGAGTTATTTTGAAATTTTATTTATTGGTCCTTTTTTTTTTGAATATATTAAAATTATATATATATATAGTGATGAAATAATTGATAAAAAAAAGTGGCAATATAAAACAACTAGATAAAAAAAAAAATTGAAATAAAATAATTTAATCTTTATTTAAATTGTAAATTACCTAGTATATTATGAATATATAGTGTAGATTGTAGAATAAAAAAAAAAATATATATAAAATTGATATTGTCTATAGCTACAATTAATTTTCTAATCGCCGTTAGATGTCACTAACCACCGGTAGTGATGGAAATTAAATTTGTTTAATTTAAATTATATTAAATTTGAATGGAAAAAAAATTAAATGAAAAATTGTTTGCATAAAAAAATATATTTTAAATCAATAAAAAATTTTTTTGATATAAAAATAATATTAATGAATTAAAAAAAATTTAAATAATATAAATTTAAATTATGATTGAATAATTGAGACCAAAGGATTGGTGAATTATATAGATTTTTTTATTATGAAGAAAGTAGTAAATTAATGTAATCACATTTTAAATTTAAAAAAAAAAACAATAGTAGAATATTTTATTGAAATAAATAAATTATATATATTGAGTATATTATAACGAAATATGGTTGTATTTTTTTATATTATGAATACATATTTAGATCTGATTAGCTTAACTATGAGAGGTTGCTAAGAATTTAGGTTGGTGGTGATGATGATTTAGTTGGTATTGTAGAATGAGTAAATTGCTATAACATCAGGCACAGATCTTGGTGATGGTCGCATGCCAATATAATTATTGAGAATTCGGCATGAATTTTTTTGTTGGGAACAGGAGTGAAGTAAATACCCACCCCACCGACGAGCTAAGCCCTTGCAAGCATGCCGACTTCACGATATCCTGGTTTCCGCTACATAATTTGTATATTTATTAAATTGAACAAGGCCGCAAAGAAATATGTTCAGTTGCGAAACTTATTATGTAGAGAATAACAAACATTGCAAACATTAATAATAGAGAATCTATAAAGTATATTGAATATAAAAATAAAGCTGTTAACTATTCAATCAGTGCCATGATGCTAGTTATAATAATTATTATTCTTTTTATAATAAAAAACCTATGTTTTAATAAGAAAAGCATTGTTAATAAGATTGAGATTCCAAAAGATAATGTTGGAAAAAATAATTCTACCGAGACGGAAGAATCTAGGAGGGGAAGTGTTATATACGGTTTCATATAGCACCCATTTCCTGCACATGCATTTTATTAATTTCTTATTTTCTCATGCTAGCTTAAAAAGCTAACATAAGCGTAAAATCATTCTCACGATTTAACGTTGCTTTTCTTATAATTAGGTGAAATTAGATACTAAGCTAAAATATTAAGAATTGTTTGTGTAACTCAGTTGTAATAATTAATTAAATAAATTAAATAAATCAGTTTTTACATTAACTCCAACTAATAAAGTTGTTTCTATATTTTATTTCAAAAGTATATTTAATTTCATGTCTATCAACATTTATTGTAATACAAAAATATTTTGTTTCAAATGTAATATTTATTTTTAGTTTTGTATATGTATTAATTTAATTTAAATTTTAATACTTTATTATAGTTTCTTTTTTATTTAATATTTATTTTCATTGTTAATGTTTAATTTGAATCATATATAATGATTTATACTGTTAAGTGTTAGTACTATTTAATGTTGGACAGATTTTATTTATATATTTAATTCCATACATGTACATAATTTTATTTTTAATTTTTTATACTGTATTTATTTTTAAATTTAAGTTTTATTTCAAATTTAATATTTAAATTTCTGCTTTTATATTTTAAAATATATAACAAATTTAAATTAAGTATTTAACATTGTAGTTATTTAATCCAAATGTGTTTTTTTTAATGGAATATTTAATTTTAGTTTTTTACATACTTTGTCTAAATTTTATATTTTATTTATTTTACTACTAATATTTCGTTTCAAAAATAATATTTGTTTTTACTTTTGTACATTGATTTAATTTTAATACTTTATTATTTAGTATTTTTTTTTTTTAAATTTTAGTTTTCATATTTAATTTTTTATTTTAATCATTATTTATACAATTAAATGCTTCGTTACTATGTAATGTTGGCCAGCTACAACTAGTTTTTCAAATATAAAATAAATCAGATATTTTAATGAATGCCAAAATATCTGCTTCTTGTCTTATCAACTTATAAGCATTAAGTTTTTTTTTTATATTTAATTATATTACATTTTGTTAAATACGTAGTACACCTTCATAAATATATCCAAAGTATTTAACGCAGTGTTCCCTGCTGGAATTAAATTATAATATTTGGTAATATTATTCAGTGCTATTCCACTTGCTACAATTACAGGTGCATCTGCAGTATTCAAATCACTCAATGATTTATTGATCTGAAATATTATAAGAAAAGAAATATATATCAGTAATATGAAACAATATAGGTGAGAATTTACGTATATATGTACCTAAAAAAACAAATATGGTTTCAAGACAATAGGTGGTACAAAAAAAAATTACTAACAAGGTATGAACATATTATAAAAAATAAAATTCGTACCTCGTTAAAGTAAACAAATCGCTTGAAGCTGTTCGAAAGCCTATATCTATTTTTTTGCCCCGTCCAAGCGTCGTTGGCGGCAACAGTACTATAAGACCAAACACAGGTTTG
>OY987258.1:9650183-9929699 GCA_963920725.1 Rhamphomyia laevipes
ACAAATAAAATAGTTATTTTCTATTTTCTAAACGGGATAAACTACGAAGCTGAAATTTTGGCAATAAAAAAAGAGAATTAAAAATAAATTAACATTTTTCGGAGATATAGCCTCCCAAACATAAAAATATATTTTTTTCAACGCTCCATTGTTGCTCATTGCTCCTATAGATTTCGAAAAATTAGTTGGAACTATAGAACATTATTTTAAATTATAAACCCTTCCCCACCATATATCCTCAATAATAGATTATATTTCTTTTAGGGCCATATCTGCGAGGGGTGGACCCAACATTGAAAATCTTTAAAGGAAGGTCCAATTTGTTTTTTATTGTCTCTATACTATCTAAATTTCAAAGTCCTATTTAAACTCGTTACTCGTTTAGAAAATACTGTTTCTTTCATTTTAATTTACATAGCTTTGGAAGTACTTCAAAAATATCAATATTAGATTTTTCATTGGACCTAAATTTTTTCGTAAAATTTCCAGCACATGTATACATAGCTTTTGAAAAATTAGTTGAACGAAACCTACATAGTATATATTATAGAACACTATTTTAAATTATAACATTTCTGATTTTAGGGCCGAGTTTCGCAGATATTGTTATTTAATAAAATAAAATACATGAACTTATTTATTATTTATAGGCTGTTTTCTTTTTAACGCTTAACCATATAAAATTGTTAAATATTGTTTTCTATTCATTGCTAATTCTATGAATTAAGAGTTGCTAAGATGTAATTAAAATATATTTGCTAACTATATATATCAAATTGTTAAATTTATATTTAACAATTATTTTGTTTCAACGTTCTGATTATAAAATATTGCTTCGAGTTTAATTGGCTAAAAAAAGTAGCCAAAATCATCACCTGGAAAATTCAAATAATGTATTTTAATATTTGCATCAAATTAAGTAACGGTAGGATGTTAATTCTTAGTAGCTGCAGAAAATTGCTAAATTTGATTATTTACAAATATTTTTTAACAATTACTTTTATATAAGAATGATTTTAAGAAATAGCTAATAAATAATTTAACAAAATAATAAATAATTAACAACAAGTCGATTTTTTATTGAAATTGCTAAAAACAGCTATATTTTATTAATGAATTTAACTATAAATGGATATCAACCATTGATCAAGTTAACAATTTTTCGGGGGTGTGCTTGGATTTTTTAGTGTGTATAGTATAATATACATATGCCATGGGGCATTATTTTTCTAAAAACATAATGAAAGCATATGAGGCACTTAAATTCTTAATTCCTGTTTGAAAGCAGTGTATGAGGCAAATCGTTTACTCGTATCTTTTAATTGGAATAAGCTAGGACAAATCTGAAGGCAGCATTCGATAGATCTAGATTTTTTAAGTAAACTATGTTCCTAAGTCATTTTTAGCAAAAATGCATATAAGGCACTTAAATACTGGGACGACGATATGGTAATTTTAATAATAATATCACAACAAGATATATAAAAACTTTAAACAAACAAATAACGTTAAATCCCTTTCCCGCATATTATTTAAAAGAAATTTTATGAGAATATCGAAGAAAAACTTATTCGAATATTATGTAGATTAATAAAAGTGAAATAGTTGCAATTATTTATTTATTTATTGATCAACTAAGTACTAGTTATATAAAAATATATACAAAAATTTTAATAATAGAATTTATCTTTAAACAATTTAGTCTGAAAATTAAAAGAATTTAAAATTAAATAATTATCGTTATAAATTTTAAACATTCGTGACAAAGAACAAAAAGCACCATAGTTAGACAGATGATTCTTAATCATTAAAGGATGAAAAACACGGACAGTATATGATGGAATTCTAAATAAAGAAGTCCTTAGATATATTAACACTTAGATTATTTAAATGTGAAAACTATTCAATGTTTTCAACCACACTATTAGGATAATCTAGAGATACATCATTGATGTCACAGAACAAGTTCTTAAAAAAATCTACAGATAGATTGCTAATTACAATAGGATCGATCTGTAGATGTTATACCATTATAACATAGAGAAGACGGATAACCAATAGATTTGCGTTTTTGATATATGTAATTCCAAAATTCTTTTGGATTTAATTTTAATTTATTTTGCATATCAGACAAATAGTTCATGTATTTTTCATGTATTTCAAGATCAAATTTATTACGTATATAAATATAAGAGTTGAAATCGTCAGCAACATTTGAAATACAATATTGTTTCCATTTTTTATTACGTAAATTACAAAGATTGTTTAATTCTTTGTCATACCAAGGTGGAGATTGTTCTGAGTCAGAAATACATTTAATAGGAACATGTTTTAAAAATAAATTAAATAAAATATCATAAAAATTAAACAAACAATTTTCTAAATTATCACAGTTATAAATATTAGACCAATTTGTACGTTCTAAATCTATGTTTAAATTATCAAAATTAGTTTTTTTGAAATTAAATTTTAAATTATTAATATGATTAAAATTGAGTGGCTTATCAATATTTAATGATATTGATAGAGCAGGATGATGTGATTCTTCGAAGACAATTGGATTATCAGACCGTATTACAGATAAATCATAGATATTTGAAGAAAATACTAGATCCAGTAAACGACCATTGTCATTAAAAATATCATTATGCTGTTCTAAGTTTAAGTCGGCAAATTGATCAATAATATCAGCATCAATATTAGCATTACATATAGGAACTAACGTAAGATCTTCAGAAGATCTAATCCAAATAATTTTTGGCAAATTGAAGTCACCAACACAAACAATTTCATCATGTTCTTTTAATATTGAAGATATATATTCCAAACATTTAAAATAATTATTATATATTTCAAACGAACTGTTATGTGGAATATAAACATTAACTACGAATATTGATGATGCATCCACAGATAATTGTACACACATAATTTCAAGATTATAATCTTCAGGAAAATTAATTAACGTACAATTAATATTAAAACGAACAGCTATCAAAATTCCTCCACCAACTGTATCAATATCAGTTTTAGCGTGACGATCTCTCCTAAATAATTGAAACGACGAGTGAAATAACTCAAGTCCAAAAATTTTTAATTTAGTGAAGTTTCGGTTTAAGCTATAACATCATATTTACAATTAAATGTATTAAAGTAAACTTTATCAGTCTTTGTCCTTAATCCATGTACATTTTGGTATATAATATTAATACCAAATTTTATTAATTGCGTCTCAGCAGACTTGTCATTATGTTCTGAAAAGAATTCCGTTGATTATTTTGTTTGAATTCGTGTACAATCATTCCTTGTAGCCAGAATTTAGTATCATTTAAAACGGAAAAATAATCTTCAGTTACATTAGTTTAAAAGATGCATATTTATTATAATTTTTGCAATTATGCATCTTTTCAATCTTAAATGATTCAATGTTTAATTTATGCTTAATGTATACTTCTAATGCTTCTGAAGTAAAAGATTTATGTAATTTAGATAAGAATAAACATTTAAGTTTATTACATATTGGTGAAACATTTAAATTAGACACAGAAACATGATCGATCGGTAACACAGGAACATTGATAACATCATCAGTTGTAAATTTGGACGTCACATTATTTAAATCAGGTACTATTTTATTGCAAATTTTTGTCACTTTGCTATTTATTTGCTTTATATTTTTAATAGCATGTTTCTTCCTTTTTTGTCTTCGGCGTTTATTTAATATTGTTTTTGCGGCTATTTGAGAATTCTCATCCGGCAGAAAATTAAAGGAAACATAACTACTATTCATTTTGTAATCAATTTTATCATTTATGATAGTTATTTTTGTAATGGAAATATTATTTTGTAATTGTATATAAGTTTTAATCAGTATAAAATGATCACTACTGTTTTATTCTGGATAAGAAGAATAATTATTGATAATTTAAATAAATATTGTTGTGAGTACTGATGTACCCCTTACCAAATTCAAAATAAATGGCGGCATTTTGTCGTTGTCACTATAAAATATTTAACACTTATATGTGGTGACAATAACTACCATTTCACTATGTGTTGATTATTATATGGTGATTATCACTTTGTTTGGGCACCATAAAGTTACATTATAGTAAAATTATGGTGATTGGCACCATAATGTCACTTATAGTGAAATCTGAAATGGTCAGTAATGTGGTGATTTATGTACCAGCTGGTTACTTTTCTTTTGTTTTGCGAAAATAATAATATTAATTTAAAAAATGAGTGCGAATTATTTTAAAGTTGTTGCAACCGAAGAAAAAAATGGTATTAATTTGTAGCGGTAGACAATTAATTAGACAAATAATCATAAATAATTATAAATAATTACAAATAATTATAAATAGAAAGATACAAAATTATTAGAAAAAAAACTTTAAATCTAATAGTAAAAAAATAAATAAATAAATAAATGAATTTGTAAAGTAATAAATAAATATTTAATTACACCAACATTTGTCATTAAAATGAGGTGTATTACCACCCTTAAAACGCTGCCAACTATTAAAAATAAAATAAAAATAAAAAGTAAAAATTAGAAAGGGACAAAAATATTAAGCGGTATTCATCCTTTTCCGGGACATCTTTCCCCTTTTCTGAGCGATCGCCAACACCAGCAGTTGTTTAAAACTATAGTTAAAATATAAATTATACTAAAACCAGTTAAAATTAAAGTATAAAAATAAAAAAAAACGAAATATTAAAATTTTGTAATTAAAATTACATAAATTAAACAATAAATATATTAAAATCTGCAAATAAATAGGTATATTTAAATTAAATTATACACACGTGTATCTAATTAATTATAAAATTCTAATTACAAAAGGCCTGAAAAGTAAAAATAGCAGGACCCGTGAAGAAATTCCCAGATTTCAACATATATATATATTATATATACAACAAATATTTATTTTCAATTTCCACCATCATTGAGAAGCAAAAAAAAAAAAAAAAGCAGAAATAAAACTATAAATCATAACAGTAGGAATTTCCTGGCACGACAGCAGTGTTACTATCACCGCCTGGAAATTCCTCCTAAAATAATTAAAAATTAATAATACAATAATTATAAAAATTTAGTAAAAGAATATTATTATTCCCAAAAAGTGTATTTCCTAATTTACATATCATATTCAAAAAAAAAAAAGGTTATAATTAAATTAGGAATAAAATTAAAAATCATAATAGTATATAATAATCTATTATCAAAAAAAGTTAAGTTTTCAATTGCAAATTAAATTTTCAAAGTTAAATTTTTAATTTTATAAAAAAAAATCTAACCATAAAAAAGTAATGATTATATTTAATGTTGGGAATTAAACAAAAAAAAATTAAGTTAGAATTTGATTTGAACTAAGTTTAGGTTATAATTTTTTTTTTAATCAAGAAGAAAGCAACCACATTTTTTTTTATATATACATATTTTGCGAAACGAAAAAAAAAAGAAATTTTAAATTTTAGCACAAGAATTGTAATAAATTAATTCAAGACTGGTTCGGAGATGCTGCGCGCAACATAGCTGTTCTGGATAATTCATAAATAAATAAAATGTTTGGTGAGTCTGTACATTCTTTTTTTTATTTTTCACATATATTATTATATTGAATTAATGTGGTACAATATTATTAGTAAATTAACTAAAAAAAATAAACATAAAGTAAAATAAAAACCTAAAATTCTTAGGCTACTCTGTATCAATACAAATTTATCAATTTTTTTTTATTGTATGGATAATTGCACTTGTATGATTATTAAATTTTGAGAATCTTTTGATTATGTAACTTATATCAAGATATAAATATAATATAAAGTGCAAATACAAGTGTAAACGTCGGTATATATAAATTATATATAATATATAAGTAAATAAATAAATAAAAAAAAAAAAAAAATACAATAATAAATAATTATAATTAATATATTTTATATAGTATATATACATGGTAGTAAAAACCATATGATACAGGGTGCTTTTGATAAATAATTTTTTTTGTTTTTAAATTTTGAATATCTTAATATTTATATTCTTGTTTCTATGAAATGCTACGATTTTTTTTTAGTATTATTACATCGAGGTGTACTTTTTTTTTTATTTAAATAATAATAACATTAATAATGAATTATAATAAAATAAATTTTCATGAGTTATTTAAAATGAATTTATTTGAGTGATTTTTATTTAGAGGGATGTGATTGATTAAATTGGTGGCTAGAATATGTTCGGTGAGCCTGTTAAGTATTTCCTGAAAAAATAAAATGTAACTTCTCTTGAACTAAATAAAAAGACAATGTCTGTAGGGTTTGCGTTAAATTCAATTTTGAATAAAAATATTTTATTAAATAATAATTTATTAAATGTACAATTATAATTATTAAATATCAAACAAACAAACAATTTTGATTTACTTTACTTTACTTTAATAAATTTCATTTGTGTTGACGTGGAATGATGCGTTGCGTCTGCCGTCACTGTGTTCGTACTATTAACTTGGCTGGTGACTGACGTTCAATTCAAGGTGTCTGTTTACTGAATTGCCGCTTGAGTGACAATTTCAATAAACTTTCAACAACCCTGTTAGCGCTGTTCAATGCTGATGAATCGTTTGCGATTGATTTTAGAAACAATGAAAATTTCTTCCACAGAAACCTACCAATGGTTGATACGACTAATGGTTATGATTTTCTAAATATCTAAGCTAATTTCTGTCTAACTAAATCCTGCTTAATTGCGATTACGTGAATTATATATTTTTTGTAATATAATGCGGTTTTGACACGCGAGTTTAAAATTATTTTAGGGTGTTGGTTAAATTAAGAACTACCAAAATGTAACTAACTTACAATATGGTTCGATATAATTTACGCCGTAAATTATCAGGATAAATTTAATGTAAATTTTCCTCCCAAAGAAAATAATCGTTTTGTAAGAACAATTATTCACAATTTAACCTCACTAATTAAATTTCGAGCTGCAACTCGATAACCGTAACTAATGATCGACACGTGCCCACAATGCGGCTTCAAATCTAACTTCAATAAAAATATACACACAAAAAAAATGTGGTTATTTTAGCCTTTTGTATTTTTGGTTTATAATTACCAAATTAATTTAAAATGACTTTAGACAATTTAATTACTGAACTGAATTTATTAACCGTTCTAACTAACCTTTTTTTATTATAATTAATTGCATTAAATTCTAGCAATTTGCGACAAACTTTAAACTAAATTCTACGTAACGCCTTTATCAATCTTTATTTAATTAATTTTTTCTCTAAAGTTATGCCAAAATTTCTTAATTTGATGTTACTAATTCACTAATAATATTCGTTAAACTAAATTATAAAAATTTCCGAATCTAGCTTTGAATAATTCACTAACAAATTTACCTTAATTGAATTCTATTAATTCACTAAATTGGCAATTTTATTCTTTTAAACTAACACTAATTTAATTAATAATTAATTCACTTTTCCGTTTTAATAAAAAATTTAAATTTATTTTCCCAAAATATTCTGAAATTTTCACCAAATTAGTGTATAGGAACAATTGTACAAATTCCACAATTACTTGTGCATGTAACAATCTTATCCGTATACACGTGGTTTTTTTACAATACCTTTTTTTTAATATAAATTAAATAATTAATTTATTGCTGTCTGCTAAAAATGCTGCGATTAGGATACTACTGGATTGCTGCTACGATGAGACTGAATAATTTCTCAAAGTGGCTATCGCTTATATAATCTAAATTCTTTCGAGTTTCTAATTTCTTCATGGTGTTACCATGTTAAATTTTACTAACTTTTACCATAATGGTAATATCTTTCTATGCTGAAGGTTTTCTGAAAACCTTTACTAACCTTTTCAGTTTTAAATATATATTTCCTACTATTTTCATAAATAATTTTTATGATTATAATTCATTTTCATGGAAAATTCCCTAATTTAATTCTGCTATAATTCGCCATAATTTGTTCTAAAAAATGTGCAGCCCTGGCAAATTTAATTATTTTTAAGTTGTCCCTACTGAATTTTATTTATTGAGAGAGTTTTCGCGTAGTTATTTTTTTCTCGCTTGCGCCGCTTACATCTCGCTCGCACTTATAAGGGTTTTCCTTTAAGTTAAAAAACATAAATTCTATGTTTTATGTTGGTTTTCCGCGATTTTCCTTAACATAATTCGATTCGCGATTATGTTTTCTACCGGGTAGTGAAATTTCGTAAAGTTACTGCGACCCGTCTATTAGTTATTTAATCTACAAGTTTCGGTTTGACAGATAAAATGCCGGCATTTTATCTGTTTTTATTTTATAAATATTGGATTATTTCCAACAAATAGCGAAGGTAAGTTAATAAAATTCAAATTAGGAATTCATTTGAATTCCAAATATTTATATACATCATGGATGTCAGCTATTTTGTGGCTGATATCTACCTAAAGTTTTTTCCCTATTTTTCAGATTTGTTGGTGCAAAACCCAGAATTGGTTTGTGGTTTGTGACCAACATGCATGATGGATTGGCTGCATTTTTGTTCCAGTTGGAAGCTAAGGTAAGTACCTTTCAATTTTGTATATTAAATGTAGAAACAATCAACAATCATTCATGGATTATTGATGTGAATATTTCATGTGTGGTTGTTGTTGTTTTTATTTATATTTGTGTACAAAATAATGTAAAAAATTTTTTTTTTGTTTTTAGTTTATTTTCAATATCCATGGAGACACCAAGGATTCTGGACAATCACAGACATGTAAGTTTTCAACATAATAATGTATATATGTTGCATTAATATAATTTTCTTTTTTTAGGGGTGCTGGCTGAACATTCTCCCGCCCGTTGAACAGTATGGTTCAACATCAATTTTTTCTCGTTCGCTCTTTTTCTTTGCTGATGACGGTGAAACATCACCTTCCCATCAGCATAAACTCTAACACGGATGCACCATCTATTAGGTAAATTTACAATAAATTCTCTTTGCTTAGATGTTTTAATTTTTTCAAAATCAATTCTTTCCAGCACATCTCTTGGCAGAAAGAGTTCTTCACCTTCTTTGGTAACAATTCGCTGGATGTCGTTTGCCATTCTCATCTTGAATTCTACAATAGTGCTGGACACTCGCAATGAGCCCCAATTTGTAGTGTAGCATTCATTGATTAAAACTGGTGTTCCAAACAAATCTTCAGCTGCGGTTTGAATAGGTGTAGTGTTGGTTGTTGTGCTACTCACTTTGGAACTTTCACCAGTTTGCACTGGTAAATTGCATTCCGCAGTGGATGCAACAACTTGCTGTTTGTTGACTGTTGATGTGCTCTCACATATCTTTGCTAAACCAACCGCTACAGTTTTTGATTTTGGGTTTTGTGGTTCAAAAAACCATTTTTGCTCAACAGCTCGTTTGTGTGTTGGTGCCACAGATGTCGCGGATTTGGAATCACCAACACGTTGGCATTGTTTCAGCCGCTGCTGTTCCTTCTTTGGGGATAAGGACACATCTTCCCAAATTGTTAAAAAATCATTGGTTTCGAAAGCATTCATGATTCCTAATAATAAAAAAAACTAATCAGTACTATATTTTTCTTTTTATTAATTGGACAACATGAACATGAACTATAACCAACATGACGGCACGACCTATTTCATTAGATTTAAATTAGTATGTTATTGATGATAGTGAAGATTCACCTTCCCATCAAAACAACAATAAAACCTATCTATGTAAAAAAAAAAAAAAAAAAAATGAACAGCTATTAAACTTTATTGCATACATATTTATTCCTTATGATGCATTTTACACATTTTTTTTTTTTTATATTTTTTTATTTTCAGCTACCAGTCCTTTGGCATTTCTTGGTACAATTGGTGCCATACCTGCTGGGCGGCCAACGTTTGCCTTCATTAAACGCCATTGTGCTGAGTCATATCTCAGGCTGGGTCCCCATTTTTCCAATTCAGAATAGTTAAAATAGTCATTGATGCTTTGCGTTATCACATCCCCTATTTCTTCCAGCGTTTTACAGCTATTCATACTGCGTTGATTTACATTTGAAAAATGGTATTTATTTTTAGTTATATCCATTACCATTACGATTTCCTTAACCTGATTATAACCCAAAAAAAAAAAAAAAAACAATTATTAATAAATTTGTTTTTTAAATAATGTTACCACATAAAATACAAACAAATAACGGACAAATAGGACAACACAACATATCAGTGTTAACAATTATTGTTCTTGTTGCTTATTGTCGGTATTTGTCAATAATGGACAAATTTTCGTTATCGGTCTTTTAAATGTGCTGTGTTGTGTTTTTACTTCGATTACTCGAACTAGTCCGTCTGTCCCTGGAAACGTTTGAACAATTTTTCCAAGTGGCCAAAATGTTGGTGTTGTATTTTCTTCTCGGATTAATACGACGTCACCTATTTTTAAATTATTAGTTGTTGTTGATTGCCATTTAGGCAGTTGTTGTAGAGTGTGTAAATATTCCTTGGACCATTTGTTCCAAAAATGTTGAGTTAAGTATTGCATGTGCCTCCATCTTTGTCCAGGAGCTACATGTTCCAATGTGTTTGGTTCCGGAATAGCATTAAGAGCTTTACCAATTAAAAAATGTCCTGGTGTTAATACGTCCATATCTTCTGATTCATTTGCAACCACAGTGAGTGGTCTAGAGTTGAGGCATGCTTCAACTTGGCATAATAGTGTCGCGTATTCTTCATACGTATAAATTGATTTTCCTATGATTCGTTTTAAGTGAAATTTAACTGTTTTCACACCAGCTTCCCACAAGCCTCCAAAATGTGGTGACCCTGGTGTATTAAAATGCCAGTTAATATTGTGTAAGCTGAAGTATTATTTTAATGCTGGTGTTGCTTCCTTTATGGCCTTGGCTAATTCTCTGTTTAAACTGAGTTCTGCTCCTTTGAAATTAGTTCCGCAATCAGAGTGAATATCTGTGCATAAACCTCTTCGTGACACAAATCTCTTAAACGCTGCTGTGAACGCTGATGATGTTAAATCAGACACCATTTCTAAATGAATCGCCTTGGTTGCCATGCAAACAAATATGCAAAAATATCCCTTGTATTGTCTTGATTTTCGATGGTTTGACATTTTTAGTGTTATTGGACCAGCAAAATCTATACCGACATGTAGAAATGGTTGAGTAATGTTTACCCTTGGATTGGGTAAGTTTCCCATCAACTGTGCTCTCCGTTGTTTTCTTTGTCTTACACATACAACGCATGGATTTATCCGTTTTGCAATAGCTCTTTTTCCATTCACTATCCAATACAGTTGTCGGCTGGTGTTCAAGACTAAACTTACTCCTCCATGTAGTGTGTCCTTATGAATTTCATCTATAATTAAGTTAGTTATGTGATGATATGCAGGTAGAATTATTGGATGTTTCCTTGAATATGCAATGTTTGCGTTGGCCAATCTTCCCCCGACTCGCATAACTTGATGCTCATCAACAAATGGCATTAAATTCACCAACTGGCTGTTCAGCTTGATATTAGCGTTCATTTTTAATCGTTGATAGTCTTCACTGAAACTATCTTGTTGAATCAATTTAAATAATATATTTTTTGCTATCTTACATTCTTGTGTTGTTATCACGCCAGTTTTCCTTGAATTACCCTGTGTTGCATTATTTCTGAATCTTAATATCAATGCAACTATTCGCGTTAAATGGGTGAATGACGAAAATCGTAAATATATTTCGTTTAACTTCACCATCAATGAGACTACTTGTGTAGCCTTTGCCTCTAGCACCGTATTTTGTGAATTCATCACAATGTTTGGCCAATCCTCTTCTACCTTTGTCAACCACTCTGGTCCATTCCACCATAACTTGTTATCGATAATATTTCTTGTGCTTATACCTCTAGATGCAATATCGGCTGGATTGTGTTCGGTATTTACGTGTTTCCAATACGCTGGTTGTACTATTTCTTGAATTTCTGTAACTCTATGTGCCACAAACGTTTTCCATCTTGATGGATGACTTTGTATCCATTGCAGTGTAATAGTTGAGTCCGTCCATGCTCGAATCGTAACAGATTCCAATTGCATAGCCTGTATTGTTATCTTAAACAATCTTGCCAGAATGAGAGCTCCACATAGTTCTAGTCTTGGTAATGTTACTGGTTTTATCGGAGCCACCTTCGTTTTCGATGTTATTAATCTTGCTGTTACTTGTCCGTCTTCTGCTTCAATTCTCATGTAAATAACTGCTGCGTATGCCTTGAGCGATGCATCACAGAACCCATGTAATTGGACCTTTGATGTATCTTTAGTGCATCCTATCCATCTTGGTATTCTTATTTTATTAAGTTCTGATAACTGTGCCATAAAATCTTTCCATTCTGATGAAGTGGTTGTGTCAGCTTCAGCATCCCATGAGCTTCCTGATATCCAAAGTTTTTGAATAAGTAATTTAGCTACGACAATAACTGGAGATATCCATCCAACTGGATCATACAATGAAGCTACTTCAGACAAAATTGATCGTTTGGTAATAGCTGGCTGTGGTTTTTGTACTGTAGTAAATGTAAAATAATCGGTACCAGGATACCATATAATTCCCAATGTCTTTATAATTTCATTTTCATCGAAGGTGAATGTTCCCTTTAATTCGCGATGTTCTATTGGTAGCTTCTCTATAATTTCTGGACAGTTACTAGCCCATTTTCTTAGGTTAAAATGTCCTTTCTTTAACATTTCAATGCATTGTCCTTGAAGTTCTATCCGCTCCACTTAGTAAGTCATCAACATAAAAATCAGACAAGGTTGCCTTGGCTGCTACTGGAAAATTTTCTCTTTCATCTCTCGCTAATTGTTGAAGCGTTTTAATCGCTAAGTATGGAGCTGATGACGTTCCAAACGTCACAGTTTTCAAATGGTAGTCCTTTTCTACCTTTGTATTTGGATCTTTCCAAATAATGCGTTGGTATTTCCGATGTTCCGGATGTACCAATATCATTCTGTACATTTTTTCTATATCCGCTGTCATAGCGAACTTATGTTTTCTCCACTTCATAAGTGTTGAACATAATGTTGGTTGTAGACCTGGTCCTATCAACATTTGTTCATTTAGCGACTTTCCGTTGGTCGTCTTTGCTGACGCGTCGAATACTACGCGTAATTTTGTGGTGGTACTTTCTTTAAATACCGCATGATGTGGAATATAATATGATAATTTTGTATTATCCTTTGTAACCTCTTCCATTTGGTTTAATTCTAAATATTCATCTAAACATTTTGAATATTCCTTTTCTAAAGCTTCATTAGCTTTAAATTTGTTTTGAAGCACGTCAAAACGTTTTTTCGCCATTTCTCTGGACGAACCTAAATTGGGTTCTTGACCGCCGACAAACGGAAGCTGTACCTGGTACTGTCCATTTGCCAATCTTTCATGTGTTTTCTCGTAAAGTTCTTCACACTCTTGATCCTGAGGCTTCAATAATCCCTTTGTGGAAACTTCTTCTAGTTCCCAAAATTTTCGTAACTGATGACCTATTTCATCATGTCTAACTTGAATGGTGGTAAACGTCTATACCTTACCATTATCTGATGTAGGAGTATTTCCTAACAGTATCCATCCTAAACTTGTCTTTATAGCAACTGGTGCTTCCTTAGGTCCCTTTATTAGACCGTCTTGTAATATTTCTGCATAGATCCTTGCTCCTAATAGCACGTCTATTGTTCCTGGGTCATAGTATGTAGGATCTGCTAGATCCAAATGACTCAGATGATTCCATTGTTTCTTGGAAGTTTGATTAGATGGTAACAAATCTGTGATTTGCTTGATCACCAGCATTGTAACCTTAATCCTTTGATGATTGGATTTATGTTTAAACAATTCAATGTTGATTTGTTTATTCGAACACGCTGTGGTGTTTTTGTTTAACCCTGTAATTTCAACCTTGGCTGGTGTGCTTTGTACCCCCAATTTTCTACAGCTACTTTCCGTGATGAATGATGATTGTGACCCTAGGTCAATCAAACATCGTAGCGTTAGTGGTTGTCCATTACGGTTATATACTGTTACCAACGCTGTGGCTAACAGTACATGTTGTTGTTGTGACGTGAATAAATTCACTGTTTCTTTGTTGTCACCCTGTATTGTTCTCTCATTACTAGCCTGTCGATCATTAACCCCATGGGGGTTTCGTTGTCCTGGACTATGATTTGTCGACATGTGTAATAGAGTGTGATGGCTGTTGTTGCAATGTCTGCATTTATATTTGCTTGGGCATTGATTAGCGCCGTGTTTGTTGCCAAAACAATTGAAACATCGTCCACATCGTTCAATACATGCTCTGCGTTGTTTAACGTCCATTTGTAGAAACTTTCTGCATATTCCAACATAATGTGATGATCCACATGCTGGACATTTCGATGGAGTTGCGACATGATAATTTTTTGTGACTGATGGTGGTGTTGTTTTCATTGGCGTTGTTGATTGTGCCACGGCTTCTAGTATTCTAAATCGTGTATTTAGAAATTTTTTAAATCGAGCAAGGTCTGGTAACTCTTGTCCGTCACCTAACTCTTCTTCCCATAATCGAAGAGTTGTGTATGGTAGTTTCTGTACCAATAAATATATAATTAGTGTATCCCATGTAGATATTACTACATTTAATGAATTTAATTGTTGTTCACATTCTTCTGTTGTGTCAATCAACTGTTTTAGTGATTTACTATTTTCGTTAGTAATCTTTGGTTGATTGACTAATATTTGAATTTGTGTGTTTACGAGCAACCGTTTGTTTTCATAACGGCCCTTTAATTTTTTCCACGCTGGCTCATAAACTGTTTCTGTAACTGGTATATTTCTTAACAGCCTTTCTGCCTCACCGGTTAAACAACCTTTTAAATATTGCAGCTTTTGAACGTTATGTAGTTGTGAATTATTGTGTATAATGGACACAAATAAATCATGAAATGATCGCCAACCACCATAATCGCCATTGAATTTCGGTAATGTCATACGTGGAAGTTGTATGTGATTATTCGTCGTGGTTGGTGTGGATGTTGATTGTGTGAGTGTGGATTGTGACATTGATGTTTGTAGTAGTGCATTTTGTTGTTCATCTATTAATTTTAATTTTAAATTGTCCTTTAATTCTCCTAAATATTCGGTATAAGCAATGTCTATATCCGAATATACATCCCTTACGATATACGGATCATCGCATACTTCAGCTGATTGTAACGTGATTAAACGGATTTCCGTGTCATTGTTGTTAAATTGTTGCCATTCTGCTGTTAATGTATCGATTCTAGTTTCGTAAAATCCGATGTTTCGTTTGTCCAATTTCGTTTTTTTTCCATTAATAATGAGCTTGTTAATTTTGTCTGCCAATACTACCTGTTTTGTCAACAACCCCTTTAATGTCGGCGACATGTTGAAATAAAACCACTTAGTTGTTTTTGCTAAGTTACTACTCTGTTTTTCCGACGAAATTCTGAAACAAATGTTAGTTCCTAATTAACTACCTAATATAAAATTGCCAATTTCTACTAATAAACTATCAACCAATTGTTTCGTGTAAAATCTCAATTCTAATCAAATCAAACGGACCCGACAGTATCCGGTTTTCGAAGGACCAAAATATTCGGTGAGCCTGTTAAGTATTTCCTGAAAAAATAAAATGTAACTTCTCTTGAACTAAATAAAAAGACAATGCCTGTAGGGTTTGCGTTTAATTCAATTTTGAATAAAAATATTTTATTAAATAATAACTTATTAATGTACAATTATAATTATTAAATATCAAACAAACAAACAATATTGATTTACTTTACTTTACTTTAATAAATTTCATTTGTGTTGACGTTGAATGATGCGTTGCGTCTGCCGTCACTGTGTTCGTACTATTAACTTGGCTGGTGACTGACGTTCAATTCAAGGTGTCTGTTTACTGAATTGCCGCTTGAGTGACAACTTCAATAAACTTTCAACAACCCTGTTAGCGCTGTTCAATGCTGATGAATCGTTTGCGATTGATTTTAGAAACAATGAAAATTTCTTCCACAGAAACCTACCAATTGGTTGATACGACTAATGGTTATGATTTTCTAAATATCTAAGCTAATTTCTGTCTAACTAAATCCTGCTTAATTGCGATTACGTGAATTATATATTTTTTGTAATATAATGCGGTTTTGACACGAGAGTTTAAAATTATTTTAGGGTGTTGGTTAAATTAAGAACTACCAAAATGTAACTAACTTACAATATGGTTCGATATAATTTACGCCGTAAATTATCAGGATAAATTTAATGTAAACCTCACTATCCTCACTAATTAAATTTCGAGCTGCAACTCGATAACCGTAACTAATAATCGACACTGCCCACAATGCGGCTTCAAATCTAACTTCAATAAAAATATACACACAAAAAAAATGTGGTTATTTTAGCCTTTTGTATTTTTGGTTTATAATTACCAAATTAATTTAAAATGACTTTAGACAATTTAATTACTGAACTGAATTTATTAACCGTTCTAACTAACCTTTTTTTATTATAATTAATTGCATTAAATTCTAGCAATTTGCGACAAACTTTAAATTAAATTCTACGTAACGCCTTTATCAATCTTTATTTAATTAATTTTTTCTCTAAATTTATGCCAAAATTTCTTAATTTGATGTTACTAATTCACTAATAATATTCGTTAAACTAAATTATAAAAATTTCCGAATCTAGCTTTGAATAATTCACTAACAAATTTACCTTAATTGAATTCTATTAATTCACTAAATTGGCAATTTTATTCTTTTAAACTAACACTAATTTAATTAATAATTAATTCACTTTTCCGTTTTAATAAAAAATTTAAATTTATTTTCCCAAAATATTCTGAAATTTTCACCAAATTAGTGTATAGGAACAATTGTACAAATTCCACAATTACTTGTGCATGTAACAATCTTATCCGTATACACGTGGTTTTTTTACAATACCTTTTTTTTAATATAAATTAAATAATTAATTTATTGCTGTCTGCTAAAAATGCTGCGATTAGGATACTACTGGATTGCTGCTACGATGAGACTGAATAATTTCTCAAAGTGGCTATCGCTTATATAATCTAAATTCTTTCGAGTTTCTAATTTCGTCATGGTGTTACCATGTTAAATTTTACTAACTTTTACCATAATGGTAATATCTTTCTATGCTGAAGGTTTTCTGAAAACCTTTACTAACCTTTTCAGTTTTAAATATATATTTCCTACTATTTTCATAAATAATTTTTATGATTATAATTCATTTTCATGGAAAATTCCCTAATTTAATTCTGCTATAATTCGCCATAATTTGTTCTAAAAAATGTGCAGCCGTGGCAAATTTAATTATTTTTTAAGTTGTCCCTACTGAATTTTATTTATTGAGAGAGTTTTCGCGTAGTTATTTTTTTCTCGCTTGCGCCGCTTACATCTCGCTCGCACTTATAAGGGTTTTCCTTTAAGTTAAAAAACATAAATTCTATGTTTTATGTTGGTTTTCCGCGATTTTCCTTAACATAATTCGATTCGCGATTATGTTTTCTACCGGGTAGTGAAATTTCGTAAAGTTACTGCGACCCGTCTATTAGTTATTTAATCTACAAGTTTCGGTTTGACAGATAAAATGCCGGCATTTTATCTGTTTTTATTTTATAAATATTGGATTATTTCCAACAAATAGCGAAGGTAAGTTAATAAAATTCAAATTAGGAATTCATTTGAATTCCAAATATTTATATACATCATGGATGTCAGCTATTTTGTGGCTGATATCTACCTAAACTTTTTTCCCTATTTTTCAGATTTGTTGGTGCAAAACCCAGAATTGGTTTGTGGTTTGTGACCAACATGCATGATGGATTGGCTGCATTTTTGTTCCAGTTGGAAGCTAAGGTAAGTACCTTTCAATTTTGTATATTAAATGTAGAAACAATCAACAATCATTCATGGATTATTGATGTGAATATTTCATGTGTGGTTGTTGTTGTTTTTATTTATATTTTTGTACAAAATAATGTAAAAATTTTTTTTTTTTGTTTTTAGTTTATTTTCAATATCCATGGAGACACCAAGGATTCTGGACAATCACAGACATGTAGTGATTGTGTTCGAGAATCCCGTCGCGGGAATTCCCGAGATAATTTCATTCCCGATTCTCGAGAATTTTAAATTCTTAAATTTCGGGATTCCCGATTCCCGTCGGGATTATTACTCGGGATTCGGGAACGGGAATCTATAAAATACACACAATTAACCCATTTATTTAAACTTATTATTTTATGGCATTGACTTTTGATTTTACTCTTACATGAGTCCTTTAACAATTTATCTCTTGATATTTAAGATTAAGTAGGTATAATATTTGTAAACTAGGCGTAAACTTATTTTTAAATATTTGTATTATTCATAATTATTTTATTATGGGTTTTTACTTAACCATTCATTTATTTACATTACTTTGTTTAGGTAATTTTTTTTTTATTCCTGGCCTGGTGGTATTTGGTATTTTAATTTCGGGATTCCCGAATCGGAGGTAGTTGTAACTTATGTTAATAATAATAATAGTCAATTAACAATTTATGTATGTTAAAAAGTTATTTTAATAAAAATGTTAATGTTATAGAACATAAAATATATAATTAGGAATATATAAAAAAAACCAATGTTTTTCGTTTTTATTTTCTTAAATTTTTTCTGCTTCGATTAAATTTTTTTTTTTGAATCCCGAATCTCGAGATTCTCGAGATTTTCAAAAAGGGATTCCCGAATCTCGAGAAAAAAAATAATGGTTAATTCGGGAATTCCCGAATCTCGAGAATGAAAAAAGCTCGGGAAATCACAATCACTACAGACATGTAAGTTTTCAACATAATAATGTATATATGTTGCATTAATATATTTTTCTTTTTTTAGGGGTGCTGGCTGAACAGAATATATTGATATGTCAGTATAAAATAACATCGTATATATATTTTAATATAGGGTCTACCTGAAAATTTTAATAGTTAAAAAGAGTAGACATGGTTGGGTGGGATAGGTGTATCAACATCAATACACCAAAGCCGAAATATCTTTTGTTTCTTGCACGTCGAATATTAAGTATGTTATCTTTTTTTTTTATTTTATTTTAACGTTAAAGCTTTAATTCCGTAAAACGCGTTCATGATCTATATAGTTTCAGTAGTCATTCTTATTTTATCCATTTATGGTAACCTCAGATGAAGATAATTTTTTTCCAATTTCAATCTTCTTCTGGCCATAGTCCTGGCATGTAATTCGTAGCCTTAGATGGTGACAAGATCCTGCCCCTCCGACGATCTAGCACGTGCAATGACTAGCATGCCAACCGTCACCGCAAGACTCTAAGGACACCCGTATACTACAAATGGCGCCCAACGCAGAGCTTAGCAGATTTTAGTATTAGCTTTGTTTTCGATGACTAAATTTTAAATATTATATATATATATTTTTTTAAATATGTAACATTTTAGAAAATGGAAAGTGCATAAAATTTAGCCATAATTATATATTTTCGTATTGCTATAAAATTTTACTTTTCTGTCATTCTTCTATATTTTCCATAAGTATTTAAATTAATGTTTTGCCTAATTATATAAAACAAATATTTATTTTAATTGAAACTGGTGATATTGCATAGATACGCGTATGTCCCGGAATTTAGCGGTTATACATCGTATTTCGCGTTGCGATGAGTTTCTGTGTAAATTTTAGTATTTTTAAATAAAAAAAAAAAAAAAATATCTATAATCCGAAATTATACACTTTTTTTTACTAGAAAGTAGTTACCTTTCCGTATACTATAAAGGCGGTATTGTTAAAGGATTTAAAAAAAAAAAAAAAAATTAAAACTTTTTTTTTAGATACTTTGGTATGTCCCGTAACATTAGCTTTTGTTTGGCAGTTACGCGTAGCGACTAAGTTTATCTAAATTATACAAATATACATAGTAATATTGAATTTAAAAATATCACCAATACATAGTTTTTATAAATAGTTTTTTTTTACAGTTTATGAACGAAGATTAGATAACAAATTATCTCCAGAAGTGAATAAGATACATTTAATCGTATGTCCCGGAATTTAGCGATTATACATCGTATTCCGCGTTGCGACGGTGAAGTTATTTTTTTTATTTTTTTCGCAAATATATATAATGAAAATTTATAAATGTAATGAATTATTCTTACAGATTTGTAATCCTTTAAATGCGTGGGAGTACTTTTATTCGTATCTGTTATTTTTTTTTAAAAAAAGTGAAGGTATGTCCCGTAAATATTAACCCTAGTTCGGTGTTTACGCGTCGCAACCAAGCTTTTACAAATTATTAATAAGCAAATTAAGCAAGAGATATTTTTAAGGCTTTTTAGTTATACAAATAATATATGTTTTTTTTGCCAATTACCAATTTTGAATTGATCACATCTCGAAATTATATATGATAGAAAAATAGTTTAAAATAAATAAAATTTAGTAGTGAAAGATTAATTTTAGAAATTTATTATTGAAGAAATTTATTAGTAAAAGAAATTAAATATATCAGTACTAAGTAATTAGTAAAATATATCATACAAATTTAGTATTTTTTTTCAAAAAAAATAAAACAAATATTTTCAAAAGATAATATAAAAAAATTATTATTAAAACTTAAGGAAGTGTTTAAAATCTTAGTTAAAGATTTCTGAGTTTTATTGATCTTGTTAGGATTTTTTTTAAAATTTTTTTTTTATATTTAAAAACTAAATATGAATTCTGCCGAAAGTAGAGGGGCAAAGTCCAAGAACTTGTCCGCTAAAACATATTATAACTATAATACCCGAAATAGTCAGAAAAGAGTGAAAGAACCTTTTAATTCATCCACATCACGAGTTGGTCATTCTCCTATAATAAATAGACCTCCAAAAGAACCTCAACCAAAACCAAAGGTGACCTTTAGTCCCCAAATGCCTTCAAATACATTAAATATAAATAAAAATAATAATAAAGACCAAAATAGTCGTAATAATCACAATGATAGTCAAAAGGATAACCTTTCAGAAAAAGATCCAATTAATTTACTTAGGGATCAAGAAATAGAAAGTGTAGAAAGTGGTGCTAGAAAATCTTCTGTCTTAACCCCTGCTACGTCTTTAGAAGATCTGTTAATTATGTCCGAGCATAAAAATTATCCTCCAAAACGGTTGTCTTATTCCAAACAAAATTCAAACAATTCGGAAGTTGTCGAAAAACTTAAACTTAGTGATGTTTTTGCAAGAAGTGCTGCTAATAGTAATTTAGCTGAACAAATGAAGCAGATTAAGTTATTTATTCATCAAGTTCTTCAGCTAAATTTCACTCAGTTTGCAACTAGAAAAGAAAGCGATTTTCCCGAATTTCCTAATTATACAAGTGATGCAAATAATTTACCTAGGTATCAGAACCAAAATAAACATTCGTCAAATGATACTTTAAATAACCGCTCGCGTCATATCGAAACTGACCAAGTAAATAGTCACCCACGTAATAATGATGGTAGATCGGAGAAAATAAATCACCGTAGTTCTAGTTCTGGTTCAAGTGATCATATGTTTGAAAATATATCGAAATAATTCGATGAATATCTTGACAATTTAGATAATCAAAGTCAGCATAGTGAAAATAGAGATAGTGAGCCAGACTGCCCAGAATCTGATAGTAATTATCGTAGATGTCCAATCCAACCACAAGCACATTCAAATCGAAATCAGAGTTATCAAAAATGTGAAATGTATAAATGGGGTTTTAAATTCGATGATAAGTCTATGTCAGTTGATGATTTTATTTTCAGAATCGAAACTTTGAAAAATGCGTATAGATATTCGTGGAGCATGGTAGTTAGCCATTTTCATAATGTAGTTTCCGGTGAAGTAGAAAATTGGTATTGGAACTTTTTAAAAAAAAATCGTAATGCTAATTGGGATGATTTAAAATCAGCCTTAATTACCCGGTACCGGTCGGTTGAATCAGATTTCGAAATTTCTGCTCAATTAAATGAAAGGAAACAAGAACCATCCGAGAGTTTTGATAAGTTCTATTCCGATGTTATGACACTGAATTGTAGATTACGTAAGCCGAAAAGCGATGAAGAGTTGGTAGAGATTTTAAACCATAATATGAAAGACTCGATTAGACAATTAGTTTTTACGTTTCGAACAAATAATTTAACTGAATTAATTCACATATGTAAGAAAGCCGAAAGATACGTAAATAAACGTGCTGCTAGATATCAATCTCGGCAAACGTTTCGTAAAGTAAACGAACTTGATTACAACAACGAATATAATTATGAATATAACGATAACAGTCAGTACGAGGCTCAATATGTAGAAGCAATGAGTCCAAATACTTACCATAATAAATTTGCTAAACCGAAAGATTTTTCTAAGTATAAGTGCTGGATTGTCAGCAAATTGGTCATGGAAAATTATTTTGTTTTAAATGTGGCGAAAAAGAAGTCACATCTCCAAACTGTCTACGGTGTTCGGGAAACCGTCAGGTGAACGAGAAGAACTTGTCGGGAAATTTTCGTTCAAATTCCATGAGCCCGGCTTAAGCTCACGTTCAGATGTTTCAATCCCTAACATCGAACCTACGAGTATTTTACCAAACGCGTCAAAAAATTTATATAATAATTCAGAAGAAAATCCACAAAATTCTATAAAAGAAATTCGAATTTTACCAAAACCAAAATTTATAAATAGTCAGCAAAAATTAGAAAATATACCACCAAATAAATTACGAACAAACTAGAGCAAGAATATTTAGTGAAATCACACAAAATAACTTGTCGAAAAAAATATCTTGTGCGCGGAAAAGATACAAAAACCGTAAGATACTCAAAAATAAAATTTCATCAACTAGTTTTAATACTTCAATTGATCCTCGTCCTTATGCGCAAATCACAATTTTTGGTAAAAATATCTCCGGTTTGCTTGATAGTGGTGCCAGTATTAGTGCTTTGGGATCTGGGTGTGTAGAATTTTTAAATAATTTAAATATCCCATTTGAAAAGTTTACGTCATATGTTCAAACCGCGGAGGGGAAAAACCAAGAAATTGTCGGCGAAGTTAAATGTTTAGTAACGTGCAATAATATTGAAAAAGAACAAGTATTTTATTTAGTTCCCAGTCTTGCCAGGGAATTATTTTTAGGTGTTGATTTTTGGAAAAATTTCAATATTGCCCCTCAAATTATATCTGAACTCAATACGCCAAATAGCTCGATTGAATTACAACCGGAAATGCATGACTTAACCCTCGCGCAGTCCAGTCGTCTTGCTGAAGTTCGTGAAAAATTTCCGTCATTTGCAAAACTAGGGTTGGGAAAAACAAAAATAATTGAACATAAAATAGATACTGGTGAAGCAATTCCTATAAAATCGCGACATTATCCCACATGCCCAGCGATACAAAATCTTCTATATGAGGAATTGGATAGGATGATCAGCATGGGCGTTATCGAAGAGAGCCAAAGCCCTTGGAATTCACCAGTAGTTCTTGTAAGAAAACCAGGTAAAAATCGTCTTTGTCTTGATTCAGGTAAATAGCGTAAGATGCCTACCCACTGCCCCATATAGAGGGCTTACTAAGTCGTCTGTCAGATACCCACTTCATTTCAAGTGTTGATCTGAAGGACGCCTTTTGGAAGATACCCCTAGATCTGAAGTCGCGAGAAAAAACTGCGTTTACTGTGCCTGGTAGACCGCTATACCAGTTCACAGTAATGCCTTTTGGGTTGTGCAACGCTGCACAAAGTATGTGTAGACTTATGGACCGAGTAATTCCTACAGAAATGAAGGAATATCGTCGGGTGAGTGCTATTTTGGCCCATACGCCATCCACTTCATTTCGAGAAAAACGACATGGAAGTTAAAAAGTAAATAAAAAAAAAACGGTGCGATAGGATTTTTTTAAATTTTTTGTAGATATTACTAATGAATCTAAGATCCCAATTAAGAAAAATTAGGGACTTCCTTTCATTTTTGTGGAAGTTATGAAACATTTCCTTTCAAAATTTCAGATGCAACTTGCCCCATATCCACTTTTTTGAACTAATTTGTTTCTTTCATATACACATGGAGCAAAGTAGCATATACTTTTAAAATTACTAAATTAGGTGAATTTCAATAAAAAACTTAAAAAAAATTATTATTACAAAAGAAAAACTATATTTTATATAACTAAATTATAATAAGGAACATTTTTATTCAACCTTAAAATTAAATTTAAATAAACATAAATTCCTGGTGAAGTGTTATCTGAAGAATTATAATCAGACGGCTGATTTCGTAAATTTAAAACATTTATATGATGCAAATTTGTTACTGCTGTTGGTACAACATTAGGAATCCCTTCATCTCTTGATTTAACATAAAAATATGTAAAAAAAATAATATTAAAACAAAACAAAAATTAGAACTGCAAGAGGATGAAAGCTGCGATTCAATATAACATTTTTTAGATACTTTCTGCGATGTGACTTCTTCTGGTATAAAGTTTGGATCGTTGCCGCTGTCATCAGCTGTAAAATAAAAAATATAGAAGATGTTTAAATAAACTTAATTAATTAGTACAAACATGAAAAATCCTCCTCATCTGAAGAAGATGTATCAGTGTCCGAGTATCTGGAAGTTGTTGCTAGATCCGGACGTAGCTAAATATTTATTATTTTTCGGGAATCCCTTAATTTGTTCGTAGGTACACTGTCAATTTTGCCTAGAATGAATTTATAATATTAATTTAGGGATTGCACAAACCAATAAATTAAATTATACAAACCAGCATTACTAATTTTCACGGAATTTGAATTAATCATTATCAGTAATTCAAGTAAATAAATTTGTATATAAAAATAAAATACAGTAGAATTATCGTAAAATTGAATAAGAAAATCTCGTCAAAATCAAAAAATATTGCATAAAAATTTGCAAATAATTTTGTATTCTAAAACAAAGTTCTAACAAATTTCTTCACTTGAATAATGATTAATTCAGGTTACGTGAACATTAGTAATGCTTTTTTGATCAATCCCCAGTCTTTCCGGAATTGTTATAAGTAATCGAAAATCCAGTTAACTTGCAATCCCTAAATATAATTAACCTGATATAATATAAATAATTACTTACAAATATTTTCTTGGTATAATTCTTCAGTTTTCGGGAAAATTTTAAAACCATTAATAGTTAGTACACAAAAATATACAATAAAAAAACTTACTCCAAAAGTTCTCGCCACAAAGTTTGAGGCGGTGATTCCATTATACCCACACGTCCTTTCTCTTCCATCTTTCAATTGCGTAATAAAAATAGTTATTACACTCGCAACATATGGATATAGACCGAATAAGCACTTAAAATTTTCGATTTACATTATGACGCACATCCATGCAAAATAATACTCAGCACATATATATGGAGCAGACTAGCACTCAACTTTAGATATTTCCAATTTAGCTTATGTGCGCTGCATATGGATATGGCGCTTTAAAGAAATAAGCATTTGATACTACAAAAATTCATACTTAATTTGCTCCATACGCCAAAAATTGGCGTATGACTCCCTTTAGCACTAACATTGTAGTAAAAAAGTGGATATGGAGCAAGGTTGCTACTCTATAACTCAAAAACGGCTGATTGTATGGGAAAACGGAGTACAGGGATAGCAAGAATGCATTCCAAACCCCCAGAATATGCGTCTAACTAAAAAAAAACGAAAATGGCGTATGGGCCAAAATAGCACTCACCCGACGATATGTATTTGTTTATCTTGACGATTTGTTAATTATTTCAGCTGATTTTGAGACGCATATGAAAATGCTCGAAGAAGTTGCTGAAAAATTAAAAATGGCCGGTTTAACGATTAATGTCGAAAAATCAAAGTTCTGCTTTAAGGAACTGAAATATTTAGGCTTTATAGTAGGTAAAGGGTGTTTAAAGACCGACCCGTCAAAAATTTCTACAATTAAAGATTTCCCTCTTCCTAAAAGTTCCAAACAGGTCAGAAGGTTCTTAGGAATGACAGGCTGGTACAGACGTTTTATTAATGAGTACGCCACATTAGCATCTGCATTAACTGATACGCTAAAGAAAAGCAAAACGTTCAGTTTAACCGCAGAAGCGATTGATTCTTTCGAAAAATTAAAACTATCGCTATGTTCAGCACCTGTTCTCGTTCATGCAGATTTTTCGAAACCCTTTACGATTCACTGCGATGCATCAAAAACTGGTGTGGGAAGTGTGTTAACTCAAACTGACGAAAACGGAAATGAAAGACCTATTTGTTATTATTCGCAAAAACTAAATAATGCACAACCTAATTATAGTGTCACTGAATTAGAGTGTTATGCTGCGGTTATAAGTGTAAAAAGATTTCGTCCTTTTGTGGAGGGACAGGAATTTAAAATCGTCACCGATCACGCAAGCTTGAAATGGCTCATGAGCCAAACTGATTTAAATGGTCGCCTTGCAAGGTGGAGCTTAAAACTTCAAGCGTTCAAATTCGAAATTGAACACCGTAAAGGGTCCTTAAATGTAGTACCTGATACTCTTGCTCGAATCCATATGGAGTCCATTAGTGCCCCAATGACATCATGTTTATCAGTTGACTTGAATGACAGTGCATTTAAATCAGATGAATATAAACAGCTTATAGATTTTGTTAAAGAAAATAAAGATAAATTCCCTGACATTCAAGTATCTGATGAATTTGTGTATAAAAGGACACGTCCATATAATGGAAATCCAATTCAGGAAGATAAAACATGGAAATTGTGGATTCCCCAAGCTTTAACAGATAATTTAATTAAATTGGCTCATGACCCACCACAAGCCTCGCATGGTGGTGTTTACAAAACCCTTTATAGAATCCGTGAGTTTTACTTCTGGCCAAAAATGGCTGATCAGGTAAAAACATTCGTAAATAATTGTGAAGTCTGTAAGTCATCAAAATCAGAAAATACGTGTTTACGTGCACCCATGGGTGAACAAATTACTGTAAATCGTCCTTTCCAACATTTGTACATTGATTTTCTAGGACCTTACCCTAGGTCACGTCAAGGAAATCAATATATTTTCATTTGCCTGGATAAGCTCACTAAATTTCCACTATTAAAGCCTATGAGAGCTGATACAGCTTCGAAAGTTGTTGAATATCTTACGAAAGAAGTCTTTTTAATATTTGGTGTACCAGAAACTTTATTAAGTGATAATGGCTCCCAATTTAAGAGTAAAGAATTTGCTAATTTTCTACAGAGTTACCAAGTTAAACATTTGACAACCCCTGTCTATAGTCCACAATCAAACGCAAGTGAAGGCGTGAATCGCTCTATTATTCAAGCTATTCGTTCGTACATAGGAGAAAATCATTCAAATTGGGAAAGCGATCTCCCCTACATAGGTACGGCTTTGCGAAGCGCCTTACACCAATCGAACGGTATGTCTCCATATCAAGCACTTTTCGGTTATAACTTGATTACCCATGCATCATTTTATAAGCTCTTAAAGAAAATTAATTTATTAAATGAACCAAATATTATCATAGATAATGCTACTAAAATACAATTAATGCACGACAAAATTTATGAAAATTTAGCTAAGGCACACCTGCGACACGAAAAACACTACAATTTGAGATGTCGTAGAGTAGAATTTAAACCCGGTGAACTAGTTTTTAGAAGAAATTTTATTCTAAGTAATATGTCTAAGAAAATAAATGCTAAATTTAGTCCAAAATTTTTAAAATGTAAAATTGTAAAACAGATTGGTCAAAATAGATATCAAATACAAGATATGAATGGCAAAGATATCGGAATATATGACACAAAAGACTTAAAGAAGTAACATATATTTCGTTATTGCCCGGCTTGCATATATAATCTCAGGGTGTGAGTCGAAGCCACACGTTTTTATATTATTTCAAACGTAATATATGTACAAAAAATTAAATCATTATAACGAAAGATACATCAAAAATTATTATTATCAAAATATAAAAGATACACCGTCTCCCTTGTTTTTCAAAATTTTTACGTCAATGAATTTCAGTAAAAATTCTGATGTTGTAGCGGTAGACAATTAATTAGACAAATAATCATAAATAATTATAAATAATTACAAATAATTATAAATAGAATGATACAAAATTATTAGAAAAAAAAACTTTAAATCTAATAGTAAAAATAAATAAATAAAAAAAACATTTTTTAAAAATACTTTCCTTTATAAATAGTAATATGCGACTAAAAAGTAATAAATAATACTAAAATTATATAATCTTTCATTCTTGTATCTAGAGTTTCAGTAATGGTCAATTGTAGTAGGATTAACTGCAAACGTACTAGATTAGAGATTCAGTAAAGGTAAAGTATAGTAAAAGGGAAGTAGACCCTTTATAAAGGAAAGTATAACTGATCAAAATTAATTATGAGAATTAATAGAATTTATCAGAATGATATTTATAAGGGGTCTACTTCCCTTTTACTATACTTTACCTTTACTGAATCTCTAATCTAGTACGTTTGCAGTTAATCCTACTACAATTGACCATTACTGAAACTCTAGATACAAGAATGAAAGATTATATAATTTTAGTATTATTTATTACTTTTTAGTCGCATATTACTATTTATAAAGGAAAGTATTTTTAAAAAATGTTTTTTTTATTTATTTATTATTTCATACTTTTTAGTCGGTCAAATATTTTAAGTTTTACACAATATATTTGATCGACTAAAAACTGTAGAATTTTTATATTGTTTATATATTTTTACTATTATATAACATATTATAGTAAAAAATATATATTTGGGCGGTTAATAATAAATAGCTCTAACTCATGTTTCGCGAAAAGTCACTTGCAAAATTAACGGCTCATATATATATTTTAATATATACATATGTATATTTTTTTATTTTTTGGCCCCGTATGGCGCTCCTTTCCGTGAAACATGACCCAACGAGATGTACTCATCGAGACCTTTAATTTCATACCCCACATGTTTTTTGGGCCCCATTTTCCAGGCCCCCGCATGGTTCTTGCTGCCCCAAATACTACAATTACTTGCCCCAAAAATATCTGTTCTTCCAGACCTTTAATTTGATGCCCATATGATTTTTTTTCATTTTTGACCCCATTTTTTGGGGGCCTACTTGGTCCCAGTTACCCGAAACATTACCCAACGTGACGTACTCATCAATACCTTTAATTTGATACCCCACATGACTTCTTTAAAAATAGGCCCCATTTTTTGGGGACCCCACATGGTCCTAGTTACCCGCAACACTACCCATCGAGATGTACTCATCAAGACCTTTAATTTGATACCCCACATGACTTTTTTGAAAATAGGTCCAACCCCCCGCCCCCTCGCCGGGCGCTGAAAATTATGTGGCACCGACTGGGTAAACGCTGGAGCTTAAGTTCCAAATTTGCGGTAAATCTGTTAAGCCGTTTAGGAGCTATGCCCAGGTGAGGAAAATATGAATTGTAAATTTAATAAAAGGAAATTAATAATAATTTCAGGCCCCACATGACCCGCGTTGCCCCCAAACACTTCCTTTACTTACCCCAAAGATATCTACTCTTCCAGACCTTTAATTTGATACCTTTCATGATTTTTTTTCATTTTGGGCCCCATTTTTGGGGGCCCCACTAGGTCCTAGTTGCCCGAAACACTACCCAACGAGATGTGCTCATCAAGACCTTTAATTTGATACCCCACATGACTTTTTAGAAAATAGGCCCAACCCCCCGCCCCCTCGAAGGGCCATAAAAGTTATTAAAGTACCGAGTGATTAATAACACGAGCTTAAGTTTCAAATTTGAGTTAAATCGGTAAAGCCGTTTAGGAGCTATGCCCAGGTGAGGAAAACATGAATTGTGAATTCAATAAAAGGAAAGTAAAAAATAAATAAATGAATTTGTAAAGTAATAAATAAATATTTAATTACACCAACATTTGTCATTAAAATGAGGTGTATTACCACCCTTAAAACGCTGCCAACTATTAAAAATAAAATAAAAATAAAAAGTAAAAATTAGAAAGGGACAAAAATATTAAGCGGTATTCATCCTTTTCCGGGACATCTTTCCCCTTTTCTGAGCGATCGCCAACACCAGCAGTTGTTTAAAACTATAGTTAAAATATAAATTATACTAAAACCAGTTAAAATTAAAGTATAAAAATAAAAAAAAAACGAAATATTAAAATTTTGTAATTAAAATTACATAAATTAAACAATAAATATATTAAAATCTGCAAATAAATAGGTATATTTAAATTAAATTATACACACGTGTATCTAATTAATTATAAAATTCTAATTACAAAAGGCCTGAAAAGTAAAAATAGCAGGACCCGTGAAGAAATTCCCAGATTTCAACATATATATATATTATATATATACAACAAATATTTATTTTCAATTTCCACCATCATTGAGAAGCAAAAAAAAAAAAAAAAGCAGAAATAAAACTACAAAACATAACAGTAGGAATTTCCTGGCACGACAGCAGTGTTACTATCACCGCCTGGAAATTCCTCCTAAAATAATTAAAAATTAATAATACAATAATTATGAAAATTTAGTAAAAGAATATTATTATTCCCAAAAAGTGTATTTGATAATTTACATATCATATTCAAAAAAAAAAAAAAAAGGTTAAAATTAAATTAGGAATAAAATTAAAAATCATAATAGTACATAATAATCTATTATCAAAAAAAGTTAAGTTTTCAATTGCAAATTAAATTTTCAAAGTTAAATTTTTAATTTTATAAAAAAAAATCTAACCATAAAAAAGTAATGATTATATTTAATGTTGGGAATTAAACAAAAAAAAAAAATTAAGTTAGAATTTAATTTGAACTAAGTTTGGGTTATAATTTTTTTTTTAATCAAGAAGAAAGCAACCACATTTTTTTTTATATATACATATTTTGTGAAACAAAAAAAAAAGAAATTTTAAATTTTAGCACAAGAATTGTAATAAAATAATTCAAGACTGGTTCGGAGATGCTGCGCGCAACATCGCTGTTCTGGATAATTCATAAATAAATAAAATGTTTGGTGAGTCTGTACATTCTTTTTTTTATTTTTCACATATATTATTACACCTATCCCCCGATTTACACGGCACTTTTTTTACACGGTTTCACTTTTACACGGTTTAAAAAAAAAAAAAAAATGGTAAAAAAACGGTAACAAAATTTATATATTGTGACATGACTATAAAAAATAACAAAAACGGAGAATTCCCAAAAATGCAGCATATACATTGAGTTAACATTTCACACTAGCTTTCATATTACATAATTAGTTCAGTCTATGGTCGGACGCAAAAGCGTGCAAATCGTTGAGTTTTTTTCTTATAATTTTTCAAAATACTTTTTCAAAATAATTAAATATTAGTTTATTTACACAATCAGTAGTGTTAAAAAATTATTTTTATTACAATTTTGAAATTTGGAATAATTACTTACATACATATAAGCGTAAGTAATAAATCATAATTTTTGAACCACTTTTATAAATTCGGTGTAAACGTTCAATTGGTTTATGATGTTTTAATATTCATTTTTAATTTTCGTTTTAACAAATGATTTTTTCATTTACCATTAAATACATAAATGAATCATTTTTAATTTCTGTGTAAATAAATATCTAAATTATACACATTTGATCGTTTTTTCGATTTACACGGTTTTTCATATTAAAAACAAAAATTTCGATTTACACGGTTTTCTGAGGAACCAATCTTCCGTGTAAATCGGGGGATAGGTGTATATTGAATTAATGTGGTACAATATTATTAGTAAATTAACTAAAAAAAATAAACATAAAGTAAAATAAAAACCTAAAATTCTTAGGCTACTCTGTATCAATACAAATTTATCAATTTTTTTTTATTGTATGGATAATTGCACTTGTATGATTATTAAATTTTGAGAATCTTTTGATTATGTAACTTATATCAAGATATAAATATAATATAAAGTGCAAATACAAGTGTAAACGTCGGTATATATAAATAATATATAATATATAAGTAAATAAATAAAAAAAAAAAAAAATACAATAATAAATAATTATAATTAATATATTTTATATAGTATATATACATGCAGTGCCGGCGGAAGATATGTTGGCGCCCTGTGCAAAATAAATTTGCGCTTCTAAACTTTCATAATTTTTTTTTTAAATTCACAATTTTTAGCAGGAAAATTAAAACTTTATCCCTATTTAACACAAACTTCACAAATCAATCGTTAAATTATAGCACTTTGAAAAAATATAAAAAAATATCCGTTGAAAAAAAATTTAAAAAAATATCCGTTGAAAATTGTTGAATGCCATGAGAAATGCACATTTAAAAAATCACATTAAACAATAACTGGAGAAAGGAGTTTTTCAAAACTTAAGTTAATTAAAACTTTCTTAAGAACAACGATGAATCAAGAAAGATTGAATTCCCTAGCTATAATCTCCATTGAGCAAGAGATTTTAAAGGATATTGAAGTAGGTGATGCCATTACAAAATTCGCGGATATAAAAGCACTGAAAAAAACATTTTTAATTTAACATTTTAAGTCAGATTTTTAATTTTTTTACATAATGAAATGCAATTTTTATAAAGGTGAAAAAATATTTAAATAAAAACTTTTTCATTCACTACATTTTACTTAGTATGATTTTCTTTTCATTCACTACATTTTACTTACTATGAATCTATTATTTTTTGCGCCCTTTCAAAATTTGCGCCCTGTGCAGATGCACAGACCGCACATATCATCCGCCGGCGCTGTATACATGGTAGTAAAAACCGTATGATACAGGGTGCTTTTGATAAATATTTTTTTTTGTTTTTAAATTTTGAATATCTTAATATTTATATTCTTGTTTCTATGAAATGCTACTATTTTTTTTTAGTATTATTAGATCGAGGTGTACTTTTTTTTTATTTAAATAATAATAACATTAATAATGAATTATAATAAAATAAATTTTCATGAGTTATTTAAAATGAATTTATTTGAGTGATTTTTATTTAGAGGGATGTGATTGATTAAATTGGTGGCATAGAATATATTGATATGTCAGTATAAAATAACATCGTATATATATTTTAATATAGGGTCTACCTGAAAATTTTAATAGTTAAAAATAGTAGACATGGTTGGGTGGGATAGGTGTATCAACATCTTTATTTTAACGTTAAAGTTTTAATTCCGTAAAACGCGTTCATGATCTATATAGTTTCAGTAGTCATTCTTATTTTATCCATTTATGGTAACCTCAGATGAAGATAATTTTTTTCCAATTTCAATCTTCTTCTGGCCATAGTCCTGGCATGTAATTCGTAGCCTTAGATGGTGACAAGATCCGGCCCCTCCTACGATCTAGCACGTGCAATGACTAGCATGCCAACCGTCACCGCAAGACTCTAGGACACCCGTACACTACAAATTACACTGTAGTACCGCATCAGTGGGAAAATGGTAATAATTTACTTATTAATTTTCTAAAAATTAATTTATAGATAAATGTTATTTAATATAGGAATTTATTGTACTGGACAGCACAGATGAAATGGAAAGAAAAAGAAAGAATCCGAAGGATCGCGGAAACGCGCCTGATGAAAGTTCGGAAACATGCACAAGTATTTTAAAGTACACTGAAATGTGGAACAATGATGGAATGGCTTATCTTTTTTAAAAATTTACCTTGTATTCATTATTTTACTTTATTTTAAAAACACGGAATTATAATTATAAATCAACCAACAAATCTTTGATTATGCTTATAAATTTATCATCAACCTACAATTTTTGACAAGGTGTGAAAAGTAAATAAGTGTTGTTTATCCAGCATCCCTAAAAAAAGAAAATTAGATTAATAAAAAATAAATTTGTTAAAGTCATACAACATTTGTTTATACATATTTTATATGAAAAACAACAACAACTACATGTGTAAATTTCATGTTGAAATAGCATGGAAGGTTGTTGATGTTTTCCATACCTATTACACTAAATCGATAGGTACTTACCTGTAGTTTAGATCCCCAAACAAATGCAACCAATATCAGGTGGATATTGGTTATTAAATTCAATCTAACATTGGTTAATGTGCCGGCATAACCTGAAAAATAAAGCAAAAGGTTTAGATGAATATCAGCTTTAATATAGCTGACATCCATGATGTGCATATATTTTTAGAATTCTAATGAATTCTTAATTTCATTTTTTAATAACTTACCAGAATTAATAGTTGAAAATAATCCTATTTTTGCAAATTAAATTTAGATGAAATGCCGGCATTTCATCTGTCAAACTGAAACTTGCGGAGTAGATTGCGAGTAGAATAATCCGCGTAGATTTATGAAAATTTTCTACCCGGTAGAAAAGTTAATGGCGGATATAATTATGTTAGGAAAAATCGCGGAAAATAAACATACATAGAATTTATGTTTTTTAAATTAAATGAAAAATCCAATTAGTGTGAGCGAGATGCAATTGGTGCGAGCGGGATAAAATAAACTGCACGAAAGTACTCTCTCGTAATAAAAATCAGTAGGGACAACTTAATAATAATTAAATTGTTCAGGGCTGAACGTTTTTATAGCATTTTATAGCAAAAATTATTAATAGAATTTTCCAGGAAAATTAACTATAATTAGGAAAATTTAGTAGAGAAATTATAGGAAATAATATTCTAAAGAAAAAAAGGTTACTAAAGGTTTTTCAGGAAAACCTTAGGATAAAATGTTATGACCATTATGGTCAAATGATTTAAAATTTAATATGGTAACTCCATATAGAAAATGTAAATTTTAAAATCGATTAGGCTATATAAACGATAGGCAAATTGAGAATTTTATCAGTCTCATCGATCGATTACCAAAGGCAGCAGCATCAAGTTAAAAATCCAGAAAAATAATTTAAAATTATTTTATTTTTAAAAAGATAAAATTACAAGTGGCACAAGTAATTGTGGAAAATTTGTGATTGTTCCTATGCAATATATTTTCTTTTGGTTTAATTAACAATTTATTTTAGAAAAAGGGTAAAGTGAATTTAATTAAATTTATTTTAAATAATAATTAACAAAGTTGTAGAATAAAACGAGTGAAATTAATTTAAAATTGCCAATTAGCGAATTATTAGAATTCGATATAAAATTATTTAAATTTAATTAGTGAATTTATAGAATTGAATTTGATAAAAAAAAGTTAATATCAATTAAAGTTAGTTTAAATCGGAAAACCGCATGAATTATTATATACAAAATTATAAATCACGCATTGTAAAATTTAAATAAAAAGTGAAGTTAAATTCGGTTAAATTACATCGGGAATTTTTCTTCTGTCGGATGGCCAATAGGTTGGCTGCCCATTTGAAAGATGTTGCAGATTATTATCATGTATGGCTTTTTGTAGTTCTCTGCCTCTTGGTGTTATTAATCGAGATCCCCACTGGTAGTGCTTAGCACTGTAGTCACCGCCCGCGACAAATCGATGACCAAGTGAATTATAAAAATCTTCAAATTGACTTTTTTTGATTATGTGTCTTGGTGGGCAGTAGATTGCAGATACTGCTACTGGACCTCTCCAATCCTCTACTACTACACTAGTCGCCTGTAGATAATCTTTGTTGTATTTGTCTATTTCATGATGTTTTAGTGATGTTCTTATTATAACCGCTATTCCTCCATGCGCTGATCCATCTGGATGCTTGGTGTCATAGATATTATAGTTAGGTATTTTTAAATAACTCTTGCTGGTATAATGAGTTTCTGAAATTAGCATTATGTCGATTTTTTGGTTTTGTATGAAAGTTTTAACTTCTTGACCGTCTTGGGTCAGACCGTTGGCGTTCCAGACAGCTAGTTTTATTGTTTGGGACATTATATTAGTTTTTCAATGACACGAGATTGAAGAGACATCATGTTATTCATGCCCTCCATTAGTTTTTCTAGCAATTTTTCTAGTCTGGACATTGTTTGCATCTGGACCTGATTTTGTTGAGTATTGTTGATAACGCTTCTTTGCCTGATGGTGTTTTCACTTTCTTCTTGCTGTATTTGTTCTTTTACTTTTTGTGCATATGTGGTGTTCGAAGTTCTTATTGCTGTTTCTGTTGATATATTTGGTGTTGCTTGTGAGATTGTATTTTTTTGTTTTCATCGGGGTAATCTTTTTTTCTTAGAGTTGGAAATTTTCTTTTTCTTATTTCTTGATATACCGTACAGCCCTTGTAGTTTGCTGGATGGTTGCCTTCACATAGAGTGCATTTAACATTTACATCTTTGGTTGTTCGTGGACAATTACTAGTATGGTGATATTCCGCGCATTTTACGCACCTTGGCTGTCTGTGACAATAACTTTTGGAGTGTCCATATCTTTGGCAGTTTGTACATTGGACGATTTCTCGTTTTGTCCTTGGAGGTTCAATTTTAATCCTTGTGTGCATTAGGTATTTTATTTCATAGAAACTCTTATTATTAATTTTTGTCTTGAGTTCCAATATAAATAGTGGCAGTGGAATCTGTGTATTGCGCTTCATGATGTTATTTATTCGTACAACCTCATGACCCATCTCCTCAAGTTCAGCTTTGCGTTCTTCTTTGTCCGTTGATTGGTGAAGATTTACCACTACTGCTTTGAACGTTTTGTCTTGTTTTAGCTGATAGGAATGGAACTCTGTTTTTTTTAAGTTCCTTTACTATCTACCTATAATGAGCTATTGTTTTTAACTGTATTTTCACCTGGTTTCTACTCATAGTTCTTAATTCATATTCATCTCCGGCATTTGATTTTAGCATATCCGAAAGTGGCTTTATTACTTCTATACCCGACACGAATATTGGCGGAATTGAAGGGTTTTTTGTTTGGTTTTGTTCTTTATCTACATCGTTATCCTCATTATCCGACAACAGTACAAATCTATTATTGTTTTTGGGAGGTTCCGCCAACCAGTTTAATATGTTCTGTTGTTTGTAGTGGATGGGTCGATTGATCGCTGTGGTTGGGCTTTTATTTGTTCTTTTAGACTTAACTTCCGTGTAACCGTCTTCCTTCAGTTGATCTTTTTTTTGCGACTCTGTGTTTTTTCCAGGAGAGATTGCTGATTCGGTTTCCATATCGCCCTGGAATGAGTTAACTGTTGTGCCAATTAATTCAGAAGGTAAGTTTAGACTAAGCTTATTACTTTTTCCATCCGGTTCAGCAGTTTGGTTTATTATTTGTGTGCTGTCCGTTCTAATTGATTTGCTGTGTTGTTGTATATCAGGACTGTTTTCTTCCGAGGACGTACTTTTTTCTTTCTTTTTGGATTTTGATCTTGTACTTGCTGTACTGCTTCTTTTTGATAGTCCGCGTTAGAATCAGTTAGGGAAAAAGACAGGCTTCTGTCCCTCTGGAACAGTGATTGTAACCCATGAGTGCTTAGTTTTAAATCAACTCTATCTATATTTGGAGTACTTAAAGACGCCAGCTTGTGGCGTGTTTGCATTTGGTATAGACTGGTTAAGCGTTGATTGATCCGGAGCAAGGTTTCCCCTGGCTTCTTTTAGATTTTCAGATCTTATGGTCGGAGATCTTTGAAGCGTTTTGCTTTTTTGGAAAGGATTGATGTTTGGTGAGTCCTTAATTTCGTGATTGATTTTGTTTTTGTTTTTATCCACTGGCGACTTAACTAACTTCTCTACGAGGTCAGCCAAGCTGTGTATTTTAACCTTCTACCAGGATGTTAACTGCCGCCCCACAGGGGTCAGACGCAGACCAGGGAGCCGCCTACTATAGGACAGACGCTTCTGGGTTTGATTCGCATTTATTACTTGGCCTGGATATTCCAGTTGCCCGGTTGTCACCACGAGGAGGTGTAATAAATACTTGATGGTAGCTGACATAGTTGCGGCGCTGGAATGTTCCGAGGAGCAGACAATCAGCACTTTCCCTATCGCTTACGCACCACGGACCACCAAAAGCAATTATATGGTAGCAGAATCTTGCCTGGATCTGTCGTCTGATCACTCACCAATCCTAGTTACAATTGGTACTAAAGTTATCCTTAAACCAAAACCACCTTCATTGTACAACAGCAAAACAAATTGGGCTTTGTTCAGACAAATAGTAGATGAAAATATCAATATAAATATACAATTAGTAACAGATCATGATATAGAAGTGGCCGTTGAGCATATAAATAAATGTTTACAAGACGCAGCAAGGGAGGCCACCCCACAGTGGAAGGAAAAAGAAGCTGACTGCCCTTTATTCATAAAAAAAAAATAGTAGAAAAAAGGATATTACGACAATAATGGCAGCAATCTAGATTGCCAAATGATAAAAGAAAACTTAACAAAGCAACGACAATTAAGAAAGCTACTACAGAATATAAAAAACCAGGCAATACAAGATTATCTAGAAAGATTAACACCAACAGAAGCAACTGACTACTCTTTGTGGAAAGCCGCACGTAAACTGAAAACCCCCCAGCAACACAATCCGCCAATTCGTACGAAGCACCCAGACTGGGCACGAAACAATAAAGAGAAAGCGGAGGCTTTTGCGTCGCACCTGGAAGACGTATTCAAGCCGTTCCCATCGGAAATTCCAGAAGCTGAAGAAAAAGAAATACACAGTTCCCTCGAAACTCCACTGCAAATGGACCTGCCAATAAAAAAAATCAAAATCAAAGAAATAAAGTCTTTCATCAAAACTGATATAAAAGAGAAAAAAGCACCTGGCTATGATTAATCAACGGTAAAATCCTAAAAGAACTAGCAGCATCCGGTTATAAGCTAATAACATATATTAATAATGCAATACTAAGAACAGGTCATTTCCCGCCACAGTGGAAAGTTGCTGAAATCTACCTCATACCAAAACCTGGAAAACCGTGCGAAGAACTAACAGCGTTCAGACCGATTCGCCTATTGCCATGCCTTTCGAAGCTTTTTGAAAAATTATTCTTAAGAAGATTGAAACCAATTCTACTGGAACGCCAAATTATTCCAAACCATCAGTTTGGTTTTAGAAATGAACATGCAACAATAGAGCAGGTTCACAGAATAGTCGACGTCATCAGAATGGATTTAGAAAGAAAAAGATATTGCTCAGCTCTATTTTTGGATGTAAGCCAAGCCTTTGATAAGGTCTGACATGAAGGTCTACTTTTTAAATTGAAGCAATTACTACCACACAGCTATTAGCCTTTGCTACGATCATATCTTACTGAAAGACTCTTCCGGGTTAAGTATGATGTTACATATACGTCATTAAGAGATATCAAGTCTGGAGTACCACAGGTCAGAATTCTGGGCCCATCATTGTACCTGTTATACACAGCCGATCTGCCAACTGCAAGTCAGACACTGACTGCCACTTTTGCTGATGATACGGCCATACTTGCATCACACATGGACCAAAACAAAGCTTCTAAAATCCTGCAACACAGTGCAGCAATGGATGAAAAAATGGCGTATCAGGGTGAACGGAACAAAGTCCAACCATGTCACATTTACGCTGAAGAAAGGTACATGCCCACCAGTCGTATTTAACAACCAAATCGTCCCTCAAACAGACGACGTCAAATAGATAGGAGACTAACCTGGAAAAAACATATCCAAACCAAAAGAAAACAACTAGGACTAAAATTAAGTAAATTATATTGGTTAATAGGACATAACTCGCCTCTATCAATGAGTAATAAGTTATTAATATATAAAATTATACTGAAACCGATTTGGACATACGGTATCCAACTATGGGGAGTAGCTAGTAATTCAAATATCGAAATCCTTCAGCGTTTTCAATCAAAAACACTGAGGCTAATAACAGGCGCACCTTGGTTCGTCACTAACGAAAACATGCATCGAGATTTACAAATGAAAACGATCCGAGAAGAAATTAATTTGTTTAGCAAAAAGTACCAAACAAGCCTTACAAACCACCCAAACAGGCTAGCAACCGATCTACTGACAGCATCAACAATAAACCGTCTTAAAAGGCGTAATATCCTGGACTTAGCAATCAACTAATAGATACCCTGGATTTAATATCCTGGACTTAGCAATTAACTAATAGAACAAAATCTAGTTAGTTCAGCCGTAAAGGATGATTCGTCAATGGACAATTTCTATCTGCAATGTCATATTTGTGTGCATGTGTAAACATAGGCATACGATCTGTCATCTCAACTACTGAATATCCTTCTTGAGGATAGATTGTACAGTTTATTAGGATGTTCAAAAAAAAAAAAAAAATCGGTTAAATTAATTTAATTAAATTAAGGTTAGATTGCGCCCACATTACGATCACGTGTCGAATTAAGAGTACGGTTATCGAGTTGTAGATCGAATTTTAATTTAGTAAAGTCATTTTAGTAGATAATTGTTCTTACAAAACAATTTATTATTATCGATTGATTTAAATTAATTTATTAGATAATTGTTCTTACAAAACAATTTTTTTTATTATTATTATCGTTGATTATGGTTTACCAGGTATATTGTATTTGATATTAATCTGGTAAATGTAATTTAATCAACATAGTTTCAAACGTATAAATTAGTACAGGTAACCTAGCCTCAACATAAATTAATTAGGGAAGTAGCATAAGTAAATTAGATTATTTTACCTCAGAGAATTAGTCGTATCAAACAATTTCTAGGTTTTGTGGAACAAAATTCAATATTGAACAAAACCAATATTAACAATCCACCAGGTTGCGCTACATTGTATAATTGTTGAAATCTACTCAAATTTTCGCCCAACGGCAATTGTAGTAGATAGACAATCAGGTGATCGAATTTCAGATAGCAGTAAGGCTAATGGTATGAACACAATTGCTGCGACGATAGAAGCGACATCAACGTTAACAATTAACAACGTAATTAAAATCAATTAATTAAAGTAACGTAATAATACAAATTGTTTGTTTGTTTTTATTAATTATTATATTATTGTAACATTTGAAATTTATCATTTTAATAAATATTTAAATAAAATAAAATTGAACGTAAACCAAGCAGATTTCTTTTTATTTAGTTCAAGGAGAAGTTAAACTTTTTATTTCAGAAACTTTAGCAGGCTCACCGAACATTTTGGTCCTTCGAACCTCGGATACTGTCAGGTCCATTTGATTTTGTGGAATTTGAATATTTGACACAGAAATTGGTTGATAATAGTTAGAAATTGGAGTTAGGATTGGCAATTTTAATATAAGTAGTTATTGTTAGGGACTAACATTTTTTAATCATTTCATACAGAGGCAAACTAATTTATCAAGGACGATAAAGTGGTTTTATTTCAATATGACTGCGTCATTGAAAAGTACCCTAACAAAACAGAAGGTTTTGGCAGAGAGAATTCAAAAATCGATTATCAACGGCAAGAAACCAAAATTGGAAAAACGAACCGTTGGATTTTATGAAACTAAAATCAACGATTTGAGTAACAGTTGGCATGAATTTGGATTAAATGATCTGGCCATTCGAGAATTAATAGAAAATTCTGCTGAAGAGTGTGTAGACGATTATATCACAGAAGATGTTTATTCTGATATAGAAATTGCGAATACAGAGTATATTGGCGACTTAAAGGATAATTTAAAACTTAAACAAAATGTAGATACAAACAAATTCGGCGTACCACCACTACAACAACAAAATGTTAACACAACGTCGAATGTACATAATCAAGTACAATTACCACGTATAACGCTTCCAAAATTCATTGGGGATTATAATGAATGGAGATCGTTTCACGACTTGTTTGTTTCATTCATACATAACAACAAACAACTTCAAGCAGTTCAGAAGCTGCAGTATTTTAAGGGCTGTTTAACTGGTGAAGCAGAAAGGCTGCTGAAACATGTACCAGTAACAGGCAATGATTATGAGCCAGCATGGGAGAAACTCAAGCTGCGGTACGAGAACAAACGACTGCTGGTTAATACACATATCAAAATTTTTGTGAATCAACGGATCTGGCAAATCGCTACGACAACTAATCGAGACGACTGAGGAATGTGAACAGCAATTAAAATCACTTGGTGTAATGGTATCCAAATAGGATTCATTAATTATTTATTTGCTGGTGCTGAAGTTACCATTTACAACGGTGAAACTTTGGCAGGAGGAATTCGGTGATTCTCAAGACCTACCCTCTTTAGAACAATTCAAGAAATTTCTGAACACAAGGTTCAGAGTTGTAGAAGCGGTGTCACAGTCAACTACAATGACGAAGCCGACACCAATTAGTACAAGGACGTACCACATCGCTACTACTTCAAAATGCCCAGCATTTTCTTGGAAAGTGTTTTAAATTTCAGAAAATGAACGTTGATGAACGGAGAAACTGTATAAAACAAAGTAGACGATGCTTTAATTGTTTTTCGAGCAACTATGGTGCTAATAATTGCCCGAGTCAACAACGATTTAAAAAATGTAACCAAAAACATAGTGGTTGGTTACATAGTACTTTGAACAATGTTCCTGAAACAAAAGGTGGCCCACAGGGGGTCAAAAATCAACATAAGGTTGAAAGTTCACCAGCGGTGGACAAGGCTGATAGTTTGGAGATATTAAAATCGTCAAATTTTTTTGTGCTGAACAACAAGATGTGTTGTTAGCCACAGCATTAGTATCAGTTTATGATCGCAATGGGCGATGCATAACGCTACGCTGTTTAGTTGATCCTGGATCTCAATCATAATTTATTACAGAAAATGTCTGTAAGAAATTAGGGGTGCCAGGTGAATCAGCCAAGGTGGAAATTACCAGTTTGAGTACAGGTCAAACAGCAATTTCCAATAAAAAGGTTCAAGTACAGATTTATAATAATAAGACAAAGTCGTCTCGCGTGAAAGTATCTATGCTAGTTATTAAGAAAATAACAGATGTGTTACCTTCATGTAAAATTATTAGAAGACAGTGGGACCATCTGAAGAATCTGGAGCTAGCAGATCCCACTTATTATATTCCAGGAAATATTGATATACTTCTTGGAGCAACAACGTATGCAAATATTATACAAATGGATTGGTGAAGGGACCAAAGAATGCAGCAGTAGCAATACAGACTACATTAGGATCGATACTTCTAGGAGGGAATAGTCCATGAATATCCAGTCAAGAAACAAAAACATTTACAGTTATCCAACGGCAGACTGATGAGATAAGTCATCAATTAAAAAGGTTTTGGGAATTAGAGGAAATTCCCACCCAAAAAACTTTGAAACCAGAGGATGAAGAATGTGAAAATATATTCAAGTTAACGCATTCAAGACTTGAAAATGGACAGTATGAAGTTAAACTGCCATTTATAAATGGATGATGTACAGATCTAGGGTCATCTCGAGAGATGGCCAGAAAACGTTATGAAGTACTAAAAAATAAATTCAAAGGGAATACTACACTAGATGAAGAATATTCAACAAAGTGCCTAGATGAATATATAGATTTAAACCAGATGGAAAGGGTATCAAATGAGCAGTCTATAAATCCTTATTATATACCACATCATGCAGTGTTTCAGGAAAGTACTAAAGTACTACGACGAAACTTAGAGTTGTATTTGATGCTTCAGCAAAAACGACAAATGGAAAATCATTGGATGAACAAATGTTGATAGGACCAATATTACAACCAACATTGTTTTCCACTTTAATGAAATGGCGAAAATATAAAGTAGCCATAACAGCGGACATCGAGAAGATGTATCGTATGATTTTAATTCATCCAGAACATCGAAAGTACCAACGAATAATTTGGAGAGACCCGATTACAAAGGTGGACACTGATTATGAGTTAAAAACGGTGACTTTCGGCACATCAGCTGCTCCATATTTAGGAATCAAAACATTGCAACAATTATCGGCGGATGAAGAACAAAATTATCCATTAGCTGTAAAGGCAGCGTTACTTGATTTTTATGTAGATGATCTATTAAGTGGGGCAGAAAGTATTGAAAAAGCAAAGGAACTCAACAGCAATGCATACAGATGCTAAAAAAAGGACATTTTAATCTTCGAAAATGGGCCAGTAATTATCCAGAGATAGTATAGCAGTTACCATTAGACCACGGGGAATTGAAAGAGACATTTCAATTTGACGAATCTAATACAATTAAAACACTCCGAATAAGATGGTATCCTGGTACGGATTATTTTACATTTACAGTATTAGATAAAACTCAGAAAGCGATTACTAAAAGGTCTATTTTATCACAAGTTGCTTCATTATATGATCCTTTAGGATGGATAACACCTGTAATTGTAGTAGCAAAATTATTAATTCAAGAGTTATGGATATCACGGAACTCTTGGGACGCAGAAGTAGATAAATCAATTGCGGAACGATGGCAATTTTTTAAAGAAAGCCTACAACAACTAAATAAAATCAGAATACCTAGATGGTAAGGTTACGTTACAATCAAACAATGTTCAAATACATGGATTCAGCGACGCTTCAATTAAAGCTTACGCAGCAGTAATATATTTACGAATACAAAATTCAGATGGAGTTGTTTGTCACTTCAAAATTTATTGCATCAAAAACCAAGGTAGCACCAATAAAACCGGTGACATTGCCACGTTTAGAATTATGTGGTGCACTAATTTTGGCCCGACTAATTGAAACAACAATACGCTCAATGGGGTTAAGTAATTATTCGATTACTGCATGGACGGATTCAACAATTACCTTACAATGGATTCATAATCATCCATAGAAATGGAAAACATCTGTTGCTAATAGAGTTAGTGAAATACAGGATAAAGTAGATCCAAGCTGTTGGAGACACGTACCAACCGAATTTAATCCTGCAGATTTAGCCTCTAGACTAGCTAGAACACAAGCTTTTTCTTCCCGTTACCAAGAAAATGGGTACATGAAAAAGAAATTGATAATTTGCTTGAATTCTAATTATATTCTAATTCTAATTATATTGACACCAGCTGTCAAATAAAAATAATCGCTAAGGAAAAACTGAAATTGTAGTTCCAGAGTAAAAAAAACACATAAATTAAACAGGAGATTTCATGGTGTAAGGAGTATTGTAATGGGTCGGTTTCTGGCAGCTAATTTTGGACTATTAGATATTTAGACGAACTGGAACTGGCAGGTTGGTTGAAAATATTGAACTTAAGAGGCAGACTATCAAAGAGTAAACAAAAGTAATATGCAAATATTTTTCTGTGGTCGTTTTTGAATCTATACAAAATGGAACTAGTGCAAAAACTTAAATTACGATATAACTAAAAAACTTGAAAACTTGATTTAACGGCTCCAGCTTTTTTTTGTGACGATATCTCTTTATGAAATAAGCTTCAACAGAAATAACAAAAGATAACTTTCGTATAGAAATTGGTATTATTTCGCAAGAAACAATCCAAAAAGTTATTCATTCCATTAAAAAGAACAGATTTATTTTATTTAGATTTTTGTCCATCCTGTATTTGATTAGAAATTTCATAATTTAAAAATAGAATCAATTTAGATGCGAGTATATTAATCCAATTATATGCAAAACTTCCTACTAAAATAGGATTTACTTAACTAGTAACTGATCATATATTCTGCCCTGCGGTAAGATATTATAAGATTTTAATAATTGGATTTTAACAACGGACATGGAAAAGGCGGTCAGCTTCAACCTACCTAGAGTTATTGCATTCATGAAAGAGATGAATTGGAATGATATGTGCTCTAAGTAAAATAAGCCATCATGTTAAGAAATGAATATTCCTGCAACAAAAATTTAAATTAAATAAAATTTATTAAAATATATAAATATATTTTAAAAATTTCTAACCATTTCCTTAGAATTATTATTAGTTGTAATTGATTTATTATTTAATAAGATTTCATCAGATGAATTATTAAAATTAAATTCAATTGGTGACATTTCTGGTGAACATGGTGAAAATGAATTTTTTATTGGTGTAAAACTACGACGAACATTTTTTAATGGTAATTGTAATAATTTCTTTGAATTTTTAATATTTTTTTGTGTTTGTTGAAATGGTATTGGTGATGCAAAATTAAATTTATCATCATCTTTTTTAACACATTTAACTGATTTTTTAATATCTAGAAAACATAAAGCAAAAAAAACATTGAATTAAAATTTATTTTTCTTCGTTAGTTAATGAAATTTTCAAATATTACCAGAATTTTCCATTTTTAAACAAATAGTTTATTTTAGGTTTTAATTTAGATTTAAATTTCTAAAAGACACAACACTTTATTTCACTTGGAACTCTTTCTTGTAACTGCTTTATATATTAGAACTAAGTCTTTATAATTATTAAATTTTAATCCAATGAATTCCAATATAATAAAATAAGAAAAAAATATTAATTTCAACGGTTTATAGGGCCCATACACGACACATGCATGCATGCGCAATCACGTGATTGCGCATGCAGATTGACCGTGTATGGTGTTGATTGTGTGGTTGCACATGCTGATTGTGTGTTTTCAAAATTTTTTGATATTTTTTTGTTTGTGCATGCATGCATGTTTAATGTATGGTGAAATAACTCATTTAAAATTTATTTTCGTGTGGTAAACTAGTAGCTAGTGTGTACAAAAAAATGCCGACAGTTGTAAACATGAAATTTTGGAACGAATGCTTGGAACTATATAAAAGTTTTCCAGTTTTGTGGAAAGTGAAGGGATTATAAGCGATTATAATTGCAATACACGCAGCGTCTTACATGATTGAAATTTCAAATTAAATGAAGAATGTGCAATTTGCATGTGTCGTGTGTAGAGAAACTATGATTGCGCAATCAATGATTGTACATGCATGAATGTGTGGTATATGGGCCCCATTATACAGGTTTATTTAATAATCTTAGACGAATAATATACCAGGAACCAGAGTGAACCAACTTGAACTGTTTGATGTAAAATGCAAATAACTTTTCTAATTTTAACATGAAAATATAATTTGTAAAAGTTATTTTTTTTATCTGTGTATGGAAAATAACATAATGATCACTATTTTCTTGTCGAAAAGATGTAATGGCTTTTTCTACAGCAAATTTAATGCATTTCGTTTCTGGCTCCAAATTTTTCACGAATATTTCGCTTAAGCTCCTGAATTATTTGTGGTTTATTAAGGCAAACTTATCCCTTTACGTAGGACCCACAACAAGTAAACAGGCAGGGTAAAATTTTGAGAACGGAAATGCCAGCAAAATCTGCATTATTTCGAAATAAATTTGGTTACCGAAAAGTTCGCGAATAATATCCATTATCACTGTGCACTGTGGCTCCATCCTACCGGAACCATATCTTAGGGTTATTTAGGACTGTAAGAATATTCTCTTTTATGGTTTACCGTCTCAAATACGGTTTATAAATCTTTTTTACAAAAAATATGGACCAATGACTTTATTGACTATGATGTCACACTAAACAGTGCATCTAACAGGGTGTAATTGATTATTGATGCAAATTTTTAAAAATAGTTAGTACCAGTTGACCTACTTTGTTGTATATGTGTAATTGTTTATTAAAATTTAATTACAATCACTATATACAAAAAACTTTGAAGTATGTTGTGATACAAAGATTGATAGAAAAAATTGATTTGGCTGAAAATAAAAATGTTCCCTACGGTAAGATATTATAAGATTTTAATAATTGGATTTTAACAACGGACATGGAAAAGGCGGTCAGGTTCAACCTACCTAGAGTTATTGCATTCATGAAAGAGATGAATTGGAATGATATGTGCTCTAAGTAAAATAAGCCATCATGTTAAGAAATTAATATTCCTGCAACAAAAATTTAAATTAAATAAAATTTATTAAAATATATAAATATATTTTAAAAATTTCTAACCATTTCCTTAGATTTATTATTAGTTGTAATTGATTTATTATTTAATAAGATTTCATCAGATGAATTATTAAAATTAAATTCAATTGGTGACATACATGGTGAAAATGAATTTTTTATTGATGTAAAACTACGACGAACATTTTTTAATGGTAATTGTAATAATTTCTTTGAATTTTTAATATTTTTTTGTGTTTGTTGAAATGGTATTGGTGATGCAAAATTAAATTTATCATCATCTTTTTTAACACATTTAACTGATTTTTTAATATCTAGAAAACATAAAGCAAAAAAAACATTGAATTAAAATTTATTTTTCTTCGTTAGTTAATGAAATTTTCAAATATTACCAGAATTTTCCATTTTTAAACAAATATTTTATTTTAGGTTTTAATTTAGATTTAAATTTCTAAAAGACACAACACTTTATTTCACTTGGAACTCTTTCTTGTAACTGCTTTATATATTAGAACTAAGTCTTTATAATTATTAAATTTTAATCCAATGAATTCCAATATAATAAAATAAGAAAAAAATATTAATTTCAACGGTTTATACAGGTTTATTTAATAATCTTAGACGAATAATATACCAAGAACCAGAGTGGTATATATAAGAAAGAAATAAGAAAAAATTATTAATTTCAACGGTTTATACAGGTTTATTTAATAATCTTAGACGAATAATATACCAGGAACCATAGTGAGCCAACTTGAACTGTTTGATGTAAAATGCAAATAACTTTTCTAATTTTAACATGAAAATATAATTTGTAAAAGTTTTTTTTTTATCTGTGTATGGAAAATAACATAATGATCACTATTTTCTTGTCGAAAAGATGTAATGGCTTTTTCTACAGCAAATTTAATGCATTTCGTTTCTGGCTCCAAATTTTTCACAAATATTTCGCTTAAGCTCCTGAATTATTTGTGGTTTATTAAGGCAGACTTGTCCCTTTACGTAGGACCCACAACAAGTAAACAGGCAGGGTAAAATTTTGAGAACGGAAATGCCAGCAAAATCTGCATTCTGCATTATTAGTTGTTTGTCACTTCAAAATTTATTGCATCAAAAACCAAGGTAGCACCAATAAAACCGGTGACATTGCCACGTTTAGAATTATGTGGTGCACTAATTTTGGCCCGACTAATTGAAACAACAATACGCTCAATGGGGTTAAGTAATTATTCGATTACTGCATGGACGGATTCAACAATTACCTTACAATGGATTCATAATCATCCATAGAAATGGAAAACATCTGTTGCTAATAGAGTTAGTGAAATACAGGATAAAGTAGATCCAAGCTGTTGGAGACACGTACCAACCGAATTTAATCCTGCAGATTTAGCCTCTAGACTAGCTAGAACACAAGGTTTTTCTTCCCGTTACCAAGAAAATGGGTACATGAAAAAGAAATTGATAATTTGCTTGAATTCTAATTATATTCTAATTCTAATTATATTGACACCAACTGTCAAATAAAAATAATCGCTAAGGAAAAACTGAAATTGTAGTTCCAGAGTAAAAAAAACACATAAATTAAACAGGAGATTTCATGGTGTAAGGAGTATTGTAATGGGTCGGTTTCTGGCAGCTAATTTTGGACTATTAGATATTTAGACGAACTGGAACTGGCAGGTTGGTTGAAAATATTGAACTTCAGTGGCAGACTATCAAATAGTAAACAATAGTAATATGCAAATATTTTTCTGTGGTCGTTTTTGAATATATACAAAATGGAAGTAGTGCAAAAACTTAAATTACGATATAACTAAAAAACTTGAAAACTTGATTTAACGGCTCCAGCTTTTTTTTGTGACGATATCTCTTTATGAAATAAGCTTCAACAGAAATAACAAAAGATAACTTTCGTATAGAAATTGGTATTATTTCGCAAGAAACAATCCAAAAAGTTATTCATTCCATTAAAAAGAACAGATTTATTTTATTTAGATTTTTGTCCATCCTGTATTTGATTAGAAATTTCATAATTTAAAAATAGAATCAATTTAGATGCGAGTATATTAATCCAATTATATGCAAAACTTCCTACTAAAATAGGATTTACTTAACTAGTAACTGATCATATATTCTGCCCTGCGGTAAGATATTATAAGATTTTAATAATTGGATTTTAACAACGGACATGGAAAAGGCGGTCAGGTTCAACCTACCTAGAGTTATTGCATTCATGAAAGAGATGAATTGGAATGATATGTGCTCTAAGTAAAATAAGCCATCATGTTAAGAAATTAATATTCCTGCAACAAAAATTTAAATTAAATAAAATTTATTAAAATATATAAATATATTTTAAAAATTTCTAACCATTTCCTTAGAATTATTATTAGTTGTAATTGATTTATTATTTAATAAGATTTCATCAGATGAATTATTAAAATTAAATTCAATTGGTGACATTTCTGGTGAACATGGTGAAAATGAATTTTTTATTGGTGTAAAACTACGACGAACATTTTTTAATGGTAATTGTAATAATTTCTTTGAATTTTTAATATTTTTTTGTGTTTGTTGAAATGGTATTGGTGATGCAAAATTAAATTTATCATCATCTTTTTTAACACATTTAACTGATTTTTTAATATCTAGAAAAACATTGAATTAAAATTTATTTTTCTTCGTTAGTTAATGAAATTTTCAAATATTACCAGAATTTTCCATTTTTAAACAAATATTTTATTTTAGGTTTTAATTTAGATTTAAATTTCTAAAAGACACAACACTTTATTTCACTTGGAACTCTTTCTTGTAACTGCTTTATATATTAGAACTAAGTCTTTATAATTATTAAATTTTAATCCAATGAATTCCAATATAATAAAATAAGAAAAAAATATTAATTTCAACGGTTTATACAGGTTTATTTAATAATCTTAGACGAATAATATACCAGGAACCAGAGTGGTATATATAAGAAAGAAATAAGAAAAAATTATAAATTTCAACGGTTTATACAGGTTTATTTAATAATCTTAGACGAATAATATACCAGGAACCATAGTGAGCCAACTTGAACTGTTTGATGTAAAATGCAAATAACTTTTCTAATTTTAACATGAAAATATAATTTGTAAAAGTTTTTTTTTTATCTGTGTATGGAAAATAACATAATGATCACTATTTTCTTGTCGAAAAGATGTAATGGCTTTTTCTACAGCAAATTTAATGCATTTCGTTTCTGGCTCCAAATTTTTCACGAATATTTCGCTTAAGCTCCTGAATTATTTGTGGTTTATTAAGGCAGACTTGTCCCTTTACGTAGGACCCACAACAAGTAAACAGGCATGGTAAAATTTTGAGAACGGAAATGCCAGCAAAATCTGCATTCTGCATTATTAGTTGTTTGTCACTTCAAAATTTATTGCATCAAAAACCAAGGTAGCACCAATAAAACCGGTGACATTGCCACGTTTAGAATTATGTGGTGCACTAATTTTGGCCCGACTAATTGAAACAACAATACGCTCAATGGGGTTAAGTAATTATTCGATTACTGCATGGACGGATTCAACAATTACCTTACAATGGATTCATAATCATCCATAGAAATGGAAAACATCTGTTGCTAATAGAGTTAGTGAAATACAGGATAAAGTAGATCCAAGCTGTTGGAGACACGTACCAACCGAATTTAATCCTGCAGATTTAGCCTCTAGACTAGCTAGAACACAAGCTTTTTCTTCCCGTTACCAAGAAAATGGGTACATGAAAAAGAAATTGATAATTTGCTTGAATTCTAATTATATTCTAATTCTAATTATATTGACACCAGCTGTCAAATAAAAATAATCGCTAAGGAAAAACTGAAATTGTAGTTCCAGAGTAAAAAAAACACATAAATTAAACAGGAGATTTCATGGTGTAAGGAGTATTGTAATGGGTCGGTTTCTGGCAGCTAATTTTGGACTATTAGATATTTAGACGAACTGGAACTGGCAGGTTGGTTGAAAATATTGAACTTAAGAGGCAGACTATCAAAGAGTAAACAAAAGTAATATGCAAATATTTTTCTATGGTCGTTTTTGAATCTATACAAAATGGAACTAGTGCAAAAACTTAAATTACGATATAACTAAAAAACTTGAAAACTTGATTTAACGGCTCCAGCTTTTTTTTGTGACGATATCTCTTTATGAAATAAGCTTCAACAGAAATAACAAAAGATAACTTTCGTATAGAAATTGGTATTATTTCGCAAGAAACAATCCAAAAAGTTATTCATTCCATTAAAAAGAACAGATTTATTTTATTTAGATTTTTGTCCATCCTGTATTTGATTAGAAATTTCATAATTTAAAAATAGAATCAATTTAGATGCGAGTATATTAATCCAATTATATGCAAAACTTCCTACTAAAATAGGATTTACTTAACTAGTAACTGATCATATATTCTGCCCTGCGGTAAGATATTATAAGATTTTAATAATTGGATTTTAACAACGGACATGGAAAAGGCGGTCAGGTTCAACCTACCTAGAGTTATTGCATTCATGAAAGAGATGAATTGGAATGATATGTGCTCTAAGTAAAATAAGCCATCATGTTAAGAAATGAATATTCCTGCAACAAAAATTTAAATTAAATAAAATTTATTAAAATATATAAATATATTTTAAAAATTTCTAACAATTTCCTTAGAATTATTATTAGTTGTAATTGATTTATTATTTAATAAGATTTCATCAGATGAATTATTAAAATTAAATTCAATTGGTGACATTTCTGGTGAACATGGTGAAAATGAATTTTTTATTGGTGTAAAACTACGACGAACATTTTTTAATGGTAATTGTAATAATTTCTTTGAATTTTTAATATTTTTTTGTGTTTGTTGAAATGGTATTGGTGATGCAAAATTAAATTTATCATCATCTTTTTTAACACATTTAACTGATTTTTTAATATCTAGAAAACATAAAGCAAAAAAAACATTGAATTAAAATTTATTTTTCTTCGTTAGTTAATGAAATTTTCAAATATTACCAGAATTTTCCATTTTTAAACAAATAGTTTATTTTAGGTTTTAATTTAGATTTAAATTTCTAAAAGACACAACACTTTATTTCACTTGGAACTCTTTCTTGTAACTGCTTTATATATTAGAACTAAGTCTTTATAATTATTAAATTTTAATCCAATGAATTCCAATATAATAAAATAAGAAAAAAATATTAATTTCAACGGTTTATAGGGCCCATACACGACACATGCATGCATGCGCAATCACGTGATTGCGCATGCAGATTGACCGTGTATGGTTGCACATGCTGATTGTGTGTTTTCAAAATTTTTTGATATTTTTTTGTTTGTGCATGCATGCATGTATAATGTGTGGTGAAATAACTCATTTAAAATTTATTTTCGTGTGGTAAACTAGTAGCTAGTGTGTACAAAAAAATGCCGACAGTTGTAAACATGAAATTTTGGAACGAATGCTTGGAACTATATAAAAGTTTTCCAGTTTTGTGGAAAGTGAAGGGATTATAAGCGATTATAATTGCAATACACGCAGCGTCTTACATGATTGAAATTTCAAATTAAATGAAGAATGTGCAATTTGCATGTGTCGTGTGTAGAGAAACTATGATTGCGCAATCAATGATTGTACATGCATGAATGTGTGGTATATGGGCCCCATTATACAGGTTTATTTAATAATCTTAGACGAATAATATACCAGGAACCAGAGTGAACCAACTTGAACTGTTTGATGTAAAATGCAAATAACTTTTCTAATTTTAACATGAAAATATAATTTGTAAAAGTTTTTTTTTTTATCTGTGTATGGAAAATAACATAATGATCACTATTTTCTTGTCGAAAAGATGTAATGGCTTTTTCTACAGCAAATTTAATGCATTTCGTTTCTGGCTCCAAATTTTTCACGAATATTTCGCTTAAGCTCCTGAATTATTTGTGGTTTATTAAGGCAAACTTGTCCCTTTACGTAGGACCCACAACAAGTAAACAGGCAGGGTAAAATTTTGAGAACGGAAATGCCAGCAAAATCTGCATTATTTCGAAATAAATTTGGTTACCGAAAAGTTCGCGAATAATATCCATTATCACTGTGCACTGTGGCTCCATCCTACCGGAACCATATCTTAGGGTTATTTAGGACTGTAAGAATATTCTCTTTTATGGTTTACCGTCTCAAATACGGTTTATAAATCTTTTTTACAAAAAATATGGACCAATGACTTTATTGACTATGATGTCACACTAAACAGTGCATCTAACAGGGTGTAATTGATTATTGATGCAAATTTTTAAAAATAGTTAGTACCAGTTGACCTACTTTGTTGTATATGTGTAATTGTTTATTAAAATTTAATTACAATCACTATATACAAAAAACTTTGAAGTATGTTGTGATACAAAGATTGATAGAAAAAATTGATTTGGCTGAAAATAAAAATGTTCCCTACGGTAAGATATTATAAGATTTTAATAATTGGATTTTAACAACGGACATGGAAAAGGCGGTCAGGTTCAACCTACCTAGAGTTATTGCATTCATGAAAGAGATGAATTGGAATGATATGTGCTCTAAGTAAAATAAGCCATCATGTTAAGAAATTAATATTCCTGCAACAAAAATTTAAATTAAATAAAATTTATTAAAATATATAAATATATTTTAAAAATTTCTAACCATTTCCTTAGATTTATTATTAGTTGTAATTGATTTATTATTTAATAAGATTTCATCAGATGAATTATTAAAATTAAATTCAATTGGTGACATTTCTGGTGAACATGGTGAAAATGAATTTTTTATTGATGTAAAACTACGACGAACATTTTTTAATGGTAATTGTAATAATTTCTTTGAATTTTTAATATTTTTTTGTGTTTGTTGAAATGGTATTGGTGATGCAAAATTAAATTTATCATCATCTTTTTTAACACATTTAACTGATTTTTTAATATCTAGAAAACATAAAGCAAAAAAAACATTGAATTAAAATTTATTTTTCTTCGTTAGTTAATGAAATTTTCAAATATTACCAGAATTTTCCATTTTTAAACAAATATTTTATTTTAGGTTTTAATTTAGATTTAAATTTCTAAAAGACACAACACTTTATTTCACTTGGAACTCTTTCTTGTAACTGCTTTATATATTAGAACTAAGTCTTTATAATTATTAAATTTTAATCCAATGAATTCCAATATAATAAAATAAGAAAAAAATATTAATTTCAACGGTTTATACAGGTTTATTTAATAATCTTAGACGAATAATATACCAAGAACCAGAGTGGTATATATAAGAAAGAAATAAGAAAAAATTATTAATTTCAACGGTTTATACAGGTTTATTTAATAATCTTAGACGAATAATATACCAGGAACCATAGTGAGCCAACTTGAACTGTTTGATGTAAAATGCAAATAACTTTTCTAATTTTAACATGAAAATATAATTTGTAAAAGTTTTTTTTTTATCTGTGTATGGAAAATAACATAATGATCACTATTTTCTTGTCGAAAAGATGTAATGGCTTTTTCTACAGCAAATTTAATGCATTTCGTTTCTGGCTCCAAATTTTTCACAAATATTTCGCTTAAGCTCCTGAATTATTTGTGGTTTATTAAGGCAGACTTGTCCCTTTACGTAGGACCCACAACAAGTAAACAGGCAGGGTAAAATTTTGAGAACGGAAATGCCAGCAAAATCTGCATTCTGCATTATTAGTTGTTTGTCACTTCAAAATTTATTGCATCAAAAACCAAGGTAGCACCAATAAAACCGGTGACATTGCCACGTTTAGAATTATGTGGTGCACTAATTTTGGCCCGACTAATTGAAACAACAATACGCTCAATGGGGTTAAGTAATTATTCGATTACTGCATGGACGGATTCAACAATTACCTTACAATGGATTCATAATCATCCATAGAAATGGAAAACATCTGTTGCTAATAGAGTTAGTGAAATACAGGATAAAGTAGATCCAAGCTGTTGGAGACACGTACCAACCGAATTTAATCCTGCAGATTTAGCCTCTAGACTAGCTAGAACACAAGCTTTTTCTTCCCGTTACCAAGAAAATGGGTACATGAAAAAGAAATTGATAATTTGCTTGAATTCTAATTATATTCTAATTCTAATTATATTGACACCAACTGTCAAATAAAAATAATCGCTAAGGAAAAACTGAAATTGTAGTTCCAGAGTAAAAAAAACACATAAATTAAACAGGAGATTTCATGGTGTAAGGAGTATTGTAATGGGTCGGTTTCTGGCAGCTAATTTTGGACTATTAGATATTTAGACGAACTGGAACTGGCAGGTTGGTTGAAAATATTGAACTTCAGTGGCAGACTATCAAATAGTAAACAATAGTAATATGCAAATATTTTTCTGTGGTCGTTTTTGAATCTATACAAAATGGAACTAGTGCAAAAACTTAAATTACGATATAACTAAAAAACTTGAAAACTTGATTTAACGGCTCCAGCTTTTTTTTGTGACGATATCTCTTTATGAAATAAGCTTCAACAGAAATAACAAAAGATAACTTTCGTATAGAAATTGGTATTATTTCGCAAGAAACAATCCAAAAAGTTATTCATTCCATTAAAAAGAACAGATTTATTTTATTTAGATTTTTGTCCATCCTGTATTTGATTAGAAATTTCATAATTTAAAAATAGAATCAATTTAGATGCGAGTATATTAATCCAATTATATGCAAAACTTCCTACTAAAATAGGATTTACTTAACTAGTAACTGATCATATATTCTGCCCTGCGGTAAGATATTATAAGATTTTAATAATTGGATTTTAACAACGGACATGGAAAAGGCGGTCAGGTTCAACCTACCTAGAGTTATTGCATTCATGAAAGAGATGAATTGGAATGATATGTGCTCTAAGTAAAATAAGCCATCATGTTAAGAAATGAATATTCCTGCAACAAAAATTTAAATTAAATAAAATTTATTAAAATATATAAATATATTTTAAAAATTTCTAACCATTTCCTTAGAATTATTATTAGTTGTAATTGATTTATTATTTAATAAGATTTCATCAGATGAATTATTAAAATTAAATTCAACATGGTGAACATGGTGAAAATGAATTTTTTATTGATGTAAAACTACGACGAACATTTTTTAATGGTAATTGTAATAATTTCTTTGAATTTTTAATATTTTTTTGTGTTTGTTGAAATGGTATTGGTGATGCAAAATTAAATTTATCATCATCTTTTTTAACACATTTAACTGATTTTTTAATATCTAGAAAAAATAAAGCAAAAAAAAACATTGAATTAAATTTATTTTTCTTCGTTAGTTAATGAAATTTTCAAATATTACCAGAATTTTCCATTTTTAAACAAATATTTTATTTTAGGTTTTAATTTAGATTTAAATTTCTAAAAGACACAACACTTTATTTCACTTGGAACTCTTTCTTGTAACTGCTTTATATATTAGAACTAAGTCTTTATAATTATTAAATTTTAATCCAATGAATTCCAATATAATAAAATAAGAAAAAAATATTAATTTCAACGGTTTATACAGGTTTATTTAATAATCTTAGACGAATATACCAGGAACCAGAGTGAGCCAACTTGAACTGTTTGATGTAAAATGCAAATAACTTTTCTAATTTTAACATGAAAATATAATTTGTAAAAGTTTTTTTTTTATCTGTGTATGGAAAATAACATAATGATCACTATTTTCTTGTCGAAAAGATGTAATGGCTTTTTCTACAGCAAATTTAATGCATTTCGTTTCTGGCTCCAAATTTTTCACGAATATTTCGCTTAAGCTCCTGAATTATTTGTGGTTTATTAAGGCAAACTTGTCCCTTTACGTAGGACCCACAACAAGTAAACAGGCAGGGTAAAATTTTGAGAACGGAAATGCCAGCAAAATCTGCATTCTGCATTATTAGTTGTTTGTCACTTCAAAATTTATTGCATCAAAAACCAAGGTAGCACCAATAAAACCGGTGACATTGCCACGTTTAGAATTATGTGGTGCACTAATATTGGCCCGACTAATTGAAACAACAATACGCTCAATGGGGTTAAGTAATTATTCGATTACTGCATGGACGGATTCAACAATTACCTTACAATGGATTCATAATCATCCATAGAAATGGAAAACATTTGTTGCTAATAGAGTTAGTGAAATAAGGATAAAGTAGATCCAAGCTGTTGGAGACATGTACCAACCGAATTTAATCCTGCAGATTTAGCCTCTAGACTAGCTAGAACACAAGCTTTTTCTTCCCGTTACCAAGAAAATGGGTACATGAAAAAGAAATTGATAATTTGCTTGAATTCTAATTATATTCTAATTCTAATTATATTGACACCAGCTGTCAAATAAAAATAATCGCTAAGGAAAAACTGAAATTGTAGTTCCAGAGTAAAAAAAACACATAAATTAAACAGGAGATTTCATGGTGTAAGGAGTATTGTAATGGGTCGGTTTCTGGCAGCTAATTTTGGACTATTAGATATTTAGACGAACTGGAACTGGCAGGTTGGTTGAAAATATTGAACTTCAGAGGCAGACTATCAAAGAGTAAACAAAAGTAATATGCAAATATTTTTCTGTGGTCGTTTTTGAATCTATACAAAATGGAACTAGTGCAAAAACTTAAATTACGATATAACTAAAAAACTTGAAAACTTGATTTAACGGCTCCAGCTTTTTTTTTGTGACGATATCTCTTTATGAAATAAGCTTCAACAGAAATAACAAAAGATAACTTTCGTATAGAAATTGGTATTATTTCGCAAGAAACAATCCAAAAAGTTATTCATTCCATTAAAAAGAACAGATTTATTTTATTTAGATTTTTGTCCATCCTGTATTTGATTAGAAATTTCATAATTTAAAAATAGAATCAATTTAGATGCGAGTATATTAATCCAATTATATGCAAAACTTCCTACTAAAATAGGATTTACTTAACTAGTAACTGATCATATATTCTGCCCTGCGGTAAGATATTATAAGATTTTAATAATTGGATTTTAACAACGGACATTGAAAAGGCGGTCAGGTTCAACCTACCTAGAGTTATTGCATTCATGAAAGAGATGAATTGGAATGATATGTGCTCTAAGTAAAATAAGCCATCATGTTAAGAAATTAATATTCCTGCAACAAAACTTTAAATTAAATAAAATTTATTAAATTATATAAATATATTTTAAAAATTTCTAACCATTTCCATAGAATTATTATTAGTTGTAATTGATTTATTATTTAATAAGATTTCATCAGATGAATTATTAAAATTAAATTCAACATGGTGAACATGGTGAAAATGAATTTTTTATTGATGTAAAACTACGACGAACATTTTTTAATGGTAATTGTAATAATTTCTTTGAATTTTTAATATTTTTTTGTGTTTGTTGAAATGGTATTGGTGATGCAAAATTAAATTTATCATCATCTTTTTTAACACATTTAACTGATTTTTTAATATCTAGAAAAAATAAAGCAAAAAAAAACATTGAATTAAAATTTATTTTTCTTCGTTAGTTAATGAAATTTTCAAATATTACCAGAATTTTCCATTTTTAAACAAATATTTTATTTTAGGTTTTAATTTAGATTTAAATTTCTAAAAGACACAACACTTTATTTCACTTGGAACTCTTTCTTGTAACTGCTTTATATATTAGAACTAAGTCTTTATAATTATTAAATTTTAATCCAATGAATTCCAATATAATAAAATAAGAAAAAAATATTAATTTCAACGGTTTATACAGGTTTATTTAATAATCTTAGACGAATATACCAGGAACCAGAGTGAGCCAACTTGAACTGTTTGATGTAAAATGCAAATAACTTTTCTAATTTTAACATGAAAATATAATTTGTAAAAGTTTTTTTTTATCTGTGTATGGAAAATAACATAATGATCACTATTTTCTTGTCGAAAAGATGTAATGGCTTTTTCTACAGCAAATTTAATGCATTTCGTTTCTGGCTCCAAATTTTTCACGAATATTTCGCTTAAGCTCCTGAATTATTTGTGGTTTATTAAGGCAAACTTGTCCCTTTACGTAGGACCCACAACAAGTAAACAGGCAGGGTAAAATTTTGAGAACGGAAATGCCAGCAAAATCTGCATTCTGCATTATTAGTTGTTTGTCACTTCAAAATTTATTGCATCAAAAACCAAGGTAGCACCAATAAAACCGGTGACATTGCCACGTTTAGAATTATGTGGTGCACTAATTTTGGCCCGACTAATTGAAACAACAATACGCTCAATGGGGTTAAGTAATTATTCGATTACTGCATGGACGGATTCAACAATTACCTTACAATGGATTCATAATCATCCATAGAAATGGAAAACATTTGTTGCTAATAGAGTTAGTGAAATAAGGATAAAGTAGATCCAAGCTGTTGGAGACATGTACCAACCGAATTTAATCCTGCAGATTTAGCCTCTAGACTAGCTAGAACACAAGCTTTTTCTTCCCGTTACCAAGAAAATGGGTACATGAAAAAGAAATTGATAATTTGCTTGAATTCTAATTATATTCTAATTCTAATTATATTGACACCAGCTGTCAAATAAAAATAATCGCTAAGGAAAAACTGAAATTGTAGTTCCAGAGTAAAAAAAACACATAAATTAAACAGGAGATTTCATGGTGTAAGGAGTATTGTAATGGGTCGGTTTCTGGCAGCTAATTTTGGACTATTAGATATTTAGACGAACTGGAACTGACAGGTTGGTTGAAAATATTGAACTTCAGAGGCAGACTATCAAAGAGTAAACAAAAGTAATATGCAAATATTTTTCTGTGGTCGTTTTTGAATCTATACAAAATGGAACTAGTGCAAAAACTTAAATTACGATATAACTAAAAAACTTGAAAACTTGATTTAACGGCTCCAGCTTTTTTTTGTGACGATATCTCTTTATGAAATAAGCTTCAACAGAAATAACAAAAGATAACTTTCGTATAGAAATTGGTATTATTTCGCAAGAAACAATCCAAAAAGTTATTCATTCCATTAAAAAGAACAGATTTATTTTATTTAGATTTTTGTCCATCCTGTATTTGATTAGAAATTTCATAATTTAAAAATAGAATCAATTTAGATGCGAGTATATTAATCCAATTATATGCAAAACTTCCTACTAAAATAGGATTTACTTAACTAGTAACTGATCATATATTCTGCCCTGCGGTAAGATATTATAAGATTTTAATAATTGGATTTTAACAACGGACATTGAAAAGGCGGTCAGGTTCAACCTACCTAGAGTTATTGCATTCATGAAAGAGATGAATTGGAATGATATGTGCTCTAAGTAAAATAAGCCATCATGTTAAGAAATTAATATTCCTGCAACAAAAATTTAAATTAAATAAAATTTATTAAAATATATAAATATATTTTAAAAATTTCTAACCATTTCCTTAGAATTATTATTAGTTGTAATTGATTTATTATTTAATAAGATTTCATCAGATGAATTATTAAAATTAAATTCAACATGGTGAACATGGTGAAAATGAATTTTTTATTGATGTAAAACTACGACGAACATTTTTTAATGGTAATTGTAATAATTTCTTTGAATTTTTAATATTTTTTTGTGTTTGTTGAAATGGTATTGGTGATGCAAAATTAAATTTATCATCATCTTTTTTAACACATTTAACTGATTTTTTAATATCTAGAAAAAATAAAGCAAAAAAAAACATTGAATTAAAATTTATTTTTCTTCGTTAGTTAATGAAATTTTCAAATATTACCAGAATTTTCCATTTTTAAACAAATATTTTATTTTAGGTTTTAATTTAGATTTAAATTTCTAAAAGACACAACACTTTATTTCACTTGGAACTCTTTCTTGTAACTGCTTTATATATTAGAACTAAGTCTTTATAATTATTAAATTTTAATCCAATGAATTCCAATATAATAAAATAAGAAAAAAATATTAATTTCAACGGTTTATACAGGTTTATTTAATAATCTTAGACGAATATACCAGGAACCAGAGTGAGCCAACTTGAACTGTTTGATGTAAAATGCAAATAACTTTTCTAATTTTAACATGAAAATATAATTTGTAAAAGTTTTTTTTTATCTGTGTATGGAAAATAACATAATGATCACTATTTTCTTGTCGAAAAGATGTAATGGCTTTTTCTACAGCAAATTTAATGCATTTCGTTTCTGGCTCCAAATTTTTCACGAATATTTCGCTTAAGCTCCTGAATTATTTGTGGTTTATTAAGGCAAACTTGTCCCTTTACGTAGGACCCACAACAAGTAAACAGGCAGGGTAAAATTTTGAGAACGGAAATGCCAGCAAAATCTGCATTATTTCGAAATAATTTTGGTTACCGAAAAGTTCGCGAATAATATCCATTATCACTGTGCACTGTGGCTCCATCCTACCGGAACCATATCTTAGGGTTATTTAGGACTGTAAGAATATTCTCTTTTATGGTTTACCGTCTCAAATACGGTTTACAAATCTTTTTTACAAAAAATATGGACCAATGACTTTATTGACTATGATGTCACACTAAACAGTGCATCTAACAGGGTGTAATTGATTATTGATGCAAATTTTTAAAAATAGTTAGTACCAGTTGACCTACTTTGTTGTATATGTGTAATTGTTTATTAGATTATAATTAAAATTTAATTACAATCACTATATACAAAAAACTTTGAAGTGTGATACAAAGATTGATAGAAAAAATTGATTTGGCTGAAAATAAAAATGTTCCCTACGGTAAGATATTATAAGATTTTAATAATTGGATTTTAACAACGGACATGGAAAAGGCGGTCAGGTTCAACCTACCTAGAGTTATTGCATTCATGACAGAGATGAATTGGAATGATATGTGCTCTAAGTAAAATAAGCCATCATGTTAAGAAATGAATATTCCTGCAACAAAAATTTAAATTAAATAAAATTTATTAAAATATATAAATATATTTTAAAAATTTCTAACCATTTCCTTAGAATTATTATTAGTTGTAATTGATTTATTATTTAATAAGATTTCATCAGATGAATTATTAAAATTAAATTCAATTGGTGACATTTCTGGTGAACATGGTGAAAATGATTTTTTTATTGGTGTAAAACTACGACGAACATTTTTTAATGGTAATTGTAATAATTTCTTTGAATTTTTAATATTTTTTTGTGTTTGTTGAAATGGTATTGGTGATGCAAAATTAAATTTATCATCATCTTTTTTAACACATTTAACTGATTTTTTAATATCTAGAAAACATAAAGCAAAAAAAACATTGAATTAAAGTTTATTTTTCTTCGTTAGTTAATGAAATTTTCAAACATTAGCAGAATTTTCCATTTTTAAACAAATATTTTATTTTAGGTTTTAATTTAGATTTAAATTTCTAAAAGACACAACACTTTATTTCACTTGGAACTCTTTCTTGTAACTGCTTTATATATTAGAACTAAGTCTTTATAATTATTAAATTTTAATCCAATGAATTCCAATATAATGAAATAAGAAAAAAATATTAATTTCAACGGTTTATAGGGCCCATACACGACACATGCATGCATGCGCAATCACGTGATTGCGCATGCAGATTGACCGTGTATGGTGTTGATTGTGTGGTTGCACATGCTGATTGTGTGTTTTCAAAATTTTTTGAAATTTTTTTGTTTGTGCATGCATGCATGTATAATGTGTGGTGAAATAACTCATTTAAAATTTATTTTCGTGTGGTAAACTAGTAGCTAGTGTGTACAAAAAAATGCCGACAGTTGTAAACATGAAATTTTGGAACGAATGCTTGGAACTATATAAAAGTTTTCCAGTTTTGTGGAAAGTGAAGGGATTATAAGCGATTATAATTGCAATACACGCAGCGTCTTACATGATTGAAATTTCAAATTAAATGAAGAATGTGCAATTTGCATGTGTCGTGTGTAGAGAAACTATGATTGCGCAATCAATGATTGTACATGCATGCATGTGTGGTATATGGGCCCCATTATACAGGTTTATTTAATAATCTTAGACGAATAATATACCAGGAACCAGAGTGAACCAACTTGAACTGTTTGATGTAAAATGCAAATAACTTTTCTAATTTTAACATGAAAATATAATTTGTAAAAGTTTTTTTTTTTATCTGTGTATGGAAAATAACATAATGATCACTATTTTCTTGTCGAAAAGATGTAATGGCTTTTTCTACAGCAAATTTAATGCATTTCGTTTCTGGCTCCAAATTTTTCACGAATATTTCGCTTAAGCTCCTGAATTATTTGTGGTTTATTAAGGCAAACTTGTCCCTTTACGTAGGACCCACAACAAGTAAACAGGCAGGGTAAAATTTTGAGAACGGAAATGCCAGCAAAATCTGCATTATTTCGAAATAAATTTGGTTACCGAAAAGTTCGCGAATAATATCCATTATCACTGTGCACTGTGGCTCCATCCTACCGGAACCATATCTTAGGGTTATTTAGGACTGTAAGAATATTCTCTTTTATGGTTTACCGTCTCAAATACGGTTTATAAATCTTTTTTAAAAAAAATATGGACCAATGACTTTATTGACTATGATGTCACACCAAACAGTGCATCTAACAGGGTGTAATTGATTATTGATGCAAATTTTTAAAAATAGTTAGTACCAGTTGACCTACTTTGTTGTATATGTGTAATTGTTTATTAAAATTTAATTACAATCACTATATACAAAAAACTTTGAAGTATGTTGTGATACAAAGATTGATAGAAAAAATTGATTTGGCTGAAAATAAAAATGTTCCCTACGGTAAGATATTATAAGATTTTAATAATTGGATTTTAACAACGGACATGGAAAAGGCGGTCAGGTTCAACCTACCTAGAGTTATTGCATTCATGAAAGAGATGAATTGGAATGATATGTGCTCTAAGTAAAATAAGCCATCATGTTAAGAAATGAATATTCCTGCAACAAAAATTTAAATTAAATAAAATTTATTAAAATATATAAATATATTTTAAAAATTTCTAACCATTTCCTTAGATTTATTATTAGTTGTAATTGATTTATTATTTAATAAGATTTCATCAGATGAATTATTAAAATTAAATTCAATTGGTGACATTTCTGGTGAACATGGTGAAAATTAATTTTTTATTGATGTAAAACTACGACGAACATTTTTTAATGGTAATTGTAATAATTTCTTTGAATTTTTAATATTTTTTTGTGTTTGTTGAAATGGTATTGGTGATGCAAAATTAAATTTATCATCATCTTTTTTAACACATTTAACTGATTTTTTAATATCTAGAAAACATAAAGCAAAAAAAACATTGAATTAAAATTTATTTTTCTTCGTTAGTTAATGAAATTTTCAAATATTACCAGAATTTTCCATTTTTAAACAAATATTTTATTTTAGGTTTTAATTTAGATTTAAATTTCTAAAAGACACAACACTTTATTTCACTTGGAACTCTTTCTTGTAACTGCTTTATATATTAGAACTAAGTCTTTATAATTATTAAATTTTAATCCAATGAATTCCAATATAATAAAATAAGAAAAAAATATTAATTTCAACGGTTTATACAGGTTTATTTAATAATCTTAGACGAATAATATACCAGGAACCAGAGTGGTATATATAAGAAAGAAATAAGAAAAAATTATAAATTTCAACGGTTTATACAGGTTTATTTAATAATCTTAGACGAATAATATACCAGGAACCATAGTAAGCCAACTTGAACTGTTTGATGTAAAATGCAAATAACTTTTCTAATTTTAACATGAAAATATAATTTGTAAAAGTTTTTTTTTTATCTGTGTATGGAAAATAACATAATGATCACTATTTTCTTGTCGAAAAGATGTAATGGCTTTTTCTACAGCAAATTTAATGCATTTCGTTTCTGGCTCCAAATTTTTCACGAATATTTCGCTTAAGCTCCTGAATTATTTGTGGTTTATTAAGGCAGACTTGTCCCTTTACGTAGGACCCACAACAAGTAAACAGGCATGGTAAAATTTTGAGAACGGAAATGCCAGCAAAATCTGCATTCTGCATTATTAGTTGTTTGTCACTTCAAAATTTATTGCATCAAAAACCAAGGTAGCACCAATAAAACCGGTGACATTGCCACGTTTAGAATTATGTGGTGCACTAATTTTGGCCCGACTAATTGAAACAACAATACGCTCAATGGGGTTAAGTAATTATTCGATTACTGCATGGACGGATTCAACAATTACCTTACAATGGATTCATAATCATCCATAGAAATGGAAAACATTTGTTGCTAATAGAGTTAGTGAAATAAGGATAAAGTAGATCCAAGCTGTTGGAGACATGTACCAACCGAATTTAATCCTGCAGATTTAGCCTCTAGACTAGCTAGAACACAAGCTTTTTCTTCCCGTTACCAAGAAAATGGGTACATGAAAAAGAAATTGATAATTTGCTTGAATTCTAATTATATTCTAATTCTAATTATATTGACACCAGCTGTCAAATAAAAATAATCGCTAAGGAAAAACTGAAATTGTAGTTCCAGAGTAAAAAAAACACATAAATTAAACAGGAGATTTCATGGTGTAAGGAGTATTGTAATGGGTCGGTTTCTGGCAGCTAATTTTGGACTATTAGATATTTAGACGAACTGGAACTGACAGGTTGGTTGAAAATATTGAACTTCAGAGGCAGACTATCAAAGAGTAAACAAAAGTAATATGCAAATATTTTTCTGTGGTCGTTTTTGAATCTATACAAAATGGAACTAGTGCAAAAACTTAAATTACGATATAACTAAAAAACTTGAAAACTTGATTTAACGGCTCCAGCTTTTTTTTGTGACGATATCTCTTTATGAAATAAGCTTCAACAGAAATAACAAAAGATAACTTTCGTATAGAAATTGGTATTATTTCGCAAGAAACAATCCAAAAAGTTATTCATTCCATTAAAAAGAACAGATTTATTTTATTTAGATTTTTGTCCATCCTGTATTTGATTAGAAATTTCATAATTTAAAAATAGAATCAATTTAGATGCGAGTATATTAATCCAATTATATGCAAAACTTCCTACTAAAATAGGATTTACTTAACTAGTAACTGATCATATATTCTGCCCTGCGGTAAGATATTATAAGATTTTAATAATTGGATTTTAACAACGGACATTGAAAAGGCGGTCAGGTTCAACCTACCTAGAGTTATTGCATTCATGAAAGAGATGAATTGGAATGATATGTGCTCTAAGTAAAATAAGCCATCATGTTAAGAAATTAATATTCCTGCAACAAAAATTTAAATTAAATAAAATTTATTAAAATATATAAATATATTTTAAAAATTTCTAACCATTTCCTTAGAATTATTATTAGTTGTAATTGATTTATTATTTAATAAGATTTCATCAGATGAATTATTAAAATTAAATTCAACATGGTGAACATGGTGAAAATGAATTTTTTATTGATGTAAAACTACGACGAACATTTTTTAATGGTAATTGTAATAATTTCTTTGAATTTTTAATATTTTTTTGTGTTTGTTGAAATGGTATTGGTGATGCAAAATTAAATTTATCATCATCTTTTTTAACACATTTAACTGATTTTTTAATATCTAGAAAAAATAAAGCAAAAAAAAACATTGAATTAAAATTTATTTTTCTTCGTTAGTTAATGAAATTTTCAAATATTACCAGAATTTTCCATTTTTAAACAAATATTTTATTTTAGGTTTTAATTTAGATTTAAATTTCTAAAAGACACAACACTTTATTTCACTTGGAACTCTTTCTTGTAACTGCTTTATATATTAGAACTAAGTCTTTATAATTATTAAATTTTAATCCAATGAATTCCAATATAATAAAATAAGAAAAAAATATTAATTTCAACGGTTTATACAGGTTTATTTAATAATCTTAGACGAATATACCAGGAACCAGAGTGAGCCAACTTGAACTGTTTGATGTAAAATGCAAATAACTTTTCTAATTTTAACATGAAAATATAATTTGTAAAAGTTTTTTTTTATCTGTGTATGGAAAATAACATAATGATCACTATTTTCTTGTCGAAAAGATGTAATGGCTTTTTCTACAGCAAATTTAATGCATTTCGTTTCTGGCTCCAAATTTTTCACGAATATTTCGCTTAAGCTCCTGAATTATTTGTGGTTTATTAAGGCAAACTTGTCCCTTTACGTAGGACCCACAACAAGTAAACAGGCAGGGTAAAATTTTGAGAACGGAAATGCCAGCAAAATCTGCATTATTTCGAAATAATTTTGGTTACCGAAAAGTTCGCGAATAATATCCATTATCACTGTGCACTGTGGCTCCATCCTACCGGAACCATATCTTAGGGTTATTTAGGACTGTAAGAATATTCTCTTTTATGGTTTACCGTCTCAAATACGGTTTACAAATCTTTTTTACAAAAAATATGGACCAATGACTTTATTGACTATGATGTCACACTAAACAGTGCATCTAACAGGGTGTAATTGATTATTGATGCAAATTTTTAAAAATAGTTAGTACCAGTTGACCTACTTTGTTGTATATGTGTAATTGTTTATTAGATTATAATTAAAATTTAATTACAATCACTATATACAAAAAACTTTGAAGTGTGATACAAAGATTGATAGAAAAAATTGATTTGGTTGAAAATAAAAATGTTCCCTACGGTAAGATATTATAAGATTTTAATAATTGGATTTTAACAACGGACATGGAAAAGGCGGTCAGGTTCAACCTACCTAGAGTTATTGCATTCATGACAGAGATGAATTGGAATGATATGTGCTCTAAGTAAAATAAGCCATCATGTTAAGAAATGAATATTCCTGCAACAAAAATTTAAATTAAATAAAATTTATTAAAATATATAAATATATTTTAAAAATTTCTAACCATTTCCTTAGAATTATTATTAGTTGTAATTGATTTATTATTTAATAAGATTTCATCAGATGAATTATTAAAATTAAATTCAATTGGTGACATTTCTGGTGAACATGGTGAAAATGATTTTTTTATTGGTGTAAAACTACGACGAACATTTTTTAATGGTAATTGTAATAATTTCTTTGAATTTTTAATATTTTTTTGTGTTTGTTGAAATGGTATTGGTGATGCAAAATTAAATTTATCATCATCTTTTTTAACACATTTAACTGATTTTTTAATATCTAGAAAACATAAAGCAAAAAAAACATTGAATTAAAGTTTATTTTTCTTCGTTAGTTAATGAAATTTTCAAATATTAGCAGAATTTTCCATTTTTAAACAAATATTTTATTTTAGGTTTTAATTTAGATTTAAATTTCTAAAAGACACAACACTTTATTTCACTTGGAACTCTTTCTTGTAACTGCTTTATATATTAGAACTAAGTCTTTATAATTATTAAATTTTAATCCAATGAATTCCAATATAATGAAATAAGAAAAAAATATTAATTTCAACGGTTTATAGGGCCCATACACGACACATGCATGCATGCGCAATCACGTGATTGCGCATGCAGATTGACCGTGTATGGTGTTGATTGTGTGGTTGCACATGCTGATTGTGTGTTTTCAAAATTTTTTGATATTTTTTTGTTTGTGCATGCATGCATGTATAATGTGTGGTGAAATAACTCATTTAAAATTTATTTTCGTGTGGTAAACTAGTAGCTAGTGTGTACAAAAAAATGCCGACAGTTGTAAACATGAAATTTTGGAACGAATGCTTGGAACTATATAAAAGTTTTCCAGTTTTGTGGAAAGTGAAGGGATTATAAGCGATTATAATTGCAATACACGCAGCGTCTTACATGATTGAAATTTCAAATTAAATGAAGAATGTGCAATTTGCATGTGTCGTGTGTAGAGAAACTATGATTGCGCAATCAATGATTGTACATGCATGCATGTGTGGTATATGGGCCCCATTATACAGGTTTATTTAATAATCTTAGACGAATAATATACCAGGAACCAGAGTGAACCAACTTGAACTGTTTGATGTAAAATGCAAATAACTTTTCTAATTTTAACATGAAAATATAATTTGTAAAAGTTTTTTTTTTTATCTGTGTATGGAAAATAACATAATGATCACTATTTTCTTGTCGAAAAGATGTAATGGCTTTTTCTACAGCAAATTTAATGCATTTCGTTTCTGGCTCCAAATTTTTCACGAATATTTCGCTTAAGCTCCTGAATTATTTGTGGTTTATTAAGGCAAACTTGTCCCTTTACGTAGGACCCACAACAAGTAAACAGGCAGGGTAAAATTTTGAGAACGGAAATGCCAGCAAAATCTGCATTATTTCGAAATAAATTTGGTTACCGAAAAGTTCGCGAATAATATCCATTATCACTGTGCACTGTGGCTCCATCCTACCGGAACCATATCTTAGGGTTATTTAGGACTGTAAGAATATTCTCTTTTATGGTTTACCGTCTCAAATACGGTTTATAAATCTTTTTTAAAAAAAATATGGACCAATGACTTTATTGACTATGATGTCACACCAAACAGTGCATCTAACAGGGTGTAATTGATTATTGATGCAAATTTTTAAAAATAGTTAGTACCAGTTGACCTACTTTGTTGTATATGTGTAATTGTTTATTAAAATTTAATTACAATCACTATATACAAAAAACTTTGAAGTATGTTGTGATACAAAGATTGATAGAAAAAATTGATTTGGCTGAAAATAAAAATGTTCCCTACGGTAAGATATTATAAGATTTTAATAATTGGATTTTAACAACGGACATGGAAAAGGCGGTCAGGTTCAACCTACCTAGAGTTATTGCATTCATGAAAGAGATGAATTGGAATGATATGTGCTCTAAGTAAAATAAGCCATCATGTTAAGAAATGAATATTCCTGCAACAAAAATTTAAATTAAATAAAATTTATTAAAATATATAAATATATTTTAAAAATTTCTAACCATTTCCTTAGATTTATTATTAGTTGTAATTGATTTATTATTTAATAAGATTTCATCAGATGAATTATTAAAATTAAATTCAATTGGTGACATTTCTGGTGAACATGGTGAAAATTAATTTTTTATTGATGTAAAACTACGACGAACATTTTTTAATGGTAATTGTAATAATTTCTTTGAATTTTTAATATTTTTTTGTGTTTGTTGAAATGGTATTGGTGATGCAAAATTAAATTTATCATCATCTTTTTTAACACATTTAACTGATTTTTTAATATCTAGAAAACATAAAGCAAAAAAAACATTGAATTAAAATTTATTTTTCTTCGTTAGTTAATGAAATTTTCAAATATTACCAGAATTTTCCATTTTTAAACAAATATTTTATTTTAGGTTTTAATTTAGATTTAAATTTCTAAAAGACACAACACTTTATTTCACTTGGAACTCTTTCTTGTAACTGCTTTATATATTAGAACTAAGTCTTTATAATTATTAAATTTTAATCCAATGAATTCCAATATAATAAAATAAGAAAAAAATATTAATTTCAACGGTTTATACAGGTTTATTTAATAATCTTAGACGAATAATATACCAGGAACCAGAGTGGTATATATAAGAAAGAAATAAGAAAAAATTGTAAATTTCAACGGTTTATACAGGTTTATTTAATAATCTTAGACGAATAATATACCAGGAACCATAGTGAGCCAACTTGAACTGTTTGATGTAAAATGCAAATAACTTTTCTAATTTTAACATGAAAATATAATTTGTAAAAGTTTTTTTTTTATCTGTGTATGGAAAATAACATAATGATCACTATTTTCTTGTCGAAAAGATGTAATGGCTTTTTCTACAGCAAATTTAATGCATTTCGTTTCTGGCTCCAAATTTTTCACGAATATTTCGCTTAAGCTCCTGAATTATTTGTGGTTTATTAAGGCAGACTTGTCCCTTTACGTAGGACCCACAACAAGTAAACAGGCATGGTAAAATTTTGAGAACGGAAATGCCAGCAAAATCTGCATTCTGCATTATTAGTTGTTTGTCACTTCAAAATTTATTGCATCAAAAACCAAGGTAGCACCAATAAAACCGGTGACATTGCCACGTTTAGAATTATGTGGTGCACTAATTTTGGCCCGACTAATTGAAACAACAATACGCTCAATGGGGTTAAGTAATTATTCGATTACTGCATGGACGGATTCAACAATTACCTTACAATGGATTCATAATCATCCATAGAAATGGAAAACATCTGTTGCTAATAGAGTTAGTGAAATACAGGATAAAGTAGATCCAAGCTGTTGGAGACACGTACCAACCGAATTTAATCCTGCAGATTTAGCCTCTAGACTAGCTAGAACACAAGCTTTTTCTTCCCGTTACCAAGAAAATGGGTACATGAAAAAGAAATTGACAATTTGCTTGAATTCTAATTATATTCTAATTCTAATTATATTGACACCAACTGCCAAATAAAAATAATCGCTAAGGAAAAACTGAAATTGTAGTTCCAGAGTAAAAAAAAACACATAAATTAAACAGGAGATTTCATGGTGTAATGAGTATTGTAATGGGTCGGTTTCTGGCAGCTAATTTTGGACTATTAGATATTTAGACGAACTGGAACTGGCAGGTTGGTTGAAAATATTGAACTTCAGTGGCAGACTATCAAATAGTAAACAATAGTAATATGCAAATATTTTTCTGTGGTCGTTTTTGAATCTATACAAAATGGAACTAGTGCAAAAACTTAAATTACGATATAACTAAAAAACTTGAAAACTTGATTTAACGGCTCCAGCTTTTTTTTGTGACGATATCTCTTTATGAAATAAGCTTCAACAGAAATAACAAAAGATAACTTTCGTATAGAAATTGGTATTATTTCGCAAGAAACAATCCAAAAAGTTATTCATTCCATTAAAAAGAACAGATTTATTTTATTTAGATTTTTGTCCATCCTGTATTTGATTAGAAATTTCATAATTTAAAAATAGAATCAATTTAGATGCGAGTATCTTAATCCAATTATATGCAAAACTTCCTACTAAAATAGGATTTACTTAACTAGTAACTGATCATATATTCTGCCCTGCGGTAAGATATTATAAGATTTTAATAATTGGATTTTAACAACGGACATGGAAAAGGCGGTCAGGTTCAACCTACCTAGAGTTATTGCATTCATGAAAGAGATGAATTGGAATGATATGTGCTCTAAGTAAAATAAGCCATCATGTTAAGAAATTAATATTCCTGCAACAAAAATTTAAATTAAATAAAATTTATTAAAATATATAAATATATTTTAAAAATTTCTAACCATTTCCTTAGAATTATTATTAGTTGTAATTGATATATCTTAGGGTTATTTAGGACTGTAAGAATCTCTTTTATGGTTTACCGTCTCAAATACGGTTTATAAATCTTTTTTAAAAAAAATATGGACCAATGACTTTATTGACTATGATGTCACACCAAACAGTGCATCTAACAGAACAGGGTGTAATTGATTATTGATGCAAATTTTTAAAAATAGTTAGTACCATCGTCATCCCGGTTCTTATTTGTGCAATGTCCAAAAATACGAATGTTGGGAAATTGAAATTTAAGGTTTATTACATTTTTTTTGCATATTTCGCAACATTTCTTAAGGTTTAAATTTTTTTAATAATTATTTCAAGTATTTATTTTACATAAATGATAAAAAAACTACATAAAATTTAGGACTTATAATTTATTTTTAGAAAAATAGAAATCAATGTTGATTTGGATATTGAACAGTATTATATGAAGACCGTTCAAATTTTTCAGATTAAGCGGATATTGAACAACAAAATGGATTTTGAACAAATAAGCCCTTCATTTTTTAATTTTTTTTAGCATTATCATTACTATAAAATTTGGATTATGAACAAACAAGCACATAGGTTTGGCAAAAGGTGTTTAAAAATTATGTTTAAAAAATAAAATTGTGTTACCTATAGTATCTGAAAACTGAAAAATCAAAATTATAAAATTTATACCAAAAGTAATAATTGTAATACGATATTTATTGCAATAATGAATATAAAATAATATAAAATTCAAAAACAAAAATAAAGTTAAATTCAAAGTTTTTAAAATAATATAAAATTAAAAAACAAAAATAAAGCTAAATTCAAAGTTTCTAAACATAAAAGTATAAAATAGTAATATAAAATTAAAAAACAAAAATAAAGTTAAATTCAGAGTTTCTAAACATAAAAGTATAATAGCTTCTTCAGGGCTTTTAAAACATATAGTATAAAAAAATAGATTTTGATGTATTAATGGATTTGTAATATCCTTCGATAAAAAGTTTCGTCAATTGCTGGCATGTATTGCGTCATAGCTAAAATGTCTTGTTTTTTTTCTTTAGTCAAAATGATATGCGCTTTGGCAACTTCAATTTGTGGCAATTTATTTGAAATTTCAGCAGTAGCGATTCGCGGTTGTTTCAGTATATTACAAACGCTGAATTCATCGGTAAAATTGGTTCTATAGTGAATTTGCAGCAAGTTTGTTTTTAAATATTTAATTTGTTTACATTTTTCGTATGGAATTGACTTTAGAGAAATACTGGCTTTATTATAGTTTAAAAAATCATCCCGTTTTAATTGAATTATCTTCAATTTCACATTGTCATAATCCATTCCCTTTAAAATTCTTAGCAAAGATACTGGACTGTAAATTTCTAAATCTTTTGTATATTTTTCAATTGCGCTGTGTACAGCGTCTAATTCTTGAACTTGGGAATGACCAGGCTCTGAAAATTTTTTGATAATTACCTCAATATTTGGATTATTTTCCATAAAATTTAAAATTGCTAAGGAAGTCATTCTATTTTTGTTCTGCGGTATACATGAATCAGACCATAGAATAATGCGTTTTCCTCTTGGAATGTCCTTTATAACATTTGTTAAAATAATAATTAAAGCAGATGCTATATCATTACCAGCACGTCCACTTAAAGCCTCATGCCAAAAACTACAATAGGTTAATTTATTATTATGGCAAAATCCTGTTAAATTATATGATGCATATTTCCTTTTATAAAAAAAGTTAGAAACATTTGCCTTTGGCAGAGCAAAAACGTTTTGCAAATCATAAGAAATAATGATTGTGTCTTCATCTTTATTTTTTCTATCAATATCCTTTTCAATTTTGCACTGTTTATGATTATTACGATGTATTTCGTAAATTGATTTTTCTTTTGGCGAAGGATTTTCAATATTTTTAAATTTCATGCATTTATCGCACAAATCTTTTTTGGATTTGAAAAATGATAAATTGAAATTTTCATTAAAAATTCGCTCATACACATTAAATTTAACAGGCGTTCTTGCTTTTTCGATGTACATTTTGTACATTCTTCGAATGCTTAAACCAGCTTCAAGATATTGTTTTTGCGAATTTGATCTACAATAATGGGAATCCATAACCGGAAAGCTTTTAATATGATCTTTAATTTCTGTCATATGATTTTCCGATGTAACTTTTTTTATGTGTTTGCCTTTTAGAATAGGACGCGCAATTCCTGTCTCCGTATTATAGTTTTTATTAAAGAAATAATAAATCCTTTGTTTTGAGATATCTAAAGTCGATAAAAAAAACTTTTGACAAACATCGATATAAGTATTATTAGTTTCAAAGTGATAATGATGTGTGAATTTTTTTCTTGATATAGCCTTTTGTGTACGTTTTCTTTTAGGTGTTTCACGTTTTACAAATTTGGAGTAAAAGTTATTCTTTTCCGTATCTATCAGTAGCCAGAAACTATCATGTATAAGCCTGCGTTCTGATTCAGAAAACTTAACACAGCAATTATGTGCACATGTTTTGTCACAGCTTGCAGTTTTTTGAATTTCGCGACTTCTATGAGCCTTACCTTTTTCATCCATATATTCTTTTCCACTCTGTCTCAATTTGTTTTTTACAACTTTTTTCCATTGACTCTCATTTCTTTTTCTTTTTCTGCAGGCTTCTGGCACTTCTCTTGGACTAAGATTAGGATCTATTTCGTCCTCCTGTTCTATATGTATTGATGAAATTAAATTTGGGGTGAGGTTGTTCTCAATAACAACTGGTGAATCCGTTATAATTTCATCAACTAAGCTAAAAGATATTTACAAACATTATGTATTAATAATTTAAACAAAAATGTTAAAAAAACTTACAAATTTTAAACTTCCATACTTGCGAGATCCTTATCAAATGGAGTTATTGGTGAATCCGGTATATTATTATTAACCATGCTATAAATATAAATAAATAAAATATATAATTTAAAAAAATGGTATAAGATTAGCAAATAATTAATTTAAACATGTATAATACAAAAACATTACCTTAATAATGTAGGAGCTTTTCCACCCCCAGCTGGCGAAGATTTGTCATTATTTGCAATCATTTCAGATCGTAGGTTTCTATTTGTGTAGAATAATAATTTCAATTATCGCAAAATTAAGAGAAAACTATTGTATTCATTTTTTTACTTACTTTTTTTTAAATTTTTTATAATGTTGAGGAGTACGTGGACAACCTACGACAGGATACACTAGACTAACAAGAACACTAATTTAACTTTAACATGCACTCACCATATGATATTGACTAATTATGAACTCACCAAGAAAATGGATATTGAACAAAAATGATTAATTTTTCGGATATTGAACATATGAGCACTAAATATCAGTATTTCAAAATCTACCGCAATTTTGTTCTATATCATACAAACTTTAATAAAAGTGGGATATTGCACAAATATCTTCGCAAATAACATAATATTTTGGCGTTTTGAATATAGGTAGCATAAAATATCTTTGAAACGATTTGATATAGAATAAAACGGTTTGCACCAGTCGAAAGATCATGCCCAAATTAGTATGACTGCATATCTAACTCAATTTGGCAAAAAATGGTCTATTGAACACTTAAGAACCGGGATGACGAGTTGACCTACTTTGTTGTATATGTGTAATTGTTTATTAAAATTTAATTACAATCACTATATACAAAAAACTTTGAAGTATGTTGTGATACAAAGATTGATAGAAAAAATTGATTTGGCTGAAAATAAAAATGTTCCCTACGGTAAGATATTATAAGATTTTAATAATTGGATTTTAACAACGGACATGGAAAAGGCGGTCAGGTTCAACCTACCTAGAGTTATTGCATTCATGAAAGAGATGAATTGGAATGATATGTGCTCTAAGTAAAATAAGCCATCATGTTAAGAAATGAATATTCCTGCAACAAAAATTTAAATTAAATAAAATTTATTAAAATATATAAATATATTTTAAAAATTTCTAACCATTTCCTTAGATTTATTATTAGTTGTAATTGATTTATTATTTAATAAGATTTCATCAGATGAATTATTAAAATTAAATTCAATTGGTGACATTTCTGGTGAACATGGTGAAAATGAATTTTTTATTGATGTAAAACTACGACGAACATTTTTTAATGGTAATTGTAATAATTTCTTTGAATTTTTAATATTTTTTTGTGTTTGTTGAAATGGTATTGGTGATGCAAAATTAAATTTATCATCATCTTTTTTAACACATTTAACTGATTTTTTAATATCTAGAAAACATAAAGCAAAAAAAACATTGAATTAAAATTTATTTTTCTTCGTTAGTTAATGAAATTTTCAAATATTACCAGAATTTTCCATTTTTAAACAAATATTTTATTTTAGGTTTTAATTTAGATTTAAATTTCTAAAAGACACAACACTTTATTTCACTTGGAACTCTTTCTTGTAACTGCTTTATATATTAGAACTAAGTCTTTATAATTATTAAATTTTAATCCAATGAATTCCAATATAATAAAATAAGAAAAAAATATTAATTTCAACGGTTTATACAGGTTTATTTAATAATCTTAGACGAATAATATACCAGGAACCAGAGTGGTATATATAAGAAAGAAATAAGAAAAAATTATTAATTTCAACGGTTTATACAGGTTTATTTAATAATCTTAGACGAATAATATACCAGGAACCATAGTGAGCCAACTTGAACTGTTTGATGTAAAATGCAAATAACTTTTCTAATTTTAACATGAAAATATAATTTGTAAAAGTTTTTTTTTATCTGTGTATGGAAAATAACATAATGATCACTATTTTCTTGTCGAAAAGATGTACTGGCTTTTTCTACAGCAAATTTAATGCATTTCGTTTCTGGCTCCAAATTTTTCACAAATATTTCGCTTAAGCTCCTGAATTATTTGTGGTTTATTAAGGCAGACTTGTCCCTTTACGTAGGACCCACAACAAGTAAACAGGCAGGGTAAAATTTTGAGAACGGAAATGCCAGCAAAATCTGCATTCTGCATTATTAGTTGTTTGTCACTTCAAAATTTATTGCATCAAAAACCAAGGTAGCACCAATAAAACCGGTGACATTGCCACGTTTAGAACTATGAGGTGCACTAATTTTGGCCCGACTAATTGAAACAACAATACGCTCAATGGGGTTAAGTAATTATTCGATTACTGCATGGACGGATTCAACAATTACCTTACAATGGATTCATAATCATCCATAGAAATGGAAAACATCTGTTGCTTATAGAGTTAGTGAAATACAGGATAAAGTAGATCCAAGCTGTTGGAGACACGTACCAACCGAATTTAATCCTGCAGATTTAGCCTCTAGACTAGCTAGAACACAAGCTTTTTCTTCCCGTTACCAAGAAAATGGGTACATGAAAAAGAAATTGATAATTTGCTTGAATTCTAATTATATTCTAATTCTAATTATATTGACACCAACTGTCAAATAAAAATAATCGCTAAGGAAAAACTGAAATTGTAGTTCCAGAGTAAAAAAAAACACATAAATTAAACAGGACATTTCATGGTGTAAGGAGTATTGTAATGGGTCGGTTTCTGGCAGCTAATTTTGGACTATTAGATATTTAGACGAACTGGAACTGGCAGGTTGGTTGAAAATATTGAACTTCAGTGGCAGACTATCAAATAGTAAACAATAGTAATATGCAAATATTTTTCTGTGGTCGTTTTTGAATCTATACAAAATGGAACTAGTGCAAAAACTTAAATTACGATATAACTAAAAAACTTGAAAACTTGATTTAACGGCTCCAGCTTTTTTTTGTGACGATATCTCTTTATGAAATAAGCTTCAACAGAAATAACAAAAGATAACTTTCGTATAGAAATTGGTATTATTTCGCAAGAAACAATCCAAAAAGTTATTCATTCCATTAAAAAGAACAGATTTATTTTATTTAGATTTTTGTCCATCCTGTATTTGATTAGAAATTTCATAATTTAAAAATAGAATCAATTTAGATGCGAGTATATTAATCCAATTATATGCAAAACTTCCTACTAAAATAGGATTTACTTAACTAGTAACTGATCATATATTCTGCCCTGCGGTAAGATATTATAAGATTTTAATAATTGGATTTTAACAACGGACATGGAAAAGGCGGTCAGGTTCAACCTACCTAGAGTTATTGCATTCATGAAAGAGATGAATTGGAATGATATGTGCTCTAAGTAAAATAAGCCATCATGTTAAGAAATGAATATTCCTGCAACAAAAATTTAAATTAAATAAAATTTATTAAAATATATAAATATATTTTAAAAATTTCTAACCATTTCCTTAGAATTATTATTAGTTGTAATTGATTTATTATTTAATAAGATTTCATCAGATGAATTATTAAAATTAAATTCAATTGGTGACATTTCTGGTGAACATGGTGAAAATGAATTTTTTATTGGTGTAAAACTACGACGAACATTTTTTAATGGTAATTGTAATAATTTCTTTGAATTTTTAATATTTTTTTGTGTTTGTTGAAATGGTATTGGTGATGCAAAATTAAATTTATCATCATCTTTTTTAACACATTTAACTGATTTTTTAATATCTAGAAAAACATTGAATTTAAATTTATTTTTCTTCGTTAGTTAATGAAATTTTCAAATATTACCAGAATTTTCCATTTTTAAACAAATATTTTATTTTAGGTTTTAATTTAGATTTAAATTTCTAAAAGACACAACACTTTATTTCACTTGGAACTCTTTCTTGTAACTGCTTTATATATTAGAACTAAGTCTTTATAATTATTAAATTTTAATCCAATGAATTCCAATATAATAAAATAAGAAAAAAATATTAATTTCAACGGTTTATACAGGTTTATTTAATAATCTTAGACGAATAATATACCAGGAACCAGAGTGGTATATATAAGAAAGAAATAAGAAAAAATTATTAATTTCAACGGTTTATACAGGTTTATTTAATAATCTTAGACGAATAATATACCAGGAACCATAGTGAGCCAACTTGAACTGTTTGATGTAAAATGCAAATAACTTTTCTAATTTTAACATGAAAATATAATTTGTAAAAGTTTTTTTTTTATCTGTGTATGGAAAATAACATAATGATCACTATTTTCTTGTCGAAAAGATGTAATGGCTTTTTCTACAGCAAATTTAATGCATTTCGTTTCTGGCTCCAAATTTTTCACGAATATTTCGCTTAAGCTCCTGAATTATTTGTGGTTTATTAAGGCAGACTTGTCCCTTTACGTAGGACCCACAACAAGTAAACAGGCATGGTAAAATTTTGAGAACGGAAATGCCAGCAAAATCTGCATTCTGCATTATTAGTTGTTTGTCACTTCAAAATTTATTGCATCAAAAACCAAGGTAGCACCAATAAAACCGGTGACATTGCCACGTTTAGAATTATGTGGTGCACTAATTTTGGCCCGACTAATTGAAACAACAATACGCTCAATGGGGTTAAGTAATTATTCGATTACTGCATGGACGGATTCAACAATTACCTTACAATGGATTCATAATCATCCATAGAAATGGAAAACATTTGTTGCTAATAGAGTTAGTGAAATAAGGATAAAGTAGATCCAAGCTGTTGGAGACACGTACCAACCGAATTTAATCCTGCAGATTTAGCCTCTAGACTAGCTAGAACACAAGCTTTTTCTTCCCGTTACCAAGAAAATGGGTACATGAAAAAGAAATTGATAATTTGCTTGAATTCTAATTATATTCTAATTCTAATTATATTGACACCAGCTGTCAAATAAAAATAATCGCTAAGGAAAAACTGAAATTGTAGTTCCAGAGTAAAAAAAACACATAAATTAAACAGGAGATTTCATGGTGTAATGAGTATTGTAATGGGTCGGTTTCTGGCAGCTAATTTTGGACTATTAGATATTTAGACGAACTGGAACTGGCAGGTTGGTTGAAAATATTGAACTTCAGTGGCAGACTATAAAATAGTAAACAATAGTAATATGCAAATATTTTTCTGTGGTCGTTTTTGAATCTATACAAAATGGAACTAGTGCAAAAACTTAAATTACGATATAACTAAAAAACTTGAAAACTTGATTTAACGGCTCCAGCTTTTTTTTGTGACGATATCTCTTTATGAAATAAGCTTCAACAGAAATAACAAAAGATAACTTTCGTATAGAAATTGGTATTATTTCGCAAGAAACAATCCAAAAAGTTATTCATTCCATTAAAAAGAACAGATTTATTTTATTTAGATTTTTGTCCATCCTGTATTTGATTAGAAATTTCATAATTTAAAAATAGAATCAATTTAGATGCGAGTATATTAATCCAATTATATGCAAAACTTCCTACTAAAATAGGATTTACTTAACTAGTAACTGATCATATATTCTGCCCTGCGGTAAGATATTATAAGATTTTAATAATTGGATTTTAACAACGGACATGGAAAAGGCGGTCAGGTTCAACCTACCTAGAGTTATTGCATTCATGAAAGAGATGAATTGGAATGATATGTGCTCTAAGTAAAATAAGCCATCATGTTAAGAAATGAATATTCCTGCAACAAAAATTTAAATTAAATAAAATTTATTAAAATATATAAATATATTTTAAAAGTTTCTAACCATTTCCTTAGAATTATTATTAGTTGTAATTGATTTATTATTTAATAAGATTTCATCAGATGAATTATTAAAATTAAATTCAATTGGTGACATTTCTGGTGAACATGGTGAAAATGAATTTTTTATTGGTGTAAAACTACGACGAACATTTTTTAATGGTAATTGTAATAATTTCTTTGAATTTTTAATATTTTTTTGTGTTTGTTGAAATGGTATTGGTGATGCAAAATTAAATTTATCATCATCTTTTTTAACACATTTAACTGATTTTTTAATATCTAGAAAAACATTGAATTTAAATTTATTTTTCTTCGTTAGTTAATGAAATTTTCAAATATTACCAGAATTTTCCATTTTTAAACAAATATTTTATTTTAGGTTTTAATTTAGATTTAAATTTCTAAAAGACACAACACTTTATTTCACTTGGAACTCTTTTTTGTAACTGCTTTATATATTAGAACTAAGTCTTTATAATTATTAAATTTTAATCCAATGAATTCCAAAATAATAAAATAAGAAAAAAATATTAATTTCAACGGTTTATACAGGTTTATTTAATAATCTTAGACGAATAATATACCAGGAACCAGAGTGGTATATATAAGAAAGAAATAAGAAAAAATTATTAATTTCAACGGTTTATACAGGTTTATTTAATAATCTTAGACGAATAATATACCAGGAACCATAGTGAGCCAACTTGAACTGTTTGATGTAAAATGCAAATAACTTTTCTAATTTTAACATGAAAATATAATTTGTAAAAGTTTTTTTTTTATCTGTGTATGGAAAATAACATAATGATCACTATTTTCTTGTCGAAAAGATGTAATGGCTTTTTCTACAGCAAATTTAATGCATTTCGTTTCTGGCTCCAAATTTTTCACGAATATTTCGCTTAAGCTCCTGAATTATTTGTGGTTTATTAAGGCAGACTTGTCCCTTTACGTAGGACCCACAACAAGTAAACAGGCATGGTAAAATTTTGAGAACGGAAATGCCAGCAAAATCTGCATTCTGCATTATTAGTTGTTTGTCACTTCAAAATTTATTGCATCAAAAACCAAGGTAGCACCAATAAAACCGGTGACATTGCCACGTTTAGAATTATGTGGTGCACTAATTTTGGCCCGACTAATTGAAACAACAATACGCTCAATGGGGTTAAGTAATTATTCGATTACTGCATGGACGGATTCAACAATTACCTTACAATGGATTCATAATCATCCATAGAAATGGAAAACATTTGTTGCTAATAGAGTTAGTGAAATAAGGATAAAGTAGATCCAAGCTGTTGGAGACACGTACCAACCGAATTTAATCCTGCAGATTTAGCCTCTAGACTAGCTAGAACACAAGCTTTTTCTTCCCGTTACCAAGAAAATGGGTACATGAAAAAGAAATTGATAATTTGCTTGAATTCTAATTATATTCTAATTCTAATTATATTGACACCAGCTGTCAAATAAAAATAATCGCTAAGGAAAAACTGAAATTGTAGTTCCAGAGTAAAAAAAACACATAAATTAAACAGGAGATTTCATGGTGTAAGGAGTATTGTAATGGGTCGGTTTCTGGCAGCTAATTTTGGACTATTAGATATTTAGACGAACTGGAACTGGCAGGTTGGTTGAAAATATTGAACTTCAGAGGCAGACTATCAAAGAGTAAACAAAAGTAATATGCAAATATTTTTCTGTAGTCGTTTTTGAATCTATACAAAATGGAACTAGTGCAAAAACTTAAATTACGATATAACTAAAAAACTTGAAAACTTGATTTAACGGCTCCAGCTTTTTTTTGTTACGATATCTCTTTATGAAATAAGCTTCAACAGAAATAACAAAAGATAACTTTCGTATAGAAATTGGTATTATTTCGCAAGAAACAATCCAAAAAGTTATTCATTCCATTAAAAAGAACAGATTTATTTTATTTAGATTTTTGTCCATCCTGTATTTGATTAGAAATTTCATAATTTAAAAATATAATCAATTTAGATGCGAGTATATTAATCCAATTATATGCAAAACTTCCTACTAAAATAGGATTTACTTAACTAGTAACTGATCATATATTCTGCCCTGCGGTAAGATATTATAAGATTTTAATAATTGGATTTTAACAACGGACATTGAAAAGGCGGTCAGGTTCAACCTACCTAGAGTTATTGCATTCATGAAAGAGATGAATTGGAATGATATGTGCTCTAAGTAAAATAAGCCATCATGTTAAGAAATTAATATTCCTGCAACAAAAATTTAAATTAAATAAAATTTATTAAAATATATAAATATATTTTAAAAATTTCTAACCATTTCCTTAGAATTATTATTAGTTGTAATTGATTTATTATTTAATAAGATTTCATCAGATGAATTATTAAAATTAAATTCAACATGGTGAACATGGTGAAAATGAATTTTTTATTGATGTAAAACTACGACGAACATTTTTTAATGGTAATTGTAATAATTTCTTTGAATTTTTAATATTTTTTTGTGTTTGTTGAAATGGTATTGGTGATGCAAAATTAAATTTATCATCATCTTTTTTAAAACATTTAACTGATTTTTTAATATCTAGAAAAAATAAAGCAAAAAAAAACATTGAATTAAAATTTATTTTTCTTCGTTAGTTAATGAAATTTTCAAATATTACCAGAATTTTCCATTTTTAAACAAATATTTTATTTTAGGTTTTAATTTAGATTTAAATTTCTAAAAGACACAACACTTTATTTCACTTGGAACTCTTTCTTGTAACTGCTTTATATATTAGAACTAAGTCTTTATAATTATTAAATTTTAATCCAATGAATTCCAATATAATAAAATAAGAAAAAATATTAATTTCAACGGTTTATACAGGTTTATTTAATAATCTTAGACGAATATACCAGGAACCAGAGTGAGCCAACTTGAACTGTTTGATGTAAAATGCAAATAACTTTTCTAATTTTAACATGAAAATATAATTTGTAAAAGTTTTTTTTTTATCTGTGTATGGAAAATAACATAATGATCACTATTTTCTTGTCGAAAAGATGTAATGGCTTTTTCTACAGCAAACTTAATGCATTTCGTTTCTGGCTCCAAATTTTTCACGAATATTTCGCTTAAGCTCCTGAATTATTTGTGGTTTATTAAGGCAAACTTGTCCCTTTACGTAGGACCCACAACAAGTAAACAGGCAGGGTACAATTTTGAGAACGGAAATGCCAGCAAAATCTGCATTATTTCGAAATAAATTTGGTTACCGAAAAGTTCGCGAATAATATCCATTATCACTGTGTACTGTGGCTCCATCCTACCGGAACCATATCTTAGGGTTATTTAGGACTGTAAGAATATTCTCTTTTATGGTTTACCGTCTCAAATACGGTTTATAAATCTTTTTTACAAAAAATATGGACCAATGACTTTATTGATTATGATGTCACACTAAACAGTGCATCTAACAGGGTGTAATTGATTATTGATGCAAATTTTTAAAAATAGTTAGTACCAGTTGACCTACTTTGTTGTATATGTGTAATTGTTTATTAGGTTATAATTAAAATTTAATTACAATCACTATATACAAAAAACTTTGAAGTATGTTGTGATACAAAGATTGATAGAAAAAATTGATTTGGCTGAAAATAAAAATGTTCCCTACGGTAAGATATTATAAGATTTTAATAATTGGATTTTAACAACGGACATGGAAAAGGCGGTCAGGTTCAACCTACCTAGAGTTATTGCATTCATGACAGAGATGAATTGGAATGATATGTGCTCTAAGTAAAATAAGCCATCATGTTAAGAAATTAATATTCCTGCAACAAAAATTTAAATTAAATAAAATTTATTAAAATATATAAATATATTTTAAAAATTTCTAACCATTTCCTTAGAATTATTATTAGTTGTAATTGATTTATTATTTAATAAGATTTCATCAGATGAATTATTAAAATTAAATTCAATTGGTGACATTTCTGGTGAACATGGTGAAAATGATTTTTTTATTGGTGTAAAACTACGACGAACATTTTTTAATGGTAATTGTAATAATTTCTTTGAATTTTTAATATTTTTTTGTGTTTGTTGAAATGGTATTGGTGATGCAAAATTAAATTTATCATCATCTTTTTTAACACATTTAACTGATTTTTTAATATCTAGAAAACATAAAGCAAAAAAAACATTGAATTAAAGTTTATTTTTCTTCGTTAGTTAATGAAATTTTCAAATATTAGCAGAATTTTCCATTTTTAAACAAATATTTTATTTTAGGTTTTAATTTAGATTTAAATTTCTAAAAGACACAACACTTTATTTCACTTGGAACTCTTTCTTGTAACTGCTTTATATATTAGAACTAAGTCTTTATAATTATTAAATTTTAATCCAATGAATTCCAATATAATGAAATAAGAAAAAAATATTAATTTCAACGGTTTATAGGGCCCATACACGACACATGCATGCATGCGCAATCACGTGATTGCGCATGCAGATTGACCGTGTATGGTGTTGATTGTGTGGTTGCACATGCTGATTGTGTGTTTTCAAAATTTTTTGAAATTTTTTTGTTTGTGCATGCATGCATGTATAATGTGTGGTGAAATAACTCATTTAAAATTTATTTTCGTGTGGTAAACTAGTAGCTAGTGTGTACAAAAAAATGCCGACAGTTGTAAACATGAAATTTTGGAACGAATGCTTGGAACTATATAAAAGTTTTCCAGTTTTGTGGAAAGTGAAGGGATTATAAGCGATTATAATTGCAATACACGCAGCGTCTTACATGATTGAAATTTCAAATTAAATGAAGAATGTGCAATTTGCATGTGTCGTGTGTAGAGAAACTATGATTGCGCAATCAATGATTGTACATGCATGCATGTGTGGTATATGGGCCCCATTATACAGGTTTATTTAATAATCTTAGACGAATAATATACCAGGAACCAGAGTGAACCAACTTGAACTGTTTGATGTAAAATGCAAATAACTTTTCTAATTTTAACATGAAAATATAATTTGTAAAAGTTTTTTTTTTATCTGTGTATGGAAAATAACATAATGATCACTATTTTCTTGTCGAAAAGATGTAATGGCTTTTTCTACAGCAAATTTAATGCATTTCGTTTCTGGCTCCAAATTTTTCACGAATATTTCGCTTAAGCTCCTGAATTATTTGTGGTTTATTAAGGCAAACTTGTCCCTTTACGTAGGACCCACAACAAGTAAACAGGCAGGGTAAAATTTTGAGAACGGAAATGCCAGCAAAATCTGCATTATTTCGAAATAAATTTGGTTACCGAAAAGTTCGCGAATAATATCCATTATCACTGTGCACTGTGGCTCCATCCTACCGGAACCATATCTTAGGGTTATTTAGGACTGTAAGAATATTCTCTTTTATGGTTTACCGTCTCAAATACGGTTTATAAATCTTTTTTTAAAAAAATATGGACCAATGACTTTATTGACTATGATGTCACACCAAACAGTGCATCTAACAGGGTGTAATTGATTATTGATGCAAATTTTTAAAAATAGTTAGTACCAGTTGACCTACTTTGTTGTATATGTGTAATTGTTTATTAAAATTTAATTACAATCACTATATACAAAAAACTTTGAAGTATGTTGTGATACAAAGATTGATAGAAAAAATTGATTTGGCTGAAAATAAAAATGTTCCCTACGGTAAGATATTATAAGATTTTAATAATTGGATTTTAACAACGGACATGGAAAAGGCGGTCAGGTTCAACCTACCTAGAGTTATTGCATTCATGAAAGAGATGAATTGGAATGATATGTGCTCTAAGTAAAATAAGCCATCATGTTAAGAAATGAATATTCCTGCAACAAAAATTTAAATTAAATAAAATTTATTAAAATATATAAATATATTTTAAAAATTTCTAACCATTTCCTTAGATTTATTATTAGTTGTAATTGATTTATTATTTAATAAGATTTCATCAGATGAATTATTAAAATTAAATTCAATTGGTGACATTTCTGGTGAACATGGTGAAAATTAATTTTTTATTGATGTAAAACTACGACGAACATTTTTTAATGGTAATTGTAATAATTTCTTTGAATTTTTAATATTTTTTTGTGTTTGTTGAAATGGTATTGGTGATGCAAAATTAAATTTATCATCATCTTTTTTAACACATTTAACTGATTTTTTAATATCTAGAAAACATAAAGCAAAAAAAACATTGAATTAAAATTTATTTTTCTTCGTTAGTTAATGAAATTTTCAAATATTACCAGAATTTTCCATTTTTAAACAAATATTTTATTTTAGGTTTTAATTTAGATTTAAATTTCTAAAAGACACAACACTTTATTTCACTTGGAACTCTTTCTTGTAACTGCTTTATATATTAGAACTAAGTCTTTATAATTATTAAATTTTAATCCAATGAATTCCAATATAATAAAATAAGAAAAAAATATTAATTTCAACGGTTTATACAGGTTTATTTAATAATCTTAGACGAATAATATACCAGGAACCAGAGTGGTATATATAAGAAAGAAATAAGAAAAAATTATAAATTTCAACGGTTTATACAGGTTTATTTAATAATCTTAGACGAATAATATACCAGGAACCATAGTAAGCCAACTTGAACTGTTTGATGTAAAATGCAAATAACTTTTCTAATTTTAACATGAAAATATAATTTGTAAAAGTTTTTTTTTTATCTGTGTATGGAAAATAACATAATGATCACTATTTTCTTGTCGAAAAGATGTAATGGCTTTTTCTACAGCAAATTTAATGCATTTCGTTTCTGGCTCCAAATTTTTCACGAATATTTCGCTTAAGCTCCTGAATTATTTGTGGTTTATTAAGGCAGACTTGTCCCTTTACGTAGGACCCACAACAAGTAAACAGGCATGGTAAAATTTTGAGAACGGAAATGCCAGCAAAATCTGCATTCTGCATTATTAGTTGTTTGTCACTTCAAAATTTATTGCTTCAAAAACCAAGGTAGCACCAATAAAACCGGTGACATTGCCACGTTTAGAATTATGTGGTGCACTAATTTTGGCCCGACTAATTGAAACAACAATACGCTCAATGGGGTTAAGTAATTATTCGATTACTGCATGGACGGATTCAACAATTACCTTACAATGGATTCATAATCATCCATAGAAATGGAAAACATTTGTTGCTAATAGAGTTAGTGAAATAAGGATAAAGTAGATCCAAGCTGTTGGAGACATGTACCAACCGAATTTAATCCTGCAGATTTAGCCTCTAGACTAGCTAGAACACAAGCTTTTTCTTCCCGTTACCAAGAAAATGGGTACATGAAAAAGAAATTGATAATTTGCTTGAATTCTAATTATATTCTAATTCTAATTATATTGACACCAGCTGTCAAATAAAAATAATCGCTAAGGAAAAACTGAAATTGTAGTTCCAGAGTAAAAAAAACACATAAATTAAACAGGAGATTTCATGGTGTAAGGAGTATTGTAATGGGTCGGTTTCTGGCAGCTAATTTTGGACTATTAGATATTTAGACGAACTGGAACTGACAGGTTGGTTGAAAATATTGAACTTCAGAGGCAGACTATCAAAGAGTAAACAAAAGTAATATGCAAATATTTTTCTGTGGTCGTTTTTGAATCTATACAAAATGGAACTAGTGCAAAAACTTAAATTACGATATAACTAAAAAACTTGAAAACTTGATTTAACGGCTCCAGCTTTTTTTTGTGACGATATCTCTTTATGAAATAAGCTTCAACAGAAATAACAAAAGATAACTTTCGTATAGAAATTGGTATTATTTCGCAAGAAACAATCCAAAAAGTTATTCATTCCATTAAAAAGAACAGATTTATTTTATTTAGATTTTTGTCCATCCTGTATTTGATTAGAAATTTCATAATTTAAAAATAGAATCAATTTAGATGCGAGTATATTAATCCAATTATATGCAAAACTTCCTACTAAAATAGGATTTACTTAACTAGTAACTGATCATATATTCTGCCCTGCGGTAAGATATTATAAGATTTTAATAATTGGATTTTAACAACGGACATTGAAAAGGCGGTCAGGTTCAACCTACCTAGAGTTATTGCATTCATGAAAGAGATGAATTGGAATGATATGTGCTCTAAGTAAAATAAGCCATCATGTTAAGAAATTAATATTCCTGCAACAAAAATTTAAATTAAATAAAATTTATTAAAATATATAAATATATTTTAAAAATTTCTAACCATTTCCTTAGAATTATTATTAGTTGTAATTGATTTATTATTTAATAAGATTTCATCAGATGAATTATTAAAATTAAATTCAACATGGTGAACATGGTGAAAATGAATTTTTTATTGATGTAAAACTACGACGAACATTTTTTAATGGTAATTGTAATAATTTCTTTGAATTTTTAATATTTTTTTGTGTTTGTTGAAATGGTATTGGTGATGCAAAATTAAATTTATCATCATCTTTTTTAACACATTTAACTGATTTTTTAATATCTAGAAAAAATAAAGCAAAAAAAAACATTGAATTAAAATTTATTTTTCTTCGTTAGTTAATGAAATTTTCAAATATTACCAGAATTTTCCATTTTTAAACAAATATTTTATTTTAGGTTTTAATTTAGATTTAAATTTCTAAAAGACACAACACTTTATTTCACTTGGAACTCTTTCTTGTAACTGCTTTATATATTAGAACTAAGTCTTTATAATTATTAAATTTTAATCCAATGAATTCCAATATAATAAAATAAGAAAAAAATATTAATTTCAACGGTTTATACAGGTTTATTTAATAATCTTAGACGAATATACCAGGAACCAGAGTGAGCCAACTTGAACTGTTTGATGTAAAATGCAAATAACTTTTCTAATTTTAACATGAAAATATAATTTGTAAAAGTTTTTTTTTATCTGTTTATGGAAAATAACATAATGATCACTATTTTCTTGTCGAAAAGATGTAATGGCTTTTTCTACAGCAAATTTAATGCATTTCGTTTCTGGCTCCAAATTTTTCACGAATATTTCGCTTAAGCTCCTGAATTATTTGTGGTTTATTAAGGCAAACTTGTCCCTTTACGTAGGACCCACAACAAGTAAACAGGCAGGGTAAAATTTTGAGAACGGAAATGCCAGCAAAATCTGCATTATTTCGAAATAATTTTGGTTACCGAAAAGTTCGCGAATAATATCCATTATCACTGTGCACTGTGGCTCCATCCTACCGGAACCATATCTTAGGGTTATTTAGGACTGTAAGAATATTCTCTTTTATGGTTTACCGTCTCAAATACGGTTTACAAATCTTTTTTACAAAAAATATGGACCAATGACTTTATTGACTATGATGTCACACTAAACAGTGCATCTAACAGGGTGTAATTGATTATTGATGCAAATTTTTAAAAATAGTTAGTACCAGTTGACCTACTTTGTTGTATATGTGTAATTGTTTATTAAAATTTAATTACAATCACTATATACAAAAAACTTTGAAGTATGTTGTGATACAAAGATTGATAGAAAAAATTGATTTGGCTGAAAATAAAAATGTTCCCTACGGTAAGATATTATAAGATTTTAATAATTGGATTTTAACAACGGACATGGAAAAGGCGGTCAGGTTCAACCTACCTAGAGTTATTGCATTCATGAAAGAGATGAATTGGAATGATATGTGCTCTAAGTAAAATAAGCCATCATGTTAAGAAATGAATATTCCTGCAACAAAAATTTAAATTAAATAAAATTTATTAAAATATATAAATATATTTTAAAAATTTCTAACCATTTCCTTAGATTTATTATTAGTTGTAATTGATTTATTATTTAATAAGATTTCATCAGATGAATTATTAAAATTAAATTCAATTGGTGACATTTCTGGTGAACATGGTGAAAATTAATTTTTTATTGATGTAAAACTACGACGAACATTTTTTAATGGTAATTGTAATAATTTCTTTGAATTTTTAATATTTTTTTGTGTTTGTTGTTTTATACAGGTTTATTTAATAATCTTAGACGAATATACCAGGAACCAGAGTGAGCCAACTTGAACTGTTTGATGTAAAATGCAAATAACTTTTCTAATTTTAACATGAAAATATAATTTGTAAAAGTTTTTTTTTATCTGTTTATGGAAAATAACATAATGATCACTATTTTCTTGTCGAAAAGATGTAATGGCTTTTTCTACAGCAAATTTAATGCATTTCGTTTCTGGCTCCAAATTTTTCACGAATATTTCGCTTAAGCTCCTGAATTATTTGTGGTTTATTAAGGCAAACTTGTCCCTTTACGTAGGACCCACAACAAGTAAACAGGCAGGGTAAAATTTTGAGAACGGAAATGCCAGCAAAATCTGCATTATTTCGAAATAATTTTGGTTACCGAAAAGTTCGCGAATAATATCCATTATCACTGTGCACTGTGGCTCCATCCTACCGGAACCATATCTTAGGGTTATTTAGGACTGTAAGAATATTCTCTTTTATGGTTTACCGTCTCAAATACGGTTTACAAATCTTTTTTACAAAAAATATGGACCAATGACTTTATTGACTATGATGTCACACTAAACAGTGCATCTAACAGGGTGTAATTGATTATTGATGCAAATTTTTAAAAATAGTTAGTACCAGTTGACCTACTTTGTTGTATATGTGTAATTGTTTATTAGATTATAATTAAAATTTAATTACAATCACTATATACAAAAAACTTTGAAGTGTGATACAAAGATTGATAGAAAAAATTGATTTGGTTGAAAATAAAAATGTTCCCTACGGTAAGATATTATAAGATTTTAATAATTGGATTTTAACAACGGACATGGAAAAGGCGGTCAGGTTCAACCTACCTAGAGTTATTGCATTCATGACAGAGATGAATTGGAATGATATGTGCTCTAAGTAAAATAAGCCATCATGTTAAGAAATGAATATTCCTGCAACAAAAATTTAAATTAAATAAAATTTATTAAAATATATAAATATATTTTAAAAATTTCTAACCATTTCCTTAGAATTATTATTAGTTGTAATTGATTTATTATTTAATAAGATTTCATCAGATGAATTATTAAAATTAAATTCAATTGGTGACATTTCTGGTGAACATGGTGAAAATGATTTTTTTATTGGTGTAAAACTACAACGAACATTTTTTAATGGTAATTGTAATAATTTCTTTGAATTTTTAATATTTTTTTGTGTTTGTTGAAATGGTATTGGTGATGCAAAATTAAATTTATCATCATCTTTTTTAACACATTTAACTGATTTTTTAATATCTAGAAAACATAAAGCAAAAAAAACATTGAATTAAAGTTTATTTTTCTTCGTTAGTTAATGAAATTTTCAAATATTAGCAGAATTTTCCATTTTTAAACAAATATTTTATTTTAGGTTTTAATTTAGATTTAAATTTCTAAAAGACACAACACTTTATTTCACTTGGAACTCTTTCTTGTAACTGCTTTATATATTAGAACTAAGTCTTTATAATTATTAAATTTTAATCCAATGAATTCCAATATAATGAAATAAGAAAAAAATATTAATTTCAACGGTTTATAGGGCCCATACACGACACATGCATGCATGCGCAATCACGTGATTGCGCATGCAGATTGACCGTGTATGGTGTTGATTGTGTGGTTGCACATGCTGATTGTGTGTTTTCAAAATTTTTTGATATTTTTTTGTTTGTGCATGCATGCATGTATAATGTGTGGTGAAATAACTCATTTAAAATTTATTTTCGTGTGGTAAACTAGTAGCTAGTGTGTACAAAAAAATGCCGACAGTTGTAAACATGAAATTTTGGAACGAATGCTTGGAACTATATAAAAGTTTTCCAGTTTTGTGGAAAGTGAAGGGATTATAAGCGATTATAATTGCAATACACGCAGCGTCTTACATGATTGAAATTTCAAATTAAATGAAGAATGTGCAATTTGCATGTGTCGTGTGTAGAGAAACTATGATTGCGCAATCAATGATTGTACATGCATGCATGTGTGGTATATGGGCCCCATTATACAGGTTTATTTAATAATCTTAGACGAATAATATACCAGGAACCAGAGTGAACCAACTTGAACTGTTTGATGTAAAATGCAAATAACTTTTCTAATTTTAACATGAAAATATAATTTGTAAAAGTTTTTTTTTTTATCTGTGTATGGAAAATAACATAATGATCACTATTTTCTTGTCGAAAATATGTAATGGCTTTTTCTACAGCAAATTTAATGCATTTCGTTTCTGGCTCCAAATTTTTCACGAATATTTCGCTTAAGCTCCTGAATTATTTGTGGTTTATTAAGGCAAACTTGTCCCTTTACGTAGGACCCACAACAAGTAAACAGGCAGGGTAAAATTTTGAGAACGGAAATGCCAGCAAAATCTGCATTATTTCGAAATAAATTTGGTTACCGAAAAGTTCGCGAATAATATCCATTATCACTGTGCACTGTGGCTCCATCCTACCGGAACCATATCTTAGGGTTATTTAGGACTGTAAGAATATTCTCTTTTATGGTTTACCGTCTCAAATACGGTTTATAAATCTTTTTTAAAAAAAATATGGACCAATGACTTTATTGACTATGATGTCACACCAAACAGTGCATCTAACAGGGTGTAATTGATTATTGATGCAAATTTTTAAAAATAGTTAGTACCAGTTGACCTACTTTGTTGTATATGTGTAATTGTTTATTAAAATTTAATTACAATCACTATATACAAAAAACTTTGAAGTATGTTGTGATACAAAGATTGATAGAAAAAATTGATTTGGCTGAAAATAAAAATGTTCCCTACGGTAAGATATTATAAGATTTTAATAATTGGATTTTAACAACGGACATGGAAAAGGCGGTCAGGTTCAACCTACCTAGAGTTATTGCATTCATGAAAGAGATGAATTGGAATGATATGTGCTCTAAGTAAAATAAGCCATCATGTTAAGAAATGAATATTCCTGCAACAAAAATTTAAATTAAATAAAATTTATTAAAATATATAAATATATTTTAAAAATTTCTAACCATTTCCTTAGATTTATTATTAGTTGTAATTGATTTATTATTTAATAAGATTTCATCAGATGAATTATTAAAATTAAATTCAATTGGTGACATTTCTGGTGAACATGGTGAAAATTAATTTTTTATTGATGTAAAACTACGACGAACATTTTTTAATGGTAATTGTAATAATTTCTTTGAATTTTTAATATTTTTTTGTGTTTGTTGAAATGGTATTGGTGATGCAAAATTAAATTTATCATCATCTTTTTTAACACATTTAACTGATTTTTTAATATCTAGAAAACATAAAGCAAAAAAAACATTGAATTAAAATTTATTTTTCTTCGTTAGTTAATGAAATTTTCAAATATTACCAGAATTTTCCATTTTTAAACAAATATTTTATTTTAGGTTTTAATTTAGATTTAAATTTCTAAAAGACACAACACTTTATTTCACTTGGAACTCTTTCTTGTAACTGCTTTATATATTAGAACTAAGTCTTTATAATTATTAAATTTTAATCCAATGAATTCCAATATAATAAAATAAGAAAAAAATATTAATTTCAACGGTTTATACAGGTTTATTTAATAATCTTAGACGAATAATATACCAGGAACCAGAGTGGTATATATAAGAAAGAAATAAGAAAAAATTGTAAATTTCAACGGTTTATACAGGTTTATTTAATAATCTTAGACGAATAATATACCAGGAACCATAGTGAGCCAACTTAAACTGTTTGATGTAAAATGCAAATAACTTTTCTAATTTTAACATGAAAATATAATTTGTAAAAGTTTTTTTTTTATCTGTGTATGGAAAATAACATAATGATCACTATTTTCTTGTCGAAAAGATGTAATGGCTTTTTCTACAGCAAATTTAATGCATTTCGTTTCTGGCTCCAAATTTTTCACGAATATTTCGCTTAAGCTCCTGAATTATTTGTGGTTTATTAAGGCAGACTTGTCCCTTTACGTAGGACCCACAACAAGTAAACAGGCATGGTAAAATTTTGAGAACGGAAATGCCAGCAAAATCTGCATTCTGCATTATTAGTTGTTTGTCACTTCAAAATTTATTGCATCAAAAACCAAGGTAGCACCAATAAAACCGGTGACATTGCCACGTTTAGAATTATGTGGTGCACTAATTTTGGCCCGACTAATTGAAACAACAATACGCTCAATGGGGTTAAGTAATTATTCGATTACTGCATGGACGGATTCAACAATTACCTTACAATGGATTCATAATCATCCATAGAAATGGAAAACATCTGTTGCTAATAGAGTTAGTGAAATACAGGATAAAGTAGATCCAAGCTGTTGGAGACACGTACCAACCGAATTTAATCCTGCAGATTTAGCCTCTAGACTAGCTAGAACACAAGCTTTTTCTTCCCGTTACCAAGAAAATGGGTACATGAAAAAGAAATTGACAATTTGCTTGAATTCTAATTATATTCTAATTCTAATTATATTGACACCAACTGTCAAATAAAAATAATCGCTAAGGAAAAACTGAAATTGTAGTTCCAGAGTAAAAAAAACACATAAATTAAACAGGAGATTTCATGGTGTAATGAGTATTGTAATGGGTCGGTTTCTGGCAGCTAATTTTGGACTATTAGATATTTAGACGAACTGGAACTGGCAGGTTGGTTGAAAATATTGAACTTCAGTGGCAGACTATCAAATAGTAAACAATAGTAATATGCAAATATTTTTCTGTGGTCGTTTTTGAATCTATACAAAATGGAACTAGTGCAAAAACTTAAATTACGATATAACTAAAAAACTTGAAAACTTGATTTAACGGCTCCAGCTTTTTTTTGTGACGATATCTCTTTATGAAATAAGCTTCAACAGAAATAACAAAAGATAACTTTCGTATAGAAATTGGTATTATTTCGCAAGAAACAATCCAAAAAGTTATTCATTCCATTAAAAAGAACAGATTTATTTTATTTAGATTTTTGTCCATCCTGTATTTGATTAGAAATTTCATAATTTAAAAATAGAATCAATTTAGATGCGAGTATCTTAATCCAATTATATGCAAAACTTCCTACTAAAATAGGATTTACTTAACTAGTAACTGATCATATATTCTGCCCTGCGGTAAGATATTATAAGATTTTAATAATTGGATTTTAACAACGGACATGGAAAAGGCGGTCAGGTTCAACCTACCTAGAGTTATTGCATTCATGAAAGAGATGAATTGGAATGATATGTGCTCTAAGTAAAATAAGCCATCATGTTAAGAAATGAATATTCCTGCAACAAAAATTTAAATTAAATAAAATTTATTAAAATATATAAATATATTTTAAAAATTTCTAACCATTTCCTTAGAATTATTATTAGTTGTAATTGATTTATTATTTAATAAGATTTCATCAGATGAATTATTAAAATTAAATTCAATTGGTGACATTTCTGGTGAACATGGTGAAAATGAATTTTTTATTGGTGTAAAACTACGACGAACATTTTTTAATGGTAATTGTAATAATTTCTTTGAATTTTTAATATTTTTTTGTGTTTGTTGAAATGGTATTGGTGATGCAAAATTAAATTTATCATCATCTTTTTTAACACATTTAACTGATTTTTTAATATCTAGAAAACATAAAGCAAAAAAAACATTGAATTAAAATTTATTTTTCTTCGTTAGTTAATGAAATTTTCAAATATTACCAGAATTTTCCATTTTTAAACAAATATTTTATTTTAGGTTTTAATTTAGATTTAAATTTCTAAAAGACACAACACTTTATTTCACTTGGAACTCTTTCTTGTAACTGCTTTATATATTAGAACTAAGTCTTTATAATTATTAAATTTTAATCCAATGAATTCCAATATAATAAAATAAGAAAAAAATATTAATTTCAACGGTTTATACAGGTTTATTTAATAATCTTAGACGAATAATATACCAGGAACCAGAGTGGTATATATAAGAAAGAAATAAGAAAAAATTATTAATTTCAACGGTTTATACAGGTTTATTTAATAATCTTAGACGAATAATATACCAGGAACCATAGTGAGCCAACTTGAACTGTTTGATGTAAAATGCAAATAACTTTTCTAATTTTAACATGAAAATATAATTTGTAAAAGTTTTTTTTTTATCTGTGTATGGAAAATAACATAATGTTCACTATTTTCTTGTCGAAAAGATGTAATGGCTTTTTCTACAGCAAATTTAATGCATTTCGTTTCTGGCTCCAAATTTTTCACGAATATTTCGCTTAAGCTCCTGAATTATTTGTGGTTTATTAAGGCAGACTTGTCCCTTTACGTAGGACCCACAACAAGTAAACAGGCATGGTAAAATTTTGAGAACGGAAATGCCAGCAAAATCTGCATTCTGCATTATTAGTTGTTTGTCACTTCAAAATTTATTGCATCAAAAACCAAGGTAGCACCAATAAAACCGGTGACATTGCCACGTTTAGAATTATGTGGTGCACTAATTTTGGCCCGACTAATTGAAACAACAATACGCTCAATGGGGTTAAGTAATTATTCGATTACTGCATGGACGGATTCAACAATTACCTTACAATGGATTCATAATCATCCATAGAAATGGAAAACATTTGTTGCTAATAGAGTTAGTGAAATAAGGATAAAGTAGATCCAAGCTGTTGGAGACACGTACCAACCGAATTTAATCCTGCAGATTTAGCCTCTAGACTAGCTAGAACACAAGCTTTTTCTTCCCGTTACCAAGAAAATGGGTACATGAAAAAGAAATTGATAATTTGCTTGAATTCTAATTATATTCTAATTCTAATTATATTGACACCAGCTGTCAAATAAAAATAATCGCTAAAGAAAAACTGAAATTGTAGTTCCAGAGTAAAAAAAACACATAAATTAAACAGGAGATTTCATGGTGTAAGGAGTATTGTAATGGGTCGGTTTCTGGCAGCTAATTTTGGACTATTAGATATTTAGACGAACTGGAACTGGCAGGTTGGTTGAAAATATTGAACTTCAGAGGCAGACTATCAAAGAGTAAACAAAAGTAATATGCAAATATTTTTCTGTGGTCGTTTTTGAATCTATACAAAATGGAACTAGTGCAAAAACTTAAATTACGATATAACTAAAAAACTTGAAAACTTGATTTAACGGCTCCAGTTTTTTTTTGTGACGATATCTCTTTATGAAATAAGCTTCAACAGAAATAACAAAAGATAACTTTCGTATAGAAATTGGTATTATTTCGCAAGAAACAATCCAAAAAGTTATTCATTCCATTAAAAAGAACAGATTTATTTTATTTAGATTTTTGTCCATCCTGTATTTGATTAGAAATTTCATAATTTAAAAATAGAATCAATTTAGATGCGAGTATATTAATCCAATTATATGCAAAACTTCCTACTAAAATAGGATTTACTTAACTAGTAACTGATCATATATTCTGCCCTGCGGTAAGATATTATAAGATTTTAATAATTGGATTTTAACAACGGACATGGAAAAGGCGGTCAGGTTCAACCTACCTAGAGTTATTGCATTCATGAAAGAGATGAATTGGAATGATATGTGCTCTAAGTAAAATAAGCCATCATGTTAAGAAATGAATATTCCTGCAACAAAAATTTAAATTAAATAAAATTTATTAAAATATATAAATATATTTTAAAAATTTCTAACCATTTCCTTAGATTTATTATTAGTTGTAATTGATTTATTATTTAATAAGATTTCATCAGATGAATTATTAAAATTAAATTCAATTGGTGACATTTCTGGTGAACATGGTGAAAATGAATTTTTTATTGATGTAAAACTACGACGAACATTTTTTAATGGTAATTGTAATAATTTCTTTGAATTTTTAATATTTTTTTGTGTTTGTTGAAATGGTATTGGTGATGCAAAATTAAATTTATCATCATCTTTTTTAACACATTTAACTGATTTTTTAATATCTAGAAAACATAAAGCAAAAAAAACATTGAATTAAAATTTATTTTTCTTCGTTAGTTAATGAAATTTTCAAATATTACCAGAATTTTCCATTTTTAAACAAATATTTTATTTTAGGTTTTAATTTAGATTTAAATTTCTAAAAGACACAACACTTCATTTCACTTGGAACTCTTTCTTGTAACTGCTTTATATATTAGAACTAAGTCTTTATAATTATTAAATTTTAATCCAATGAATTCCAATATAATAAAATAAGAAAAAAATATTAATTTCAACGGTTTATACAGGTTTATTTAATAATCTTAGACGAATAATATACCAGGAACCAGAGTGGTATATATAAGAAAGAAATAAGAAAAAATTATTAATTTCAACGGTTTATACAGGTTTATTTAATAATCTTAGACGAATAATATACCAGGAACCATAGTGAGCCAACTTGAACTGTTTGATGTAAAATGCAAATAACTTTTCTAATTTTAACATGAAAATATAATTTGTAAAAGTTTTTTTTTATCTGTGTATGGAAAATAACATAATGATCACTATTTTCTTGTCGAAAAGATGTACTGGCTTTTTCTACAGCAAATTTAATGCATTTCGTTTCTGGCTCCAAATTTTTCACAAATATTTCGCTTAAGCTCCTGAATTATTTGTGGTTTATTAAGGCAGACTTGTCCCTTTACGTAGGACCCACAACAAGTAAACAGGCAGGGTAAAATTTTGAGAACGGAAATGCCAGCAAAATCTGCATTCTGCATTATTAGTTGTTTGTCACTTCAAAATTTATTGCATCAAAAACCAAGGTAGCACCAAAAAACCGGTGACATTGCCACGTTTAGAACTATGAGGTGCACTAATTTTGGCCCGACTAATTGAAACAACAATACGCTCAATGGGGTTAAGTAATTATTCGATTACTGCATGGACGGATTCAACAATTACCTTACAATGGATTCATAATCATCCATAGAAATGGAAAACATCTGTTGCTTATAGAGTTAGTGAAATACAGGATAAAGTAGATCCAAGCTGTTGGAGACACGTACCAACCGAATTTAATCCTGCAGATTTAGCCTCTAGACTAGCTAGAACACAAGCTTTTTCTTCCCGTTACCAAGAAAATGGGTACATGAAAAAGAAATTGATAATTTGCTTGAATTCTAATTATATTCTAATTCTAATTATATTGACACCAACTGTCAAATAAAAATAATCGCTAAGGAAAAACTGAAATTGTAGTTCCAGAGTAAAAAAAAACACATAAATTAAACAGGACATTTCATGGTGTAAGGAGTATTGTAATGGGTCGGTTTCTGGCAGCTAATTTTGGACTATTAGATATTTAGACGAACTGGAACTGGCAGGTTGGTTGAAAATATTGAACTTCAGTGGCAGACTATCAAATAGTAAACAATAGTAATATGCAAATATTTTTCTGTGGTCGTTTTTGAATCTATACAAAATGGAACTAGTGCAAAAACTTAAATTACGATATAACTAAAAAACTTGAAAACTTGATTTAACGGCTCCAGCTTTTTTTTGTGACGATATCTCTTTATGAAATAAGCTTCAACAGAAATAACAAAAGATAACTTTCGTATAGAAATTGGTATTATTTCGCAAGAAACAATCCAAAAAGTTATTCATTCCATTAAAAAGAACAGATTTATTTTATTTAGATTTTTGTCCATCCTGTATTTGATTAGAAATTTCATAATTTAAAAATAGAATCAATTTAGATGCGAGTATATTAATCCAATTATATGCAAAACTTCCTACTAAAATAGGATTTACTTAACTAGTAACTGATCATATATTCTGCCCTGCGGTAAGATATTATAAGATTTTAATAATTGGATTTTAACAACGGACATGGAAAAGGCGGTCAGGTTCAACCTACCTAGAGTTATTGCATTCATGAAAGAGATGAATTGGAATGATATGTGCTCTAAGTAAAATAAGCCATCATGTTAAGAAATGAATATTCCTGCAACAAAAATTTAAATTAAATAAAATTTATTAAAATATATAAATATATTTTAAAAATTTCTAACCATTTCCTTAGAATTATTATTAGTTGTAATTGATTTATTATTTAATAAGATTTCATCAGATGAATTATTAAAATTAAATTCAATTGGTGACATTTCTGGTGAACATGGTGAAAATGAATTTTTTATTGGTGTAAAACTACGACGAACATTTTTTAATGGTAATTGTAATAATTTCTTTGAATTTTTAATATTTTTTTGTGTTTGTTGAAATGGTATTGGTGATGCAAAATTAAATTTATCATCATCTTTTTTAACACATTTAACTGATTTTTTAATATCTAGAAAAACATTGAATTTAAATTTATTTTTCTTCGTTAGTTAATGAAATTTTCAAATATTACCAGAATTTTCCATTTTTAAACAAATATTTTATTTTAGGTTTTAATTTAGATTTAAATTTCTAAAAGACACAACACTTTATTTCACTTGGAACTCTTTCTTGTAACTGCTTTATATATTAGAACTAAGTCTGCTTTATAATTATTAAATTTTAATCCAATGAATTCCAATATAATAAAATAAGAAAAAAATATTAATTTCAACGGTTTATACAGGTTTATTTAATAATCTTAGACGAATAATATACCAGGAACCAGAGTGGTATATATAAGAAAGAAATAAGAAAAAATTATTAATTTCAACGGTTTATACAGGTTTATTTAATAATCTTAGACGAATAATATACCAGGAACCATAGTGAGCCAACTTGAACTGTTTGATGTAAAATGCAAATAACTTTTCTAATTTTAACATGAAAATATAATTTGTAAAAGTTTTTTTTTTATCTGTGTATGGAAAATAACATAATGTTCACTATTTTCTTGTCGAAAAGATGTAATGGCTTTTTCTACAGCAAATTTAATGCATTTCGTTTCTGGCTCCAAATTTTTCACGAATATTTCGCTTAAGCTCCTGAATTATTTGTGGTTTATTAAGGCAGACTTGTCCCTTTACGTAGGACCCACAACAAGTAAACAGGCATGGTAAAATTTTGAGAACGGAAATGCCAGCAAAATCTGCATTCTGCATTATTAGTTGTTTGTCACTTCAAAATTTATTGCATCAAAAACCAAGGTAGCACCAATAAAACCGGTGACATTGCCACGTTTAGAATTATGTGGTGCACTAATTTTGGCCCGACTAATTGAAACAACAATACGCTCAATGGGGTTAAGTAATTATTCGATTACTGCATGGACGGATTCAACAATTACCTTACAATGGATTCATAATCATCCATAGAAATGGAAAACATTTGTTGCTAATAGAGTTAGTGAAATAAGGATAAAGTAGATCCAAGCTGTTGGAGACACGTACCAACCGAATTTAATCCTGCAGATTTAGCCTCTAGACTAGCTAGAACACAAGCTTTTTCTTCCCGTTACCAAGAAAATGGGTACATGAAAAAGAAATTGATAATTTGCTTGAATTCTAATTATATTCTAATTCTAATTATATTGACACCAGCTGTCAAATAAAAATAATCGCTAAAGAAAAACTGAAATTGTAGTTCCAGAGTAAAAAAAACACATAAATTAAACAGGAGATTTCATGGTGTAAGGAGTATTGTAATGGGTCGGTTTCTGGCAGCTAATTTTGGACTATTAGATATTTAGACGAACTGGAACTGGCAGGTTGGTTGAAAATATTGAACTTCAGAGGCAGACTATCAAAGAGTAAACAAAAGTAATATGCAAATATTTTTCTGTGGTCGTTTTTGAATCTATACAAAATGGAACTAGTGCAAAAACTTAAATTACGATATAACTAAAAAACTTGAAAACTTGATTTAACGGCTCCAGTTTTTTTTTGTGACGATATCTCTTTATGAAATAAGCTTCAACAGAAATAACAAAAGATAACTTTCGTATAGAAATTGGTATTATTTCGCAAGAAACAATCCAAAAAGTTATTCATTCCATTAAAAAGAACAGATTTATTTTATTTAGATTTTTGTCCATCCTGTATTTGATTAGAAATTTCATAATTTAAAAATAGAATCAATTTAGATGCGAGTATATTAATCCAATTATATGCAAAACTTCCTACTAAAATAGGATTTACTTAACTAGTAACTGATCATATATTCTGCCCTGCGGTAAGATATTATAAGATTTTAATAATTGGATTTTAACAACGGACATGGAAAAGGCGGTCAGGTTCAACCTACCTAGAGTTATTGCATTCATGAAAGAGATGAATTGGAATGATATGTGCTCTAAGTAAAATAAGCCATCATGTTAAGAAATGAATATTCCTGCAACAAAAATTTAAATTAAATAAAATTTATTAAAATATATAAATATATTTTAAAAATTTCTAACCATTTCCTTAGATTTATTATTAGTTGTAATTGATTTATTATTTAATAAGATTTCATCAGATGAATTATTAAAATTAAATTCAATTGGTGACATTTCTGGTGAACATGGTGAAAATGAATTTTTTATTGATGTAAAACTACGACGAACATTTTTTAATGGTAATTGTAATAATTTCTTTGAATTTTTAATATTTTTTTGTGTTTGTTGAAATGGTATTGGTGATGCAAAATTAAATTTATCATCATCTTTTTTAACACATTTAACTGATTTTTTAATATCTAGAAAACATAAAGCAAAAAAAACATTGAATTAAAATTTATTTTTCTTCGTTAGTTAATGAAATTTTCAAATATTACCAGAATTTTCCATTTTTAAACAAATATTTTATTTTAGGTTTTAATTTAGATTTAAATTTCTAAAAGACACAACACTTCATTTCACTTGGAACTCTTTCTTGTAACTGCTTTATATATTAGAACTAAGTCTTTATAATTATTAAATTTTAATCCAATGAATTCCAATATAATAAAATAAGAAAAAAATATTAATTTCAACGGTTTATACAGGTTTATTTAATAATCTTAGACGAATAATATACCAGGAACCAGAGTGGTATATATAAGAAAGAAATAAGAAAAAATTATTAATTTCAACGGTTTATACAGGTTTATTTAATAATCTTAGACGAATAATATACCAGGAACCATAGTGAGCCAACTTGAACTGTTTGATGTAAAATGCAAATAACTTTTCTAATTTTAACATGAAAATATAATTTGTAAAAGTTTTTTTTTATCTGTGTATGGAAAATAACATAATGATCACTATTTTCTTGTCGAAAAGATGTACTGGCTTTTTCTACAGCAAATTTAATGCATTTCGTTTCTGGCTCCAAATTTTTCACAAATATTTCGCTTAAGCTCCTGAATTATTTGTGGTTTATTAAGGCAGACTTGTCCCTTTACGTAGGACCCACAACAAGTAAACAGGCAGGGTAAAATTTTGAGAACGGAAATGCCAGCAAAATCTGCATTCTGCATTATTAGTTGTTTGTCACTTCAAAATTTATTGCATCAAAAACCAAGGTAGCACCAAAAAACCGGTGACATTGCCACGTTTAGAACTATGAGGTGCACTAATTTTGGCCCGACTAATTGAAACAACAATACGCTCAATGGGGTTAAGTAATTATTCGATTACTGCATGGACGGATTCAACAATTACCTTACAATGGATTCATAATCATCCATAGAAATGGAAAACATCTGTTGCTTATAGAGTTAGTGAAATACAGGATAAAGTAGATCCAAGCTGTTGGAGACACGTACCAACCGAATTTAATCCTGCAGATTTAGCCTCTAGACTAGCTAGAACACAAGCTTTTTCTTCCCGTTACCAAGAAAATGGGTACATGAAAAAGAAATTGATAATTTGCTTGAATTCTAATTATATTCTAATTCTAATTATATTGACACCAACTGTCAAATAAAAATAATCGCTAAGGAAAAACTGAAATTGTAGTTCCAGAGTAAAAAAAAACACATAAATTAAACAGGACATTTCATGGTGTAAGGAGTATTGTAATGGGTCGGTTTCTGGCAGCTAATTTTGGACTATTAGATATTTAGACGAACTGGAACTGGCAGGTTGGTTGAAAATATTGAACTTCAGTGGCAGACTATCAAATAGTAAACAATAGTAATATGCAAATATTTTTCTGTGGTCGTTTTTGAATCTATACAAAATGGAACTAGTGCAAAAACTTAAATTACGATATAACTAAAAAACTTGAAAACTTGATTTAACGGCTCCAGCTTTTTTTTGTGACGATATCTCTTTATGAAATAAGCTTCAACAGAAATAACAAAAGATAACTTTCGTATAGAAATTGGTATTATTTCGCAAGAAACAATCCAAAAAGTTATTCATTCCATTAAAAAGAACAGATTTATTTTATTTAGATTTTTGTCCATCCTGTATTTGATTAGAAATTTCATAATTTAAAAATAGAATCAATTTAGATGCGAGTATATTAATCCAATTATATGCAAAACTTCCTACTAAAATAGGATTTACTTAACTAGTAACTGATCATATATTCTGCCCTGCGGTAAGATATTATAAGATTTTAATAATTGGATTTTAACAACGGACATGGAAAAGGCGGTCAGGTTCAACCTACCTAGAGTTATTGCATTCATGAAAGAGATGAATTGGAATGATATGTGCTCTAAGTAAAATAAGCCATCATGTTAAGAAATGAATATTCCTGCAACAAAAATTTAAATTAAATAAAATTTATTAAAATATATAAATATATTTTAAAAATTTCTAACCATTTCCTTAGAATTATTATTAGTTGTAATTGATTTATTATTTAATAAGATTTCATCAGATGAATTATTAAAATTAAATTCAATTGGTGACATTTCTGGTGAACATGGTGAAAATGAATTTTTTATTGGTGTAAAACTACGACGAACATTTTTTAATGGTAATTGTAATAATTTCTTTGAATTTTTAATATTTTTTTGTGTTTGTTGAAATGGTATTGGTGATGCAAAATTAAATTTATCATCATCTTTTTTAACACATTTAACTGATTTTTTAATATCTAGAAAAACATTGAATTTAAATTTATTTTTCTTCGTTAGTTAATGAAATTTTCAAATATTACCAGAATTTTCCATTTTTAAACAAATATTTTATTTTAGGTTTTAATTTAGATTTAAATTTCTAAAAGACACAACACTTTATTTCACTTGGAACTCTTTCTTGTAACTGCTTTATATATTAGAACTAAGTCTTTATAATTATTAAATTTTAATCCAATGAATTCCAATATAATAAAATAAGAAAAAAATATTAATTTCAACGGTTTATACAGGTTTATTTAATAATCTTAGACGAATAATATACCAGGAACCAGAGTGGTATATATAAGAAAGAAATAAGAAAAAATTATTAATTTCAACGGTTTATACAGGTTTATTTAATAATCTTAGACGAATAATATACCAGGAACCATAGTGAGCCAACTTGAACTGTTTGATGTAAAATGCAAATAACTTTTCTAATTTTAACATGAAAATATAATTTGTAAAAGTTTTTTTTTTATCTGTGTATGGAAAATAACATAATGATCACTATTTTCTTGTCGAAAAGATGTAATGGCTTTTTCTACAGCAAATTTAATGCATTTCGTTTCTGGCTCCAAATTTTTCACGAATATTTCGCTTAAGCTCCTGAATTATTTGTGGTTTATTAAGGCAGACTTGTCCCTTTACGTAGGACCCACAACAAGTAAACAGGCATGGTAAAATTTTGAGAACGGAAATGCCAGCAAAATCTGCATTCTGCATTATTAGTTGTTTGTCACTTCAAAATTTATTGCATCAAAAACCAAGGTAGCACCAATAAAACCGGTGACATTGCCACGTTTAGAATTATGTGGTGCACTAATTTTGGCCCGACTAATTGAAACAACAATACGCTCAATGGGGTTAAGTAATTATTCGATTACTGCATGGACGGATTCAACAATTACCTTACAATGGATTCATAATCATCCATAGAAATGGAAAACATTTGTTGCTAATAGAGTTAGTGAAATAAGGATAAAGTAGATCCAAGCTGTTGGAGACACGTACCAACCGAATTTAATCCTGCAGATTTAGCCTCTAGACTAGCTAGAACACAAGCTTTTTCTTCCCGTTACCAAGAAAATGGGTACATGAAAAAGAAATTGATAATTTGCTTGAATTCTAATTATATTCTAATTCTAATTATATTGACACCAGCTGTCAAATAAAAATAATCGCTAAGGAAAAACTGAAATTGTAGTTCCAGAGTAAAAAAAACACATAAATTAAACAGGAGATTTCATGGTGTAATGAGTATTGTAATGGGTCGGTTTCTGGCAGCTAATTTTGGACTATTAGATATTTAGACGAACTGGAACTGGCAGGTTGGTTGAAAATATTGAACTTCAGTGGCAGACTATCAAATAGTAAACAATAGTAATATGCAAATATTTTTCTGTGGTCGTTTTTGAATCTATACAAAATGGAACTAGTGCAAAAACTTAAATTACGATATAACTAAAAAACTTGAAAACTTGATTTAACGGCTCCAGCTTTTTTTTGTGACGATATCTCTTTATGAAATAAGCTTCAACAGAAATAACAAAAGATAACTTTCGTATAGAAATTGGTATTATTTCGCAAGAAACAATCCAAAAAGTTATTCATTCCATTAAAAAGAACAGATTTATTTTATTTAGATTTTTGTCCATCCTGTATTTGATTAGAAATTTCATAATTTAAAAATAGAATCAATTTAGATGCGAGTATATTAATCCAATTATATGCAAAACTTCCTACTAAAATAGGATTTACTTAACTAGTAACTGATCATATATTCTGCCCTGCGGTAAGATATTATAAGATTTTAATAATTGGATTTTAACAACGGACATGGAAAAGGCGGTCAGGTTCAACCTACCTAGAGTTATTGCATTCATGAAAGAGATGAATTGGAATGATATGTGCTCTAAGTAAAATAAGCCATCATGTTAAGAAATGAATATTCCTGCAACAAAAATTTAAATTAAATAAAATTTATTAAAATATATAAATATATTTTAAAAATTTCTAACCATTTCCTTAGAATTATTATTAGTTGTAATTGATTTATTATTTAATAAGATTTCATCAGATGAATTATTAAAATTAAATTCAATTGGTGACATTTCTGGTGAACATGGTGAAAATGAATTTTTTATTGGTGTAAAACTACGACGAACATTTTTTAATGGTAATTGTAATAATTTCTTTGAATTTTTAATATTTTTTTGTGTTTGTTGAAATGGTATTGGTGATGCAAAATTAAATTTATCATCATCTTTTTTAACACATTTAACTGATTTTTTAATATCTAGAAAAACATTGAATTTAAATTTATTTTTCTTCGTTAGTTAATGAAATTTTCAAATATTACCAGAATTTTCCATTTTTAAACAAATATTTTATTTTAGGTTTTAATTTAGATTTAAATTTCTAAAAGACACAACACTTTATTTCACTTGGAACTCTTTCTTGTAACTGTTTTATATATTAGAACTAAGTCTTTATAATTATTAAATTTTAATCCAATGAATTCCAATATAATAAAATAAGAAAAAAATATTAATTTCAACGGTTTATACAGGTTTATTTAATAATCTTAGACGAATAATATACCAGGAACCAGAGTGGTATATATAAGAAAGAAATAAGAAAAAATTATTAATTTCAACGGTTTATACAGGTTTATTTAATAATCTTAGACGAATAATATACCAGGAACCATAGTGAGCCAACTTGAACTGTTTGATGTAAAATGCAAATAACTTTTCTAATTTTAACATGAAAATATAATTTGTAAAAGTTTTTTTTTTATCTGTGTATGGAAAATAACATAATGATCACTATTTTCTTGTCGAAAAGATGTAATGGCTTTTTCTACAGCAAATTTAATGCATTTCGTTTCTGGCTCCAAATTTTTCACGAATATTTCGCTTAAGCTCCTGAATTATTTGTGGTTTATTAAGGCAGACTTGTCCCTTTACGTAGGACCCACAACAAGTAAACAGGCATGGTAAAATTTTGAGAACGGAAATGCCAGCAAAATCTGCATTCTGCATTATTAGTTGTTTGTCACTTCAAAATTTATTGCATCAAAAACCAAGGTAGCACCAATAAAACCGGTGACATTGCCACGTTTAGAATTATGTGGTGCACTAATTTTGGCCCGACTAATTGAAACAACAATACGCTCAATGGGGTTAAGTAATTATTCGATTACTGCATGGACGGATTCAACAATTACCTTACAATGGATTCATAATCATCCATAGAAATGGAAAACATTTGTTGCTAATAGAGTTAGTGAAATAAGGATAAAGTAGATCCAAGCTGTTGGAGACACGTACCAACCGAATTTAATCCTGCAGATTTAGCCTCTAGACTAGCTAGAACACAAGCTTTTTCTTCCCGTTACCAAGAAAATGGGTACATGAAAAAGAAATTGATAATTTGCTTGAATTCTAATTATATTCTAATTCTAATTATATTGACACCAGCTGTCAAATAAAAATAATCGCTAAGGAAAAACTGAAATTGTAGTTCCAGAGTAAAAAAAACACATAAATTAAACAGGAGATTTCATGGTGTAAGGAGTATTGTAATGGGTCGGTTTCTGGCAGCTAATTTTGGACTATTAGATATTTAGACGAACTGGAACTGGCAGGTTGGTTGAAAATATTGAACTTCAGTGGCAGACTATCAAAGAGTAAACAAAAGTAATATGCAAATATTTTTCTGTAGTCGTTTTTGAATCTATACAAAATGGAACTAGTGCAAAAACTTAAATTACGATATAACTAAAAAACTTGAAAACTTGATTTAACGGCTCCAGCTTTTTTTTGTTACGATATCTCTTTATGAAATAAGCTTCAACAGAAATAACAAAAGATAACTTTCGTATAGAAATTGGTATTATTTCGCAAGAAACAATCCAAAAAGTTATTCATTCCATTAAAAAGAACAGATTTATTTTATTTAGATTTTTGTCCATCCTGTATTTGATTAGAAATTTCATAATTTAAAAATATAATCAATTTAGATGCGAGTATATTAATCCAATTATATGCAAAACTTCCTACTAAAATAGGATTTACTTAACTAGTAACTGATCATATATTCTGCCCTGCGGTAAGATATTATAAGATTTTAATAATTGGATTTTAACAACGGACATTGAAAAGGCGGTCAGGTTCAACCTACCTAGAGTTATTGCATTCATGAAAGAGATGAATTGGAATGATATGTGCTCTAAGTAAAATAAGCCATCATGTTAAGAAATTAATATTCCTGCAACAAAAATTTAAATTAAATAAAATTTATTAAAATATATAAATATATTTTAAAAATTTCTAACCATTTCCTTAGAATTATTATTAGTTGTAATTGATTTATTATTTAATAAGATTTCATCAGATGAATTATTAAAATTAAATTCAACATGGTGAACATGGTGAAAATGAATTTTTTATTGATGTAAAACTACGACGAACATTTTTTAATGGTAATTGTAATAATTTCTTTGAATTTTTAATATTTTTTTGTGTTTGTTGAAATGGTATTGGTGATGCAAAATTAAATTTATCATCATCTTTTTTAAAACATTTAACTGATTTTTTAATATCTAGAAAAAATAAAGCAAAAAAAAACATTGAATTAAAATTTATTTTTCTTCGTTAGTTAATGAAATTTTCAAATATTACCAGAATTTTCCATTTTTAAACAAATATTTTATTTTAGGTTTTAATTTAGATTTAAATTTCTAAAAGACACAACACTTTATTTCACTTGGAACTCTTTCTTGTAACTGCTTTATATATTAGAACTAAGTCTTTATAATTATTAAATTTTAATCCAATGAATTCCAATATAATAAAATAAGAAAAAAATATTAATTTCAACGGTTTATACAGGTTTATTTAATAATCTTAGACGAATATACCAGGAACCAGAGTGAGCCAACTTGAACTGTTTGATGTAAAATGCAAATAACTTTTCTAATTTTAACATGAAAATATAATTTGTAAAAGTTTTTTTTTTATCTGTGTATGGAAAATAACATAATGATCACTATTTTCTTGTCGAAAAGATGTAATGGCTTTTTCTACAGCAAACTTAATGCATTTCGTTTCTGGCTCCAAATTTTTCACGAATATTTCGCTTAAGCTCCTGAATTATTTGTGGTTTATTAAGGCAAACTTGTCCCTTTACGTAGGACCCACAACAAGTAAACAGGCAGGGTACAATTTTGAGAACGGAAATGCCAGCAAAATCTGCATTATTTCGAAATAAATTTGGTTACCGAAAAGTTCGCGAATAATATCCATTATCACTGTGCACTGTGGCTCCATCCTACCGGAACCATATCTTAGGGTTATTTAGGACTGTAAGAATATTCTCTTTTATGGTTTACCGTCTCAAATACGGTTTATAAATCTTTTTTACAAAAAATATGGACCAATGACTTTATTGATTATGATGTCACACTAAACAGTGCATCTAACAGGGTGTAATTGATTATTGATGCAAATTTTTAAAAATAGTTAGTACCAGTTGACCTACTTTGTTGTATATGTGTAATTGTTTATTAGATTATAATTAAAATTTAATTACAATCACTATATACAAAAAACTTTGAAGTATGTTGTGATACAAAGATTGATAGAAAAAATTGATTTGGCTGAAAATAAAAATGTTCCCTACGGTAAGATATTATAAGATTTTAATAATTGGATTTTAACAACGGACATGGAAAAGGCGGTCAGGTTCAACCTACCTAGAGTTATTGCATTCATGAAAGAGATGAATTGGAATGATATGTGCTCTAAGTAAAATAAGCCATCATGTTAAGAAATTAATATTCCTGCAACAAAAATTTAAATTAAATAAAATTTATTAAAATATATAAATATATTTTAAAAATTTCTAACCATTTCCTTAGAATTATTATTAGTTGTAATTGATTTATTATTTAATAAGATTTCATCAGATGAATTATTAAAATTAAATTCAATTGGTGACATTTCTGGTGAACATGGTGAAAATGAATTTTTTATTGGTGTAAAACTACGACGAACATTTTTTAATGGTAATTGTAATAATTTCTTTGAATTTTTAATATTTTTTTGTGTTTGTTGAAATGGTATTGGTAATGCAAAATTAAATTTATCATCATCTTTTTTAACACATTTAACTGATTTATTAATATCTAGAAAACATAAAGCAAAAAAAACATTGAATTAAAATTTATTTTTCTTCGTTAGTTAATGAAATTTTCAAATATTACCAGAATTTTCCATTTTTAAACAAATATTTTATTTTAGGTTTTAATTTAGATTTAAATTTCTAAAAGACACAACACTTTATTTCACTTGGAACTCTTTCTTGTAACTGCTTTATATATTAGAACTAAGTCTTTATAATTATTAAATTTTAATCCAATGAATTCCAATATAATAAAATAAGAAAAAAATATTAATTTCAACGGTTTATAGGGCCCATACACGACACATGCATGCATTCGCAATCACGTGATTGCGCATGCAGATTGACCGTGTATGGTGTTGATTGTGTGGTTGCACATGCTGATTGTGTGTTTTCAAAATTTTTTGATATTTTTTTGTTTGTGCATGCATGCATGTATAATGTGTGGTGAAATAACTCATTTAAAATTTATTTTCGTGTGGTAAACTAGTAGCTAGTGTGTACAAAAAAATGCCGACAGTTGTAAACATGAAATTTTGGAACGAATGCTTGGAACTATATAAAAGTTTTCCAGTTTTGTGGAAAGTGAAGGGATTATAAGCGATTATAATTGCAATACACGCAGCGTCTTACATGATTGAAATTTTAAATTAAATGAAGAATGTGCAATTTGCATGTGTCGTGTGTAGAGAAACTATGATTGCGCAATCAATGATTGTACATGCATGCATGTGTGGTATATGGGCCCCATTATACAGGTTTATTTAATAATCTTAGACGAATAATATACCAGGAACCAGAGTGAACCAACTTGAACTGTTTGATGTAAAATGCAAATAACTTTTCTAATTTTAACATGAAAATATAATTTGTAAAAGTTTTTTTTTTTATCTGTGTATGGAAAATAACATAATGATCACTATTTTCTTGTCGAAAAGATGTAATGGCTTTTTCTACAGCAAATTAAATGCATTTCGTTTCTGGCTCCAAATTTTTCACGAATATTTCGCTTAAGCTCCTGAATTATTTGTGGTTTATTAAGGCAAACTTGTCCCTTTACGTAGGACCCACAACAAGTAAACAGGCAGGGTAAAATTTTGAGAACGGAAATGCCAGCAAAATCTGCATTATTTCGAAATAAATTTGGTTACCGAAAAGTTCGCGAATAATATCCATTATCACTGTGCACTGTGGCTCCATCCTACCGGAACCATATCTTAGGGTTATTTAGAACTGTAAGAATATTCTCTTTTATGGTTTACCGTCTCAAATACGGTTTATAAATCTTTTTAAAAAAAAATATGGAACAATGACTTTATTGACTATGATGTCACACCAAACAGTGCATCTAACAGGGTGTAATTGATTATTGATGCAAATTTTTAAAAATAGTTAGTACCAGTTGACCTACTTTGTTGTATATGTGTAATTGTTTATTAAAATTTAATTACAATCACTATATACAAAAAACTTTGAAGTATGTTGTGATACAAAGATTGATAGAAAAAATTGATTTGGCTGAAAATAAAAATGTTCCCTACGGTAAGATATTATAAGATTTTAATAATTGGATTTTAACAACGGACATGGAAAAGGCGGTCAGGTTCAACCTACCTAGAGTTATTGCATTCATGAAAGAGATGAATTGGAATGATATGTGCTCTAAGTAAAATAAGCCATCATGTTAAGAAATTTAAATTAAATAAAATTTATTAAAATATATAAATATATTTTAAAAATTTCTAACCATTTCCTTAGATTTATTATTAGTTGTAATTGATTTATTATTTAATAAGATTTCATCAGATGAATTATTAAAATTAAATTCAATTGGTGACATTTCTGGTGAACATGGTGAAAATGAATTTTTTATTGATGTAAAACTACGACGAACATTTTTTAATGGTAATTGTAATAATTTCTTTGAATTTTTAATATTTTTTTGTGTTTGTTGAAATGGTATTGGTGATGCAAAATTAAATTTATCATCATCTTTTTTAACACATTTAACTGATTTTTTAATATCTAGAAAACATAAAGCAAAAAAAACATTGAATTAAAATTTATTTTTCTTCGTTAGTTAATGAAATTTTCAAATATTACCAGAATTTTCCATTTTTAAACAAATATTTTATTTTAGGTTTTAATTTAGATTTAAATTTCTAAAAGACACAACACTTTATTTCACTTGGAACTCTTTCTTGTAACTGCTTTATATATTAGAACTAAGTCTGCTTTATAATTATTAAATTTTAATCCAATGAATTCCAATATAATAAAATAAGAAAAAAATATTAATTTCAACGGTTTATACAGGTTTATTTAATAATCTTAGACGAATAATATACCAGGAACCAGAGTGGTATATATAAGAAAGAAATAAGAAAAAATTATTAATTTCAACGGTTTATACAGGTTTATTTAATAACCTACTTAGACGAATAATATACCAGGAACCATAGTGAGCCAACTTGAACTGTTTGATGTAAAATGCAAATAACTTTTCTAATTTTAACATGAAAATATAATTTGTAAAAGTTTTTTTTTATCTGTGTATGGAAAATAAAATAATGATCACTATTTTCTTGTCGAAAAGATGTAATGGCTTTTTCTACAGCAAATTTAATGCATTTCGTTTCTGGCTCCAAATTTTTCACAAATATTTCGCTTAAGCTCCTGAATTATTTGTGGTTTATTAAGGCAGACTTGTCCCTTTACGTAGGACCCACAACAAGTAAACAGGCAGGGTAAAATTTTGAGAACGGAAATGCCAGCAAAATCTGCATTCTGCATTATTAGTTGTTTGTCACTTCAAAATTTATTGCATCAAAAACCAAGGTAGCACCAATAAAACCGGTGACATTGCCACGTTTAGAATTATGTGGTGCACTAATTTTGGCCCGACTAATTGAAACAACAATACGCTCAATGGGGTTAAGTAATTATTCGATTACTGCATGGACGGATTCAACAATTACCTTACAATGGATTCATAATCATCCATAGAAATGGAAAACATTTGTTGCTAATAGAGTTAGTGAAATACAGGATAAAGTAGATCCAAGCTGTTGGAGACACGTACCAACCGAATTTAATCCTGCAGATTTAGCCTCTAGACTAGCTCGAACACAAGCTTTTTCTTCCCGTTACCAAGAAAATGGGTACATGAAAAAGAAATTGATAATTTGCTTGAATTCTAATTATATTCTAATTCTAATTATATTGACACCAGCTGTCAAATAAAAATAATCGTTAAGGAAAAACTGAAATTGTAGTTCCAGAGTAAAAAAAACACATAAATTAAACAGGAGATTTCATGGTGTAAGGAGTATTGTAATGGGTCGGTTTCTGGCAGCTAATTTTGGACTATTAGATATTTAGACGAACTGGAACTGGCAGGTTGGTTGAAAATATTGAACTTCAGAGGCAGACTATCAAAGAGTAAACAATAGTAATATGCAAATATTTTTCTGTGGTCGTTTTTGAATCTATACAAATTGGAACTAGTGCAAAAACTTAAATTACGATATAACTAAAAAACTTGAAAACTTGATTTAACGACTCCAGCTTTTTTTTGTGACGATATCTCTTTATGAAATAAGCTTCAACAGAAATAACAAAAGATAACTTTCGTATAGAAATTGGTATTATTTCGCAAGAAACAATCCAAAAAGTTATTCATTCCATTAAAAAGAATAGATTTATTTTATTTAGATTTTTGTCCATCCTGTATTTGATTAGAAATTTCATAATTTAAAAATAGAATCAATTTAGATGCGAGTATATTAATCCAATTATATCCAAAACTTCCTACTAAAATAGGATTTACTTAACTAGTAACTGATCATATATTCTGCCTTGCGGTAAGATATTATAAGATTTTAATAATTGAATTTTAACAACGGACATGGAAAAGGCGGTCAGGTTCAACCTACCTAGAGTTATTGCATTCATGAAAGAGAATTATTATTAGTTGTAATTGATTTATTATTTAATAAGATTTCATCAGATGAATTATTAAAATTAAATTCAATTGGTGACATTTCTGGTGAACATGGTGAAAATGAATTTTTTATTGGTGTAAAACTACGACGAACATTTTTTAATGGTAATTGTAATAATTTCTTTGAATTTTTAATATTTTTTTGTGTTTGTTGAAATGGTATTGGTGATGCAAAATTAAATTTATCATCATCTTTTTTAACACATTTAACTGATTTTTTAATATCTAGAAAACATAAAGCAAAAAAAACATTGAATTAAAATTTATTTTTCTTCGTTAGTTAATGAAATTTTCAAATATTACCAGAATTTTCCATTTTTAAACAAATATTTTATTTTAGGTTTTAATTTAGATTTAAATTTCTAAAAGACACAACACTTTATTTCACTTGGAACTCTTTCTTGTAACTGCTTTATATATTAGAACTAAGTCTTTATAATTATTAAATTTTAATCTAATGAATTTCAATATAATAAAATAAGAAAAAAATATTAATTTCAACGGTTTATACAGGTTTATTTAATAATCTTAGACGAATAATATACCAGGAACCAGAGTGAACCAACTTGAACTGTTTGATGTAAAATGCAAATAACTTTTCTAATTTTAACATGAAAATATAATTTGTAAAAGTTTTTTTTTTATCTGTGTATGGAAAATAACATAATGATCACTATTTTCTTGTCGAAAAGATGTAATGGCTTTTTCTACAGCAAATTTAATGCATTTCGTTTCTGGCTCCAAATTTTTCACGAATATATCGCTTAAGCTCCTGAATTATTTGTGTTTTATTAAGGCAAACTTGTCCCTTTACGTAGGACCCACAACAAGTAAACAGGCAGGGTAAAATTTTGAGAACGGAAATGCCAGCAAAATCTGCATTATTTCGAAATAAATTTGGTTACCGAAAAGTTCGCGAATAATATCCATTATCACTGTGCACTGTGGCTCCATCCTACCGGAACCATATCTTAGGGTTATTTAGGACTGTAAGAATATTCTCTTTTATGGTTTACCGTCTCAAATGCGGTTTATAAATCTTTTTTACAAAAAATATGGACCAATGACTTTATTGACTATGATGTCACACTAAACAGTGCATCTAACAGGGTGTAATTGATTATCGATGCAAATTTTTAAAAATAGTTAGTACCAGTTGACCTACTTTGTTGTATATGTGTAATTGTTTATTAGATTATAATTAAAATTTAATTACAATCACTATATACAAAAAACTTTGAAGTATGTTGTGATACAAAGATTGATAGAAAAAATTGATTTGGCTGAAAATAAAAATGTTCCCTACGGTAAGATATTATAAGATTTTAATAATTGGATTTTAACAACGGACATGGAAAAGGCGGTCAGGTTCAACCTACCTAGAGTTATTGCATTCATGAAAGAGATGAATTGGAATGATATGTGCTCTAAGTAAAATAAGCCATCATGTTAAGAAATGAATATTCCTGCAACAAAAATTTAAATTAAATAAAATTTATTAAAATATATAAATATATTTTAAAAATTTCTAACCATTTCCTTAGATTTATTATTAGTTGTAATTGATTTATTATTTAATAAGATTTCATCAGATGAATTATTAAAATTAAATTCAATTGGTGACATTTCTGGTGAACATGGTGAAAATGAATTTTTTATTGATGTAAAACTACGACGAACATTTTTTAATGGTAATTGTAATAATTTCTTTGAATTTTTAATATTTTTTTGTGTTTGTTGAAATGGTATTGGTGATGCAAAATTAAATTTATCATCATCTTTTTTAACACATTTAACTGATTTTTTAATATCCAGAAAACATAAAGCAAAAAAAACATTGAATTAAAATTTATTTTTCTTCGTTAGTTAATGAAATTTTCAAATATTACCAGAATTTTCCATTTTTAAACAAATATTTTATTTTAGGTTTTAATTTAGATTTAAATTTCTAAAAGACACAACACTTTATTTCACTTGGAACTCTTTCTTGTAACTGCTTTATATATTAGAACTAAGTCTTTATAATTATTAAATTTTAATCCAATGAATTCCAATATAATAAAATAAGAAAAAAATATTAATTTCAACGGTTTATACAGGTTTATTTAATAATCTTAGACGAATAATATACCAGGAACCAGAGTGAACCAACTTGAACTGTTTGATGTAAAATGCAAATAACTTTTCTAATTTTAACATGAAAATATAATTTGTAAAAGTTTTTTTTTTATCTGTGTATGGAAAATAACATAATGATCACTATTTTCTTGTCGAAAAGATGTAATGGCTTTTTCTACAGCAAATTTAATGCATTTCGTTTCTGGCTCCAAATTTTTCACGAATATATCGCTTAAGCTCCTGAATTATTTGTGGTTTATTAAGGCAAACTTGTCCCTTTACGTAGGACCCACAACAAGTAAACAGGCAGGGTAAAATTTTGAGAACGGAAATGCCAGCAAAATCTGCATTATTTCGAAATAAATTTGGTTACCGAAAAGTTCGCGAATAATATCCATTATCACTGTGCACTGTGGCTCCATCCTACCGGAACCATATCTTAGGGTTATTTAGGACTGTAAGAATATTCTCTTTTATGGTTTACCGTCTCAAATACGGTTTATAAATCTTTTTTACAAAAAATATGGACCAATGACTTTATTGACTATGATGTCACACTAAACAGTGCATCTAACAGGGTGTAATTGATTATTGATGCAAATTTTTAAAAATAGTTAGTACCAGTTGACCTACTTTGTTGTATATGTGTAATTGTTTATTAGATTATAATTAAAATTTAATTACAATCACTATATACAAAAAACTTTGAAGTATGTTGTGATACAAAGATTGATAGAAAAAATTGATTTGGCTGAAAATAAAAATGTTCCCTACGGTAAGATATTATAAGATTTTAATAATTGGATTTTAACAACGGACATGGAAAAGGTGGTCAGGTTCAACCTACCTAGAGTTATTGCATTCATGAAAGAGATGAATTGGAATGATATGTGCTCTAAGTAAAATAAGCCATCATGTTAAGAAATGAATATTCCTGCAACAAAAATTTAAATTAAATAAAATTTATTAAAATATATAAATATATTTTAAAAATTTCTAACCATTTCCTTAGAATTATTATTAGTTGTAATTGATTTATTATTTAATAAGATTTCATCAGATGAATTATTAAAATTAAATTCAATTGGTGACATTTCTGGTGAACATGGTGAAAATGAATTTTTTATTGGTGTAAAACTACGACGAACATTTTTTAATGGTAATTGTAATAATTTCTTTGAATTTTTAATATTTTTTTGTGTTTGTTGAAATGGTATTGGTGATGCAAAATTAAATTTATCATCATCTTTTTTAACACATTTAACTGATTTTTTAATATCTAGAAAACATAAAGCAAAAAAAAACATTGAATTAAAATTTATTTTTCTTCGTTAGTTAATGAAATTTTCAAATATTACCAGAATTTTCCATTTTTAAACAAATATTTTATTTTAGGTTTTAATTTAGATTTAAATTTCTAAAAGACACAACACTTTATTTCACTTGGAACTCTTTCTTGTAACTGCTTTATATATTAGAACTAAGTCTTTATAATTATTAAATTTTAATCTAATGAATTCCAATATAATAAAATAAGAAAAAAATATTAATTTCAACGGTTTATACAGGTTTATTTAATAATCTTAGACGAATAATATACCAGGAACCAGAGTGAACCAACTTGAACTGTTTGATGTAAAATGCAAATAACTTTTCTAATTTTAACATGAAAATATAATTTGTAAAAGTTTTTTTTTTATCTGTGTATGGAAAATAACATAATGATCACTATTTTCTTGTCGAAAATATGTAATGGCTTTTTCTACAGCAAATTTAATGCATTTCGTTTCTGGCTCCAAATTTTTCACGAATATTTCGCTTAAGCTCCTGAATTATTTGTGGTTTATTAAGGCAAACTTGTCCCTTTACGTAGGACCCACAACAAGTAAACAGGCAGGGTAAAATTTTGAGAACGGAAATGCCAGCAAAATCTGCATTATTTCGAAATAAATTTGGTTACCGAAAAGTTCGCGAATAATATCCATTATCACTGTGCACTGTGGTTCCATCCTACCGGAACCATATCTTAGGGTTATTTAGGACTGTAAGAATATTCTCTTTTATGGTTTACCGTCTCAAATACGGTTTATAAATCTTTTTTAAAAAAAATATGGACCAATGACTTTATTGACTATGATGTCACACCAAACAGTGCATCTAACAGGGTGTAATTGATTATTGATGCAAATTTTTAAAAATAGTTAGTACCAGTTGACCTACTTTGTTGTATATGTGTAATTGTTTATTAAAATTTAATTACAATCACTATATACAAAAAACTTTGAAGTATGTTGTGATACAAAGATTGATAGAAAAAATTGATTTGGCTGAAAATAAAAATGTTCCCTACGGTAAGATATTATAAGATTTTAATAATTGGATTTTAACAACGGACATGGAAAAGGTGGTCAGGTTCAACCTACCTAGAGTTATTGCATTCATGAAAGAGATGAATTGGAATGATATGTGCTCTAAGTAAAATAAGCCATCATGTTAAGAAATGAATATTCCTGCAACAAAAATTTAAATTAAATAAAATTTATTAAAATATATAAATATATTTTAAAAATTTCTAACCATTTCCTTAGATTTATTATTAGTTGTAATTGATTTATTATTTAATAAGATTTCATCAGATGAATTATTAAAATTAAATTCAATTGGTGACATTTCTGGTGAACATGGTGAAAATTAATTTTTTATTGATGTAAAACTACGACGAACATTTTTTAATGGTAATTGTAATAATTTCTTTGAATTTTTAATATTTTTTTGTGTTTGTTGAAATGGTATTGGTGATGCAAAATTAAATTTATCATCATCTTTTTTAACACATTTAACTGATTTTTTAATATCTAGAAAACATAAAGCAAAAAAAACATTGAATTAAAATTTATTTTTCTTCGTTAGTTAATGAAATTTTCAAATATTACCAGAATTTTCCATTTTTAAACAAATATTTTATTTTAGGTTTTAATTTAGATTTAAATTTCTAAAAGACACAACACTTTATTTCACTTGGAACTCTTTCTTGTAACTGCTTTATATATTAGAACTAAGTCTTTATAATTATTAAATTTTAATCCAATGAATTCCAATATAATAAAATAAGAAAAAAATATTAATTTCAACGGTTTATACAGGTTTATTTAATAATCTTAGACGAATAATATACCAGGAACCAGAGTGGTATATATAAGAAAGAAATAAGAAAAAATTGTAAATTTCAACGGTTTATACAGGTTTATTTAATAATCTTAGACGAATAATATACCAGGAACCATAGTGAGCCAACTTAAACTGTTTGATGTAAAATGCAAATAACTTTTCTAATTTTAACATGAAAATATAATTTGTAAAAGTTTTTTTTTTATCTGTGTATGGAAAATAACATAATGATCACTATTTTCTTGTCGAAAAGATGTAATGGCTTTTTCTACAGCAAATTTAATGCATTTCGTTTCTGGCTCCAAATTTTTCACGAATATTTCGCTTAAGCTCCTGAATTATTTGTGGTTTATTAAGGCAGACTTGTCCCTTTACGTAGGACCCACAACAAGTAAACAGGCATGGTAAAATTTTGAGAACGGAAATGCCAGCAAAATCTGCATTCTGCATTATTAGTTGTTTGTCACTTCAAAATTTATTGCATCAAAAACCAAGGTAGCACCAATAAAACCGGTGACATTGCCACGTTTAGAATTATGTGGTGCACTAATTTTGGCCCGACTAATTGAAACAACAATACGCTCAATGGGGTTAAGTAATTATTCGATTACTGCATGGACGGATTCAACAATTACCTTACAATGGATTCATAATCATCCATAGAAATGGAAAACATCTGTTGCTAATAGAGTTAGTGAAATACAGGATAAAGTAGATCCAAGCTGTTGGAGACACGTACCAACCGAATTTAATCCTGCAGATTTAGCCTCTAGACTAGCTAGAACACAAGCTTTTTCTTCCCGTTACCAAGAAAATGGGTACATGAAAAAGAAATTGACAATTTGCTTGAATTCTAATTATATTCTAATTCTAATTATATTGACACCAACTGTCAAATAAAAATAATCGCTAAGGAAAAACTGAAATTGTAGTTCCAGAGTAAAAAAAACACATAAATTAAACAGGAGATTTCATGGTGTAATGAGTATTGTAATGGGTCGGTTTCTGGCAGCTAATTTTGGACTATTAGATATTTAGACGAACTGGAACTGGCAGGTTGGTTGAAAATATTGAACTTCAGTGGCAGACTATCAAATAGTAAACAATAGTAATATGCAAATATTTTTCTGTGGTCGTTTTTGAATCTATACAAAATGGAACTAGTGCAAAAACTTAAATTACGATATAACTAAAAAACTTGAAAACTTGATTTAACGGCTCCAGCTTTTTTTTGTGACGATATCTCTTTATGAAATAAGCTTCAACAGAAATAACAAAAGATAACTTTCGTATAGAAATTGGTATTATTTCGCAAGAAACAATCCAAAAAGTTATTCATTCCATTAAAAAGAACAGATTTATTTTATTTAGATTTTTGTCCATCCTGTATTTGATTAGAAATTTCATAATTTAAAAATAGAATCAATTTAGATGCGAGTATCTTAATCCAATTATATGCAAAACTTCCTACTAAAATAGGATTTACTTAACTAGTAACTGATCATATATTCTGCCCTGCGGTAAGATATTATAAGATTTTAATAATTGGATTTTAACAACGGACATGGAAAAGGCGGTCAGGTTCAACCTACCTAGAGTTATTGCATTCATGAAAGAGATGAATTGGAATGATATGTGCTCTAAGTAAAATAAGCCATCATGTTAAGAAATGAATATTCCTGCAACAAAAATTTAAATTAAATAAAATTTATTAAAATATATAAATATATTTTAAAAATTTCTAACCATTTCCTTAGAATTATTATTAGTTGTAATTGATTTATTATTTAATAAGATTTCATCAGATGAATTATTAAAATTAAATTCAATTGGTGACATTTCTGGTGAACATGGTGAAAATGAATTTTTTATTGGTGTAAAACTACGACGAACATTTTTTAATGGTAATTGTAATAATTTCTTTGAATTTTTAATATTTTTTTGTGTTTGTTGAAATGGTATTGGTGATGCAAAATTAAATTTATCATCATCTTTTTTAACACATTTAACTGATTTTTTAATATCTAGAAAACATAAAGCAAAAAAAACATTGAATTAAAATTTATTTTTCTTCGTTAGTTAATGAAATTTTCAAATATTACCAGAATTTTCCATTTTTAAACAAATATTTTATTTTAGGTTTTAATTTAGATTTAAATTTCTAAAAGACACAACACTTTATTTCACTTGGAACTCTTTCTTGTAACTGCTTTATATATTAGAACTAAGTCTTTATAATTATTAAATTTTAATCCAATGAATTCCAATATAATAAAATAAGAAAAAAATATTAATTTCAACGGTTTATACAGGTTTATTTAATAATCTTAGACGAATAATATACCAGGAACCAGAGTGGTATATATAAGAAAGAAATAAGAAAAAATTATTAATTTCAACGGTTTATACAGGTTTATTTAATAATCTTAGACGAATAATATACCAGGAACCATAGTGAGCCAACTTGAACTGTTTGATGTAAAATGCAAATAACTTTTCTAATTTTAACATGAAAATATAATTTGTAAAAGTTTTTTTTTTATCTGTGTATGGAAAATAACATAATGTTCACTATTTTCTTGTCGAAAAGATGTAATGGCTTTTTCTACAGCAAATTTAATGCATTTCGTTTCTGGCTCCAAATTTTTCACGAATATTTCGCTTAAGCTCCTGAATTATTTGTGGTTTATTAAGGCAGACTTGTCCCTTTACGTAGGACCCACAACAAGTAAACAGGCATGGTAAAATTTTGAGAACGGAAATGCCAGCAAAATCTGCATTCTGCATTATTAGTTGTTTGTCACTTCAAAATTTATTGCATCAAAAACCAAGGTAGCACCAATAAAACCGGTGACATTGCCACGTTTAGAATTATGTGGTGCACTAATTTTGGCCCGACTAATTGAAACAACAATACGCTCAATGGGGTTAAGTAATTATTCGATTACTGCATGGACGGATTCAACAATTACCTTACAATGGATTCATAATCATCCATAGAAATGGAAAACATTTGTTGCTAATAGAGTTAGTGAAATAAGGATAAAGTAGATCCAAGCTGTTGGAGACACGTACCAACCGAATTTAATCCTGCAGATTTAGCCTCTAGACTAGCTAGAACACAAGCTTTTTCTTCCCGTTACCAAGAAAATGGGTACATGAAAAAGAAATTGATAATTTGCTTGAATTCTAATTATATTCTAATTCTAATTATATTGACACCAGCTGTCAAATAAAAATAATCGCTAAAGAAAAACTGAAATTGTAGTTCCAGAGTAAAAAAAACACATAAATTAAACAGGAGATTTCATGGTGTAAGGAGTATTGTAATGGGTCGGTTTCTGGCAGCTAATTTTGGACTATTAGATATTTAGACGAACTGGAACTGGCAGGTTGGTTGAAAATATTGAACTTCAGAGGCAGACTATCAAAGAGTAAACAAAAGTAATATGCAAATATTTTTCTGTGGTCGTTTTTGAATCTATACAAAATGGAACTAGTGCAAAAACTTAAATTACGATATAACTAAAAAACTTGAAAACTTGATTTAACGGCTCCAGTTTTTTTTTGTGACGATATCTCTTTATGAAATAAGCTTCAACAGAAATAACAAAAGATAACTTTCGTATAGAAATTGGTATTATTTCGCAAGAAACAATCCAAAAAGTTATTCATTCCATTAAAAAGAACAGATTTATTTTATTTAGATTTTTGTCCATCCTGTATTTGATTAGAAATTTCATAATTTAAAAATAGAATCAATTTAGATGCGAGTATATTAATCCAATTATATGCAAAACTTCCTACTAAAATAGGATTTACTTAACTAGTAACTGATCATATATTCTGCCCTGCGGTAAGATATTATAAGATTTTAATAATTGGATTTTAACAACGGACATGGAAAAGGCGGTCAGGTTCAACCTACCTAGAGTTATTGCATTCATGAAAGAGATGAATTGGAATGATATGTGCTCTAAGTAAAATAAGCCATCATGTTAAGAAATTAATATTCCTGCAACAAAAATTTAAATTAAATAAAATTTATTAAAATATATAAATATATTTTAAAAATTTCTAACCATTTCCTTAGAATTATTATTAGTTGTAATTGATATATCTTAGGGTTATTTAGGACTGTAAGAATCTCTTTTATGGTTTACCGTCTCAAATACGGTTTATAAATCTTTTTTAAAAAAAATATGGACCAATGACTTTATTGACTATGATGTCACACCAAACAGTGCATCTAACAGGGTGTAATTGATTATTGATGCAAATTTTTAAAAATAGTTAGTACCATCGTCATCCCGGTTCTTATTTGTGCAATGTCCAAAAATACGAATGTTGGGAAATTGAAATTTAAGGTTTATTACATTTTTTTTGCATATTTCGCAACATTTCTTAAGGTTTAAATTTTTTTAATAATTATTTCAAGTATTTATTAAATGATAAAAAAACTACATAAAATTTAGGACTTATAATTTATTTTTAGAAAAATAGAAATCAATGTTGATTTGGATATTGAACAGTATTATATGAAGACCGTTCAAATTTTTCAGATTAAGCGGATATTGAACAACAAAATGGATTTTGAACAAATAAGCCCTTCATTTTTTAATTTTTTTTAGCATTATCATTACTATAAAATTTGGATTATGAACAAACAAGCACATAGGTTTGGCAAAAGGTGTTTAAAAATTATGTTTAAAAAATAAAATTGTGTTACCTATAGTATCTGAAAACTGAAAAATCAAAATTATAAAATTTATACCAAAAGTAATAATTGTAATACGATATTTATTGCAATAATGAATATAAAATAATATAAAATTCAAAAACAAAAATAAAGTTAAATTCAAAGTTTTTAAAATAATATAAAATTAAAAAACAAAAATAAAGCTAAATTCAAAGTTTCTAAACATAAAAGTATAAAATAGTAATATAAAATTAAAAAACAAAAATAAAGTTAAATTCAGAGTTTCTAAACATAAAAGTATAATAGCTTCTTCAGGGCTTTTAAAACATATAGTATAAAAAAATAGATTTTGATGTATTAATGGATTTGTAATATCCTTCGATAAAAAGTTTCGTCAATTGCTGGCATGTATTGCGTCATAGCTAAAATGTCTTGTTTTTTTTCTTTAGTCAAAATGATATGCGCTTTGGCAACTTCAATTTGTGGCAATTTATTTGAAATTTCAGCAGTAGCGATTCGCGGTTGTTTCAGTATATTACAAACGCTGAATTCATCGGTAAAATTGGTTCTATAGTGAATTTGCAGCAAGTTTGTTTTTAAATATTTAATTTGTTTACATTTTTCGTATGGAATTGACTTTAGAGAAATACTGGCTTTATTATAGTTTAAAAAATCATCCCGTTTTAATTGAATTATCTTCAATTTCACATTGTCATAATCCATTCCCTTTAAAATTCTTAGCAAAGATACTGGACTGTAAATTTCTAAATCTTTTGTATATTTTTCAATTGCGCTGTGTACAGCGTCTAATTCTTGAACTTGGGAATGACCAGGCTCTGAAAATTTTTTGATAATTACCTCAATATTTGGATTATTTTCCATAAAATTTAAAATTGCTAAGGAAGTCATTCTATTTTTGTTCTGCGGTATACATGAATCAGACCATAGAATAATGCGTTTTCCTCTTGGAATGTCCTTTATAACATTTGTTAAAATAATAATTAAAGCAGATGCTATATCATTACCAGCACGTCCACTTAAAGCCTCATGCCAAAAACTACAATAGGTTAATTTATTATTATGGCAAAATCCTGTTAAATTATATGATGCATATTTCCTTTTATAAAAAAAGTTAGAAACATTTGCCTTTGGCAGAGCAAAAACGTTTTGCAAATCATAAGAAATAATGATTGTGTCTTCATCTTTATTTTTTCTATCAATATCCTTTTCAATTTTGCACTGTTTATGATTATTACGATGTATTTCGTAAATTGATTTTTCTTTTGGCGAAGGATTTTCAATATTTTTAAATTTCATGCATTTATCGCACAAATCTTTTTTGGATTTGAAAAATGATAAATTGAAATTTTCATTAAAAATTCGCTCATACACATTAAATTTAACACGCGTTCTTGCTTTTTCGATGTACATTTTGTACATTCTTCGAATGCTTAAACCAGCTTCAAGATATTGTTTTTGCGAATTTGATCTACAATAATGGGAATCCATAACCGGAAAGCTTTTAATATGATCTTTAATTTCTGTCATATGATTTTCCGATGTAACTTTTTTTATGTGTTTACCTTTTAGAATAGGACGCGCAATTCCTGTCTCCGTATTATAGTTTTTATTAAAGAAATAATAAATCCTTTGTTTTAAGATATCTAAAGTCGATAAAAAAAACTTTTGACAAACATCGATATAAGTATTATTAGTTTCAAAGTGATAATGATGTGTGAATTTTTTTCTTGATATAGCCTTTTGTGTACGTTTTCTTTTAGGTGTTTCACGTTTTACAAATTTGGAGTAAAAGTTATTCTTTTCCGTATCTGTCAGTAGCCAGAAACTATCATGTATAAGCCTGCGTTCTGATTCAGAAAACTTAACACAGCAATTATGTGCACATGTTTTGTCACAGCTTGCAGTTTTTTGAATTTCGCGACTTCTATGAGCCTTACCTTTTTCATCCATATATTCTTTTCCACTCTGTCTCAATTTGTTTTTTACAACTTTTTTCCATTGACTCTCATTTCTTTTTCTTTTTCTGCAGGCTTCTGGCACTTCTCTTGGACTAAGATTAGGATCTATTTCGTCCTCCTGTTCTATATGTATTGATGAAATTAAATTTGGGGTGAGGTTGTTCTCAATAACAACTGGTGAATCCGTTATAATTTCATCAACTAAGCTAAAAGATATTTACAAACATTATGTATTAATAATTTAAACAAAAATGTTAAAAAAACTTACCTATATAATTCATGGTTTATATCAGGAACTGGCGAAGATCCTCCACTGTGGCTCAAATTTTCTACTTCCATACTTGCGAGATCCTTATCAAATGGAGTTATTGGTGAATCCGGTATATTATTATTAACCATGCTATAAATATAAATAAATAAAATATATAATTTAAAAAAATGGTATAAGATTAGCAAATAATTAATTTAAACATGTATAATACAAAAACATTACCTTAATAATGTAGGAGCTTTTCCACCCCCAGCTGGCGAAGATTTGTCATTATTTGCAATCATTTCAGATCGTAGGTTTCTATTTGTGTAGAATAATAATTTCAATTATCGCAAAATTAAGAGAAAACTATTGTATTCATTTTTTTACTTACTTTTTTTTAAATTTTTTATAATGTTGAGGAGTACGTGGACAACCTACGACAGGATACACTAGACTAACAAGAACACTAATTTAACTTTAACATGCACTCACCATATGATATTGACTAATTATGAACTCACCAAGAAAATGGATATTGAACAAAAATGATTAATTTTTCGGATATTGAACATATAAGCACTAAATATCAGTATTTCAAAATCTACCGCAATTTTGTTCCATATCATACAAACTTTAATAAAAGTGGGATATTGCACAAATATCTTCGCAAATAACATAATATTTTGGCGTTTTGAATATAGGTAGCATAAAATATCTTTGAAACGATTTGATATAGAATAAAACGGTTTGCACCAGTCGAAAGATCATGCCCAAATTAGTATGACTGCATATCTAACTCAATTTGGCAAAAAATGGTCTATTGAACACTTAAGAACCGGGATGACGAGTTGACCTACTTTGTTGTATATGTGTAATTGTTTATTAAAATTTAATTACAATCACTATATACAAAAAACTTTGAAGTATGTTGTGATACAAAGATTGATAGAAAAAATTGATTTGGCTGAAAATAAAAATGTTCCCTACGGTAAGATATTATAAGATTTTAATAATTGGATTTTAACAACGGACATGGAAAAGGCGGTCAGGTTCAACCTACCTAGAGTTATTGCATTCATGAAAGAGATGAATTGGAATGATATGTGCTCTAAGTAAAATAAGCCATCATGTTAAGAAATGAATATTCCTGCAACAAAAATTTAAATTAAATAAAATTTATTAAAATATATAAATATATTTTAAAAATTTCTAACCATTTCCTTAGATTTATTATTAGTTGTAATTGATTTATTATTTAATAAGATTTCATCAGATGAATTATTAAAATTAAATTCAATTGGTGACATTTCTGGTGAACATGGTGAAAATGAATTTTTTATTGATGTAAAACTACGACGAACATTTTTTAATGGTAATTGTAATAATTTCTTTGAATTTTTAATATTTTTTTGTGTTTGTTGAAATGGTATTGGTGATGCAAAATTAAATTTATCATCATCTTTTTTAACACATTTAACTGATTTTTTAATATCTAGAAAACATAAAGCAAAAAAAACATTGAATTAAAATTTATTTTTCTTCGTTAGTTAATGAAATTTTCAAATATTACCAGAATTTTCCATTTTTAAACAAATATTTTATTTTAGGTTTTAATTTAGATTTAAATTTCTAAAAGACACAACACTTCATTTCACTTGGAACTCTTTCTTGTAACTGCTTTATATATTAGAACTAAGTCTTTATAATTATTAAATTTTAATCCAATGAATTCCAATATAATAAAATAAGAAAAAAATATTAATTTCAACGGTTTATACAGGTTTATTTAATAATCTTAGACGAATAATATACCAGGAACCAGAGTGGTATATATAAGAAAGAAATAAGAAAAAATTATTAATTTCAACGGTTTATACAGGTTTATTTAATAATCTTAGACGAATAATATACCAGGAACCATAGTGAGCCAACTTGAACTGTTTGATGTAAAATGCAAATAACTTTTCTAATTTTAACATGAAAATATAATTTGTAAAAGTTTTTTTTTATCTGTGTATGGAAAATAACATAATGATCACTATTTTCTTGTCGAAAAGATGTACTGGCTTTTTCTACAGCAAATTTAATGCATTTCGTTTCTGGCTCCAAATTTTTCACAAATATTTCGCTTAAGCTCCTGAATTATTTGTGGTTTATTAAGGCAGACTTGTCCCTTTACGTAGGACCCACAACAAGTAAACAGGCAGGGTAAAATTTTGAGAACGGAAATGCCAGCAAAATCTGCATTCTGCATTATTAGTTGTTTGTCACTTCAAAATTTATTGCATCAAAAACCAAGGTAGCACCAAAAAACCGGTGACATTGCCACGTTTAGAACTATGAGGTGCACTAATTTTGGCCCGACTAATTGAAACAACAATACGCTCAATGGGGTTAAGTAATTATTCGATTACTGCATGGACGGATTCAACAATTACCTTACAATGGATTCATAATCATCCATAGAAATGGAAAACATCTGTTGCTTATAGAGTTAGTGAAATACAGGATAAAGTAGATCCAAGCTGTTGGAGACACGTACCAACCGAATTTAATCCTGCAGATTTAGCCTCTAGACTAGCTAGAACACAAGCTTTTTCTTCCCGTTACCAAGAAAATGGGTACATGAAAAAGAAATTGATAATTTGCTTGAATTCTAATTATATTCTAATTCTAATTATATTGACACCAACTGTCAAATAAAAATAATCGCTAAGGAAAAACTGAAATTGTAGTTCCAGAGTAAAAAAAAACACATAAATTAAACAGGACATTTCATGGTGTAAGGAGTATTGTAATGGGTCGGTTTCTGGCAGCTAATTTTGGACTATTAGATATTTAGACGAACTGGAACTGGCAGGTTGGTTGAAAATATTGAACTTCAGTGGCAGACTATCAAATAGTAAACAATAGTAATATGCAAATATTTTTCTGTGGTCGTTTTTGAATCTATACAAAATGGAACTAGTGCAAAAACTTAAATTACGATATAACTAAAAAACTTGAAAACTTGATTTAACGGCTCCAGCTTTTTTTTGTGACGATATCTCTTTATGAAATAAGCTTCAACAGAAATAACAAAAGATAACTTTCGTATAGAAATTGGTATTATTTCGCAAGAAACAATCCAAAAAGTTATTCATTCCATTAAAAAGAACAGATTTATTTTATTTAGATTTTTGTCCATCCTGTATTTGATTAGAAATTTCATAATTTAAAAATAGAATCAATTTAGATGCGAGTATATTAATCCAATTATATGCAAAACTTCCTACTAAAATAGGATTTACTTAACTAGTAACTGATCATATATTCTGCCCTGCGGTAAGATATTATAAGATTTTAATAATTGGATTTTAACAACGGACATGGAAAAGGCGGTCAGGTTCAACCTACCTAGAGTTATTGCATTCATGAAAGAGATGAATTGGAATGATATGTGCTCTAAGTAAAATAAGCCATCATGTTAAGAAATGAATATTCCTGCAACAAAAATTTAAATTAAATAAAATTTATTAAAATATATAAATATATTTTAAAAATTTCTAACCATTTCCTTAGAATTATTATTAGTTGTAATTGATTTATTATTTAATAAGATTTCATCAGATGAATTATTAAAATTAAATTCAATTGGTGACATTTCTGGTGAACATGGTGAAAATGAATTTTTTATTGGTGTAAAACTACGACGAACATTTTTTAATGGTAATTGTAATAATTTCTTTGAATTTTTAATATTTTTTTGTGTTTGTTGAAATGGTATTGGTGATGCAAAATTAAATTTATCATCATCTTTTTTAACACATTTAACTGATTTTTTAATATCTAGAAAAACATTGAATTTAAATTTATTTTTCTTCGTTAGTTAATGAAATTTTCAAATATTACCAGAATTTTCCATTTTTAAACAAATATTTTATTTTAGGTTTTAATTTAGATTTAAATTTCTAAAAGACACAACACTTTATTTCACTTGGAACTCTTTCTTGTAACTGCTTTATATATTAGAACTAAGTCTTTATAATTATTAAATTTTAATCCAATGAATTCCAATATAATAAAATAAGAAAAAAATATTAATTTCAACGGTTTATACAGGTTTATTTAATAATCTTAGACGAATAATATACCAGGAACCAGAGTGGTATATATAAGAAAGAAATAAGAAAAAATTATTAATTTCAACGGTTTATACAGGTTTATTTAATAATCTTAGACGAATAATATACCAGGAACCATAGTGAGCCAACTTGAACTGTTTGATGTAAAATGCAAATAACTTTTCTAATTTTAACATGAAAATATAATTTGTAAAAGTTTTTTTTTTATCTGTGTATGGAAAATAACATAATGATCACTATTTTCTTGTCGAAAAGATGTAATGGCTTTTTCTACAGCAAATTTAATGCATTTCGTTTCTGGCTCCAAATTTTTCACGAATATTTCGCTTAAGCTCCTGAATTATTTCTGGTTTATTAAGGCAGACTTGTCCCTTTACGTAGGACCCACAACAAGTAAACAGGCATGGTAAAATTTTGAGAACGGAAATGCCAGCAAAATCTGCATTCTGCATTATTAGTTGTTTGTCACTTCAAAATTTATTGCATCAAAAACCAAGGTAGCACCAATAAAACCGGTGACATTGCCACGTTTAGAATTATGTGGTGCACTAATTTTGGCCCGACTAATTGAAACAACAATACGCTCAATGGGGTTAAGTAATTATTCGATTACTGCATGGACGGATTCAACAATTACCTTACAATGGATTCATAATCATCCATAGAAATGGAAAACATTTGTTGCTAATAGAGTTAGTGAAATAAGGATAAAGTAGATCCAAGCTGTTGGAGACACGTACCAACCGAATTTAATCCTGCAGATTTAGCCTCTAGACTAGCTAGAACACAAGCTTTTTCTTCCCGTTACCAAGAAAATGGGTACATGAAAAAGAAATTGATAATTTGCTTGAATTCTAATTATATTCTAATTCTAATTATATTGACACCAGCTGTCAAATAAAAATAATCGCTAAGGAAAAACTGAAATTGTAGTTCCAGAGTAAAAAAAACACATAAATTAAACAGGAGATTTCATGGTGTAATGAGTATTGTAATGGGTCGGTTTCTGGCAGCTAATTTTGGACTATTAGATATTTAGACGAACTGGAACTGGCAGGTTGGTTGAAAATATTGAACTTCAGTGGCAGACTATCAAATAGTAAACAATAGTAATATGCAAATATTTTTCTGTGGTCGTTTTTGAATCTATACAAAATGGAACTAGTGCAAAAACTTAAATTACGATATAACTAAAAAACTTGAAAACTTGATTTAACGGCTCCAGCTTTTTTTTGTGACGATATCTCTTTATGAAATAAGCTTCAACAGAAATAACAAAAGATAACTTTCGTATAGAAATTGGTATTATTTCGCAAGAAACAATCCAAAAAGTTATTCATTCCATTAAAAAGAACAGATTTATTTTATTTAGATTTTTGTCCATCCTGTATTTGATTAGAAATTTCATAATTTAAAAATAGAATCAATTTAGATGCGAGTATATTAATCCAATTATATGCAAAACTTCCTACTAAAATAGGATTTACTTAACTAGTAACTGATCATATATTCTGCCCTGCGGTAAGATATTATAAGATTTTAATAATTGGATTTTAACAACGGACATGGAAAAGGCGGTCAGGTTCAACCTACCTAGAGTTATTGCATTCATGAAAGAGATGAATTGGAATGATATGTGCTCTAAGTAAAATAAGCCATCATGTTAAGAAATGAATATTCCTGCAACAAAAATTTAAATTAAATAAAATTTATTAAAATATATAAATATATTTTAAAAATTTCTAACCATTTCCTTAGAATTATTATTAGTTGTAATTGATTTATTATTTAATAAGATTTCATCAGATGAATTATTAAAATTAAATTCAATTGGTGACATTTCTGGTGAACATGGTGAAAATGAATTTTTTATTGGTGTAAAACTACGACGAACATTTTTTAATGGTAATTGTAATAATTTCTTTGAATTTTTAATATTTTTTTGTGTTTGTTGAAATGGTATTGGTGATGCAAAATTAAATTTATCATCATCTTTTTTAACACATTTAACTGATTTTTTAATATCTAGAAAAACATTGAATTTAAATTTATTTTTCTTCGTTAGTTAATGAAATTTTCAAATATTACCAGAATTTTCCATTTTTAAACAAATATTTTATTTTAGGTTTTAATTTAGATTTAAATTTCTAAAAGACACAACACTTTATTTCACTTGGAACTCTTTCTTGTAACTGTTTTATATATTAGAACTAAGTCTTTATAATTATTAAATTTTAATCCAATGAATTCCAATATAATAAAATAAGAAAAAAATATTAATTTCAACGGTTTATACAGGTTTATTTAATAATCTTAGACGAATAATATACCAGGAACCAGAGTGGTATATATAAGAAAGAAATAAGAAAAAATTATTAATTTCAACGGTTTATACAGGTTTATTTAATAATCTTAGACGAATAATATACCAGGAACCATAGTGAGCCAACTTGAACTGTTTGATGTAAAATGCAAATAACTTTTCTAATTTTAACATGAAAATATAATTTGTAAAAGTTTTTTTTTTATCTGTGTATGGAAAATAACATAATGATCACTATTTTCTTGTCGAAAAGATGTAATGGCTTTTTCTACAGCAAATTTAATGCATTTCGTTTCTGGCTCCAAATTTTTCACGAATATTTCGCTTAAGCTCCTGAATTATTTGTGGTTTATTAAGGCAGACTTGTCCCTTTACGTAGGACCCACAACAAGTAAACAGGCATGGTAAAATTTTGAGAACGGAAATGCCAGCAAAATCTGCATTCTGCATTATTAGTTGTTTGTCACTTCAAAATTTATTGCATCAAAAACCAAGGTAGCACCAATAAAACCGGTGACATTGCCACGTTTAGAATTATGTGGTGCACTAATTTTGGCCCGACTAATTGAAACAACAATACGCTCAATGGGGTTAAGTAATTATTCGATTACTGCATGGACGGATTCAACAATTACCTTACAATGGATTCATAATTATCCATAGAAATGGAAAACATTTGTTGCTAATAGAGTTAGTGAAATAAGGATAAAGTAGATCCAAGCTGTTGGAGACACGTACCAACCGAATTTAATCCTGCAGATTTAGCCTCTAGACTAGCTAGAACACAAGCTTTTTCTTCCCGTTACCAAGAAAATGGGTACATGAAAAAGAAATTGATAATTTGCTTGAATTCTAATTATATTCTAATTCTAATTATATTGACACCAGCTGTCAAATAAAAATAATCGCTAAGGAAAAACTGAAATTGTAGTTCCAGAGTAAAAAAAACACATAAATTAAACAGGAGATTTCATGGTGTAAGGAGTATTGTAATGGGTCGGTTTCTGGCAGCTAATTTTGGACTATTAGATATTTAGACGAACTGGAACTGGCAGGTTGGTTGAAAATATTGAACTTCAGTGGCAGACTATCAAAGAGTAAACAAAAGTAATATGCAAATATTTTTCTGTAGTCGTTTTTGAATCTATACAAAATGGAACTAGTGCAAAAACTTAAATTACGATATAACTAAAAAACTTGAAAACTTGATTTAACGGCTCCAGCTTTTTTTTGTTACGATATCTCTTTATGAAATAAGCTTCAACAGAAATAACAAAAGATAACTTTCGTATAGAAATTGGTATTATTTCGCAAGAAACAATCCAAAAAGTTATTCATTCCATTAAAAAGAACAGATTTATTTTATTTAGATTTTTGTCCATCCTGTATTTGATTAGAAATTTCATAATTTAAAAATATAATCAATTTAGATGCGAGTATATTAATCCAATTATATGCAAAACTTCCTACTAAAATAGGATTTACTTAACTAGTAACTGATCATATATTCTGCCCTGCGGTAAGATATTATAAGATTTTAATAATTGGATTTTAACAACGGACATTGAAAAGGCGGTCAGGTTCAACCTACCTAGAGTTATTGCATTCATGAAAGAGATGAATTGGAATGATATGTGCTCTAAGTAAAATAAGCCATCATGTTAAGAAATTAATATTCCTGCAACAAAAATTTAAATTAAATAAAATTTATTAAAATATATAAATATATTTTAAAAATTTCTAACCATTTCCTTAGAATTATTATTAGTTGTAATTGATTTATTATTTAATAAGATTTCATCAGATGAATTATTAAAATTAAATTCAACATGGTGAACATGGTGAAAATGAATTTTTTATTGATGTAAAACTACGACGAACATTTTTTAATGGTAATTGTAATAATTTCTTTGAATTTTTAATATTTTTTTGTGTTTGTTGAAATGGTATTGGTGATGCAAAATTAAATTTATCATCATCTTTTTTAAAACATTTAACTGATTTTTTAATATCTAGAAAAAATAAAGCAAAAAAAAACATTGAATTAAAATTTATTTTTCTTCGTTAGTTAATGAAATTTTCAAATATTACCAGAATTTTCCATTTTTAAACAAATATTTTATTTTAGGTTTTAATTTAGATTTAAATTTCTAAAAGACACAACACTTTATTTCACTTGGAACTCTTTCTTGTAACTGCTTTATATATTAGAACTAAGTCTTTATAATTATTAAATTTTAATCCAATGAATTCCAATATAATAAAATAAGAAAAAAATATTAATTTCAACGGTTTATACAGGTTTATTTAATAATCTTAGACGAATATACCAGGAACCAGAGTGAGCCAACTTGAACTGTTTGATGTAAAATGCAAATAACTTTTCTAATTTTAACATGAAAATATAATTTGTAAAAGTTTTTTTTTTATCTGTGTATGGAAAATAACATAATGATCACTATTTTCTTGTCGAAAAGATGTAATGGCTTTTTCTACAGCAAACTTAATGCATTTCGTTTCTGGCTCCAAATTTTTCACGAATATTTCGCTTAAGCTCCTGAATTATTTGTGGTTTATTAAGGCAAACTTGTCCCTTTACGTAGGACCCACAACAAGTAAACAGGCAGGGTACAATTTTGAGAACGGAAATGCCAGCAAAATCTGCATTATTTCGAAATAAATTTGGTTACCGAAAAGTTCGCGAATAATATCCATTATCACTGTGCACTGTGGCTCCATCCTACCGGAACCATATCTTAGGGTTATTTAGGACTGTAAGAATATTCTCTTTTATGGTTTACCGTCTCAAATACGGTTTATAAATCTTTTTTACAAAAAATATGGACCAATGACTTTATTGATTATGATGTCACACTAAACAGTGCATCTAACAGGGTGTAATTGATTATTGATGCAAATTTTTAAAAATAGTTAGTACCAGTTGACCTACTTTGTTGTATATGTGTAATTGTTTATTAGATTATAATTAAAATTTAATTACAATCACTATATACAAAAAACTTTGAAGTATGTTGTGATACAAAGATTGATAGAAAAAATTGATTTGGCTGAAAATAAAAATGTTCCCTACGGTAAGATATTATAAGATTTTAATAATTGGATTTTAACAACGGACATGGAAAAGGCGGTCAGGTTCAACCTACCTAGAGTTATTGCATTCATGAAAGAGATGAATTGGAATGATATGTGCTCTAAGTAAAATAAGCCATCATGTTAAGAAATTAATATTCCTGCAACAAAAATTTAAATTAAATAAAATTTATTAAAATATATAAATATATTTTAAAAATTTCTAACCATTTCCTTAGAATTATTATTAGTTGTAATTGATTTATTATTTAATAAGATTTCATCAGATGAATTATTAAAATTAAATTCAATTGGTGACATTTCTGGTGAACATGGTGAAAATGAATTTTTTATTGGTGTAAAACTACGACGAACATTTTTTAATGGTAATTGTAATAATTTCTTTGAATTTTTAATATTTTTTTGTGTTTGTTGAAATGGTATTGGTAATGCAAAATTAAATTTATCATCATCTTTTTTAACACATTTAACTGATTTATTAATATCTAGAAAACATAAAGCAAAAAAAACATTGAATTAAAATTTATTTTTCTTCGTTAGTTAATGAAATTTTCAAATATTACCAGAATTTTCCATTTTTAAACAAATATTTTATTTTAGGTTTTAATTTAGATTTAAATTTCTAAAAGACACAACACTTTATTTCACTTGGAACTCTTTCTTGTAACTGCTTTATATATTAGAACTAAGTCTTTATAATTATTAAATTTTAATCCAATGAATTCCAATATAATAAAATAAGAAAAAAATATTAATTTCAACGGTTTATAGGGCCCATACACGACACATGCATGCATTCGCAATCACGTGATTGCGCATGCAGATTGACCGTGTATGGTGTTGATTGTGTGGTTGCACATGCTGATTGTGTGTTTTCAAAATTTTTTGATATTTTTTTGTTTGTGCATGCATGCATGTATAATGTGTGGTGAAATAACTCATTTAAAATTTATTTTCGTGTGGTAAACTAGTAGCTAGTGTGTACAAAAAAATGCCGACAGTTGTAAACATGAAATTTTGGAACGAATGCTTGGAACTATATAAAAGTTTTCCAGTTTTGTGGAAAGTGAAGGGATTATAAGCGATTATAATTGCAATACACGCAGCGTCTTACATGATTGAAATTTTAAATTAAATGAAGAATGTGCAATTTGCATGTGTCGTGTGTAGAGAAACTATGATTGCGCAATCAATGATTGTACATGCATGCATGTGTGGTATATGGGCCCCATTATACAGGTTTATTTATAATATACCAGGAACCAGAGTGAACCAACTTGAACTGTTTGATGTAAAATGCAAATAACTTTTCTAATTTTAACATGAAAATATAATTTGTAAAAGTTTTTTTTTTTATCTGTGTATGGAAAATAACATAATGATCACTATTTTCTTGTCGAAAAGATGTAATGGCTTTTTCTACAGCAAATTAAATGCATTTCGTTTCTGGCTCCAAATTTTTCACGAATATTTCGCTTAAGCTCCTGAATTATTTGTGGTTTATTAAGGCAAACTTGTCCCTTTACGTAGGACCCACAACAAGTAAACAGGCAGGGTAAAATTTTGAGAACGGAAATGCCAGCAAAATCTGCATTATTTCGAAATAAATTTGGTTACCGAAAAGTTCGCGAATAATATCCATTATCACTGTGCACTGTGGCTCCATCCTACCGGAACCATATCTTAGGGTTATTTAGAACTGTAAGAATATTCTCTTTTATGGTTTACCGTCTCAAATACGGTTTATAAATCTTTTTAAAAAAAAATATGGAACAATGACTTTATTGACTATGATGTCACACCAAACAGTGCATCTAACAGGGTGTAATTGATTATTGATGCAAATTTTTAAAAATAGTTAGTACCAGTTGACCTACTTTGTTGTATATGTGTAATTGTTTATTAAAATTTAATTACAATCACTATATACAAAAAACTTTGAAGTATGTTGTGATACAAAGATTGATAGAAAAAATTGATTTGGCTGAAAATAAAAATGTTCCCTACGGTAAGATATTATAAGATTTTAATAATTGGATTTTAACAACGGACATGGAAAAGGCGGTCAGGTTCAACCTACCTAGAGTTATTGCATTCATGAAAGAGATGAATTGGAATGATATGTGCTCTAAGTAAAATAAGCCATCATGTTAAGAAATTTAAATTAAATAAAATTTATTAAAATATATAAATATATTTTAAAAATTTCTAACCATTTCCTTAGATTTATTATTAGTTGTAATTGATTTATTATTTAATAAGATTTCATCAGATGAATTATTAAAATTAAATTCAATTGGTGACATTTCTGGTGAACATGGTGAAAATGAATTTTTTATTGATGTAAAACTACGACGAACATTTTTTAATGGTAATTGTAATAATTTCTTTGAATTTTTAATATTTTTTTGTGTTTGTTGAAATGGTATTGGTGATGCAAAATTAAATTTATCATCATCTTTTTTAACACATTTAACTGATTTTTTAATATCTAGAAAACATAAAGCAAAAAAAACATTGAATTAAAATTTATTTTTCTTCGTTAGTTAATGAAATTTTCAAATATTACCAGAATTTTCCATTTTTAAACAAATATTTTATTTTAGGTTTTAATTTAGATTTAAATTTCTAAAAGACACAACACTTTATTTCACTTGGAACTCTTTCTTGTAACTGCTTTATATATTAGAACTAAGTCTGCTTTATAATTATTAAATTTTAATCCAATGAATTCCAATATAATAAAATAAGAAAAAAATATTAATTTCAACGGTTTATACAGGTTTATTTAATAATCTTAGACGAATAATATACCAGGAACCAGAGTGGTATATATAAGAAAGAAATAAGAAAAAATTATTAATTTCAACGGTTTATACAGGTTTATTTAATAACCTACTTAGACGAATAATATACCAGGAACCATAGTGAGCCAACTTGAACTGTTTGATGTAAAATGCAAATAACTTTTCTAATTTTAACATGAAAATATAATTTGTAAAAGTTTTTTTTTATCTGTGTATGGAAAATAAAATAATGATCACTATTTTCTTGTCGAAAAGATGTAATGGCTTTTTCTACAGCAAATTTAATGCATTTCGTTTCTGGCTCCAAATTTTTCACAAATATTTCGCTTAAGCTCCTGAATTATTTGTGGTTTATTAAGGCAGACTTGTCCCTTTACGTAGGACCCACAACAAGTAAACAGGCAGGGTAAAATTTTGAGAACGGAAATGCCAGCAAAATCTGCATTCTGCATTATTAGTTGTTTGTCACTTCAAAATTTATTGCATCAAAAACCAAGGTAGCACCAATAAAACCGGTGACATTGCCACGTTTAGAATTATGTGGTGCACTAATTTTGGCCCGACTAATTGAAACAACAATACGCTCAATGGGGTTAAGTAATTATTCGATTACTGCATGGACGGATTCAACAATTACCTTACAATGGATTCATAATCATCCATAGAAATGGAAAACATTTGTTGCTAATAGAGTTAGTGAAATACAGGATAAAGTAGATCCAAGCTGTTGGAGACACGTACCAACCGAATTTAATCCTGCAGATTTAGCCTCTAGACTAGCTCGAACACAAGCTTTTTCTTCCCGTTACCAAGAAAATGGGTACATGAAAAAGAAATTGATAATTTGCTTGAATTCTAATTATATTCTAATTCTAATTATATTGACACCAGCTGTCAAATAAAAATAATCGTTAAGGAAAAACTGAAATTGTAGTTCCAGAGTAAAAAAAACACATAAATTAAACAGGAGATTTCATGGTGTAAGGAGTATTGTAATGGGTCGGTTTCTGGCAGCTAATTTTGGACTATTAGATATTTAGACGAACTGGAACTGGCAGGTTGGTTGAAAATATTGAACTTCAGAGGCAGACTATCAAAGAGTAAACAATAGTAATATGCAAATATTTTTCTGTGGTCGTTTTTGAATCTATACAAATTGGAACTAGTGCAAAAACTTAAATTACGATATAACTAAAAAACTTGAAAACTTGATTTAACGACTCCAGCTTTTTTTTGTGACGATATCTCTTTATGAAATAAGCTTCAACAGAAATAACAAAAGATAACTTTCGTATAGAAATTGGTATTATTTCGCAAGAAACAATCCAAAAAGTTATTCATTCCATTAAAAAGAATAGATTTATTTTATTTAGATTTTTGTCCATCCTGTATTTGATTAGAAATTTCATAATTTAAAAATAGAATCAATTTAGATGCGAGTATATTAATCCAATTATATCCAAAACTTCCTACTAAAATAGGATTTACTTAACTAGTAACTGATCATATATTCTGCCTTGCGGTAAGATATTATAAGATTTTAATAATTGAATTTTAACAACGGACATGGAAAAGGCGGTCAGGTTCAACCTACCTAGAGTTATTGCATTCATGAAAGAGAATTATTATTAGTTGTAATTGATTTATTATTTAATAAGATTTCATCAGATGAATTATTAAAATTAAATTCAATTGGTGACATTTCTGGTGAACATGGTGAAAATGAATTTTTTATTGGTGTAAAACTACGACGAACATTTTTTAATGGTAATTGTAATAATTTCTTTGAATTTTTAATATTTTTTTGTGTTTGTTGAAATGGTATTGGTGATGCAAAATTAAATTTATCATCATCTTTTTTAACACATTTAACTGATTTTTTAATATCTAGAAAACATAAAGCAAAAAAAACATTGAATTAAAATTTATTTTTCTTCGTTAGTTAATGAAATTTTCAAATATTACCAGAATTTTCCATTTTTAAACAAATATTTTATTTTAGGTTTTAATTTAGATTTAAATTTCTAAAAGACACAACACTTTATTTCACTTGGAACTCTTTCTTGTAACTGCTTTATATATTAGAACTAAGTCTTTATAATTATTAAATTTTAATCTAATGAATTTCAATATAATAAAATAAGAAAAAAATATTAATTTCAACGGTTTATACAGGTTTATTTAATAATCTTAGACGAATAATATACCAGGAACCAGAGTGAACCAACTTGAACTGTTTGATGTAAAATGCAAATAACTTTTCTAATTTTAACATGAAAATATAATTTGTAAAAGTTTTTTTTTTATCTGTGTATGGAAAATAACATAATGATCACTATTTTCTTGTCGAAAAGATGTAATGGCTTTTTCTACAGCAAATTTAATGCATTTCGTTTCTGGCTCCAAATTTTTCACGAATATATCGCTTAAGCTCCTGAATTATTTGTGTTTTATTAAGGCAAACTTGTCCCTTTACGTAGGACCCACAACAAGTAAACAGGCAGGGTAAAATTTTGAGAACGGAAATGCCAGCAAAATCTGCATTATTTCGAAATAAATTTGGTTACCGAAAAGTTCGCGAATAATATCCATTATCACTGTGCACTGTGGCTCCATCCTACCGGAACCATATCTTAGGGTTATTTAGGACTGTAAGAATATTCTCTTTTATGGTTTACCGTCTCAAATGCGGTTTATAAATCTTTTTTACAAAAAATATGGACCAATGACTTTATTGACTATGATGTCACACTAAACAGTGCATCTAACAGGGTGTAATTGATTATTGATGCAAATTTTTAAAAATAGTTAGTACCAGTTGACCTACTTTGTTGTATATGTGTAATTGTTTATTAGATTATAATTAAAATTTAATTACAATCACTATATACAAAAAACTTTGAAGTATGTTGTGATACAAAGATTGATAGAAAAAATTGATTTGGCTGAAAATAAAAATGTTCCCTACGGTAAGATATTATAAGATTTTAATAATTGGATTTTAACAACGGACATGGAAAAGGCGGTCAGGTTCAACCTACCTAGAGTTATTGCATTCATGAAAGAGATGAATTGGAATGATATGTGCTCTAAGTAAAATAAGCCATCATGTTAAGAAATGAATATTCCTGCAACAAAAATTTAAATTAAATAAAATTTATTAAAATATATAAATATATTTTAAAAATTTCTAACCATTTCCTTAGATTTATTATTAGTTGTAATTGATTTATTATTTAATAAGATTTCATCAGATGAATTATTAAAATTAAATTCAATTGGTGACATTTCTGGTGAACATGGTGAAAATAAATTTTTTATTGATGTAAAACTACGACGAACATTTTTTAATGGTAATTGTAATAATTTCTTTGAATTTTTAATATTTTTTTGTGTTTGTTGAAATGGTATTGGTGATGCAAAATTAAATTTATCATCATCTTTTTTAACACATTTAACTGATTTTTTAATATCCAGAAAACATAAAGCAAAAAAAACATTGAATTAAAATTTATTTTTCTTCGTTAGTTAATGAAATTTTCAAATATTACCAGAATTTTCCATTTTTAAACAAATATTTTATTTTAGGTTTTAATTTAGATTTAAATTTCTAAAAGACACAACACTTTATTTCACTTGGAACTCTTTCTTGTAACTGCTTTATATATTAGAACTAAGTCTTTATAATTATTAAATTTTAATCCAATGAATTCCAATATAATAAAATAAGAAAAAAATATTAATTTCAACGGTTTATACAGGTTTATTTAATAATCTTAGACGAATAATATACCAGGAACCAGAGTGAACCAACTTGAACTGTTTGATGTAAAATGCAAATAACTTTTCTAATTTTAACATGAAAATATAATTTGTAAAAGTTTTTTTTTTATCTGTGTATGGAAAATAACATAATGATCACTATTTTCTTGTCGAAAAGATGTAATGGCTTTTTCTACAGCAAATTTAATGCATTTCGTTTCTGGCTCCAAATTTTTCACGAATATATCGCTTAAGCTCCTGAATTATTTGTGGTTTATTAAGGCAAACTTGTCCCTTTACGTAGGACCCACAACAAGTAAACAGGCAGGGTAAAATTTTGAGAACGGAAATGCCAGCAAAATCTGCATTATTTCGAAATAAATTTGGTTACCGAAAAGTTCGCGAATAATATCCATTATCACTGTGCACTGTGGCTCCATCCTACCGGAACCATATCTTAGGGTTATTTAGGACTGTAAGAATATTCTCTTTTATGGTTTACCGTCTCAAATACGGTTTATAAATCTTTTTTACAAAAAATATGGACCAATGACTTTATTGACTATGATGTCACACTAAACAGTGCATCTAACAGGGTGTAATTGATTATTGATGCAAATTTTTAAAAATAGTTAGTACCAGTTGACCTACTTTGTTGTATATGTGTAATTGTTTATTAGATTATAATTAAAATTTAATTACAATCACTATATACAAAAAACTTTGAAGTATGTTGTGATACAAAGATTGATAGAAAAAATTGATTTGGCTGAAAATAAAAATGTTCCCTACGGTAAGATATTATAAGATTTTAATAATTGGATTTTAACAACGGACATGGAAAAGGTGGTCAGGTTCAACCTACCTAGAGTTATTGCATTCATGAAAGAGATGAATTGGAATGATATGTGCTCTAAGTAAAATAAGCCATCATGTTAAGAAATGAATATTCCTGCAACAAAAATTTAAATTAAATAAAATTTATTAAAATATATAAATATATTTTAAAAATTTCTAACCATTTCCTTAGAATTATTATTAGTTGTAATTGATTTATTATTTAATAAGATTTCATCAGATGAATTATTAAAATTAAATTCAATTGGTGACATTTCTGGTGAACATGGTGAAAATGAATTTTTTATTGGTGTAAAACTACGACGAACATTTTTTAATGGTAATTGTAATAATTTCTTTGAATTTTTAATATTTTTTGTGTTTGTTGAAATGGTATTGGTGATGCAAAATTAAATAAATCTTTTTTAACACATTTAACTGATTTTTTAATATCTAGAAAACATAAAGCAAAAAAAAACATTGAATTAAAATTTATTTTTCTTCGTTAGTTAATGAAATTTTCAAATATTACCAGAATTTTCCATTTTTAAACAAATATTTTATTTTAGGTTTTAATTTAGATTTAAATTTCTAAAAGACACAACACTTTATTTCACTTGGAACTCTTTCTTGTAACTGCTTTATATATTAGAACTAAGTCTTTATAATTATTAAATTTTAATCTAATGAATTCCAATATAATAAAATAAGAAAAAAATATTAATTTCAACGGTTTATACAGGTTTATTTAATAATCTTAGACGAATAATATACCAGGAACTAGAGTGAACCAACTTGAACTGTTTGATGTAAAATGCAAATAACTTTTCTAATTTTAACATGAAAATATAATTTGTAAAAGTTTTTTTTTTATCTGTGTATGGAAAATAACATAATGATCACTATTTTCTTGTCGAAAAGATGTAATGGCTTTTTCTACAGCAAATTTAATGCATTTCGTTTCTGGCTCCAAATTTTTCACGAATATATCGCTTAAGCTCCTGAATTATTTGTGGTTTATTAAGGCAAACTTGTCCCTTTACGTAGGACCCACAACAAGTAAACAGGCAGGGTAAAATTTTGAGAACGGAAATGCCAGCAAAATCTGCATTATTTCGAAATAAATTTGGTAACCGAAAAGTTCGCGAATAATATCCATTATCACTGTGCACTGTGGCTCCATCCTACTGGAACCATATCTTAGGGTTATTTAGGACTGTAAGAATATTCTCTTTTATGGTTTACCGTCTCAAATACGGTTTATAAATCTTTTTTTAAAAAAATATGGACCAATGACTTTATTGACTATGATGTCACACCAAACAGTGCATCTAACAGGTTGTAATTGATTATTGATAAAAAATTTTAAAAATAGTTAGTACCAGTTGACCTACTTCGTTGTATATGTGTAATTGTTTATTAGATTATAATTAAAATTTAATTACAATCACTATATACAAAAAACTTTGAAGTATGTTGTGATACAAAGATTGATAGAAAAAATTGATTTGGCTGAAAATAAAAATGTTCCCTACGGTAAGATATTATAAGATTTTAATAATTATTTAAATTCGCGACCGTCGGTTTATAGCAATTTTTTTCGCAAAATATTAATTCCTATCAATACAATACAATTATCTGTTATAATTATATTAACTACATTTAAATGATTTTTTAGGCTGACCGACCGACAGACGTAAGTTTTGATAAATTTTACGGACAAACTCAGCAAACCCATGAATTAATGAATAGAAATAAAAGAATTGTGTGAATTAGAAGAAATACAAAATACTTTTATTATTAAGCTTATTTTATATATCGGCCGCGATTTTTGTCTCCGGCAGGCAATATTTGTTTGCAGAAGACACAATGTTAATAATTTAGCTGTCAAAATAATTTTTGTACATATAATGTGTTTGTATAGGTGTCGGCCACGCAGATAAATTTGAAGTTGATTTATTTTTACGCTGGGACGAAGCATCGGCGCAGCTTTTATTTCTGATTGGTTGCATTTAAAAAAAAATGGTGAAATCACAAATCGGCGGAAATGTAAAAGAAGCAAGCATCTTAAAGCTTAGTATATAAACAAGTTATTAAATTTGTTTGTAGATTATTTGGAAAGTATTACCCTACCTAGATTATTATTTACTATCTCACGCCAATGTGCCACGGAATTGCTTGGAAATGTAAAAAAAAATGTTTAAACATATAGAAATTATATGAAAGTACTCCAAGCGGTGAAGCTTGGTTCAGCGGAAAAGCTCGTTCGACTACAACTTTTCCACAATGACGCGCGGCTCCGCACAGCAACTATGAATATTTTTCCCAAAAAAATTATTTTTAATTTTTATTTTAGGTTCGCAATGATAGGACATTTTTGTGGGCAAATAAATTATATTTTCTAAATATATGTACAAAAATTATATATTTAAAAATAAAAATATTTAATTACGAATTTATTTTATAAACACATTAGAAATTATGCAACATTGCATTATGAACTTCCATATAATTAAAAAAAGAAGAGTTACGCACGCACACATAGCTACTTTTATTTTTATATTTACAAAAACATGAAAAGTTGAGAGTCCCCTAAAAAGTTTACCCAATAGGTTCCCAAAATAAATGTTCTTAACATTATTTTTTTTTATATTTAGGGAGAAAAGAATGAGTAGGTTATATTATTATTCAAAATGTTAGGATTTAAAAATATGGAATTTATTTATAAAAATATAATATATAAAAAAATTGTTATTTTATAAATATAAAAATTTATTAAATAGCTAAAAATATTTGCATATGAAACTAAACATTATTCAAAAATTGTTCGGTACGGTTCCGCCCAAACCAACACTACTAAAAGCCGTGTCATTACAATACATGCGCAAAAATTTGTAGTCACAGATTTTATAATATTATATACGTCAAAATTAAATGCCGGTAATACCAAGCGCTGAATGTTCGGAAGCAAACGTTAAATATAATAGGGAAATAATAATTATTAAAAACCTAAAAGTAGTTAAAAGTGTTATTAAATAATAATAGATTAAATTAATCTAAAAAAATTGTGCGGGCATTATGTATTTCTAGTGTAATTTATTATTTATGTGATAAAAATTAGCACAAATTCTAACCTAAAAAATATTTTTTTTCTTCATATTTTTTTTTTTTGTTAATAAAAACAAACTATATATTTTGATTGTTTTTAATAATAATTTAATTTTTAATAATAAATAAGTGCGCTAAAAGCAATTTAAATGACATATAGGTGTACATAATTAAGTGCAATTTTTTTTACTTATAAGTTTTTTTGTTGGATTTTATAATGCCGAGACATTGTGTGGTGCCAGGTTGTAGATCAAATTATGTTCCTTCTGAACCATCAATTCCAACTTTTGGATTTTCTAAAGATAAGGAATTTAATTTAAAGTGGTTACGTGCTATTTGTAGATCTGATTGCCTGCCCACTAATGAACGCAACAAAGATAAATCATTAATTTGACGAAAATTTGATTTACCTGCTGATACTGGTACAGTTCGTGCACTTATTGAACATAAACGTGCCGATGTACAATAATAATGAACAATAATAAATAATAAAATACAAACTAGATTTCTAAAAAAAAATAAAACCTCAGAATCAGAATGAAAAAGACTGTTATTATAAAATTGATTAAAAAAAATTTAATTTGTAAAATTTAAAAAAAAAAACAGTAAATATTATTATTATAATTATTTGGCGCTTATTTAGGGAGAAGAAATTATATTAACATATAGATAACCAAATAAAGTACGAAAATTAAAATTAAAATATTATATTATATTAAAAAAAAAAACTAATATTCAATTTGTAATTTGTATGTTTTGTTGATTCATATTATACTATACATAATTATAAAATTACATATTTTTTTGTAAAAATACACAAAAAAAAACAATTCCTAAAAGTTAACTCTCAGAGGTTTTTATTATCAAATATATTAAAAAATATTAATTGTTTTTTTTTTTTTTGTAATTGATAAATATATGTATATTTACATCGGCTTTTGTCCTAGTTGTCGAATTTATAATTATTTGTAAAAAAAAATTATATATACTTAAGGTTATCCATCCAAGTTAAAATTAATTAATTAATAAAAAAAACTATAATAATATTATATTAAAAATAATTAAAGCCTGAGCAATTTAATTTATTAATTATAAGACTAAAATATCACTTTTAATTATATTATTGCTTTTTTTATTTATATGACTGAAAAGTCGCTTGTTATTCTTATTTTTATTTTTTATGTAGTTATTAGTTAGCATGTAGAAAACTAAATGTTCCTTTTATTTTGCTATTATTTTTAAAAATTCTTGGTTATATATTTATTTTTACCATATGAAAAATAAATATATACATAATATATGAAATGAAATGTTCCTATTAATTTTGTTATTATTTTTTTGTTATTAATTTTTTAGCTAATTTTTATTTTAAACTGAAATATAATTATAATTATTAATAATTATATTTTTTTGTTATATATTATTAATATTATTTTATTTTTTATGTACACGCGATGTGATGTGTTTCTGGGCTTGTAAAATAGTGTAGGTTTTGGTTCCGCGCATAAAAAAAATATGTATGTCATGTCAAAAAAAGAAGAAAAACCATAGAGAAAGATCAAAGTTGAAAGTTGAATATTATTTACTAACCCACACACAGATTTTGTTTTGCAATACATTCAATTATAGAGAATGCAAAAAAAGAAACTGTACATCTTGTAATAAAAGTGAGTAGAAAATATATATATATTTGTGTTTAATTAACCTTATGGGTACTTATGTTGTTCTAATGACATCAAGACAGATTATAGTTCTAAATTACTTTTTTATAAATAATTAATTTTAATGTAAGTCACTTATATGATTTACTTTTATTTTTATATGTATTTAAAAAAATTATTATCTTTAACATTTATATGAAAAAGTTCATGGCACTATAAATATGTATTTAGTATTCTCTAATCGGACAAAGCATATATATTTAATTAAAAATGTTATGTTTCTGTATAAAATTTATGGATTAAATTTAAAAGTTAATTATTTTATTAATTTTTTAAACCATTTGAGTTTTAATTTAAAGAAAAATAAACCTAAATAATACAATAATAATTTTGGAACTGTTGGAAGTAATTCATGGTAAGAAATTAAGATAAATTTTTCACATGTAAACAGCTTATTTAAAATTTGACGTTTCCAAATTAGTTTCTGAAAAAAACAATCATTTAAAATAGAATAAATCTATTTACTGTCACCATATTTCATTGTTAACTTCTGTAAAAGAGAATTAAAAGGGTTAAATATTATATTTTTAAACCCTGTTGTATATCTACCCATCAACCATCAGCTCTATATATAAACAAATAAGTGTGAGTGTGGTGATACGCTTCTTTTTTACTGTTAGTAACTATTTATTATTATTCAATAATAACATATTCATAGTTATTTTGTTTGTGGCGTTGGTGGACGAAAATTGACAATTCTCAATTTTTATAAATTATTTGTAGTGAACGGTAGTGAAATAAAATTGTTGTAAAAAAATATTTTATTGAAAGTTTTCCATATTTTAATATAATATGCCTTTTAAAATTGTGCAAGAGATCGGTCAAAAAGGTTCGGTTGTATTAACAATAATTCCGGGTACATTTGAGTGCATGGGTGTTTTCTGGTTTCCACCATAATCGTGGAGTACAAGAAAACGAAACTTGGTGGTAAAAAATCCAATGACTCAACCACAAAAATCGTCTTGGGAAGCTAGGCCATGTATTGTAAAAAAATCCGGAATAGAGACATACTCGGAGGCGGAAGAGCAAGAAGAAATTCTATTGCAAAAAAATGTTACAGAGACGGAGGAGGATGGCGACATAGAATCTGATTCAGAAGAATTCTTTCAACTGTCATCATCACGTCGAAAGTCTAAAAATGTTACAGGAACAAGATCGCCACAGCCAGATTTCAACAGTACTGTAATAGATTGTTGCATACACTCAGAGAAAAATACTATAAAAATAATTATAATTCTAATTATTTCAATAATTTTTTACTATTAAAATTAGTCAGTGTGATTTATCTTATTAAAAATAATATTTGATGATTATAAAATCAATGTGGTCTTGATACTTTTGATTTTATAATTTTGTCATATTACAATAATAAGACACCTTTTCACTTTTAAATGAGATGTCATATTCTTTAAATGGGACCTACCTATTGAATAGTAATTAGATGCTAATATTAAAACAAACTGATCAACTAATATTAAAATTATGGTATAATATACCATTGAAAAAATAATATTATAGTATATACACTATTGAAAAATAAGGTTACTCTGATTAGTTTAAAAAGAACAATCACATTGTTTTTATAGCAATATGTTATTAAAACAATAGTATCCACTACATACATTAAAAAATATGATTTTTCCAATATCCGAACCTATACTTACGGTTTGATAATTATTCCTAAATGTTAATCCTTTAAAATAATTAAACACATTTTTTTATGAAAAAAGTATATCCATTTATTAGATAATAGTTTATTATTTTTTTATTATAAAATTATAAATTTATTTATATAAATTGTTGTTCATTTAACAATATTTCAATATTTTTTTAAGCGGAACGCTTTTTTATTATTATTTAATAAATGTAAGTGAATTGGAGGACCATCAAACTCCAATACACTTTTTAAGCTAAATTTTTCATTTTCTTTTCCTTCAACAATATAGGACTGATAATGTGCACTGAAAAACGATATTTTTCATTCATTGCAAATTAAATATAACGATAAATCATCTATCACCATTTCATTAATTTCAAAAAATAGTACTTGGTTCAGAACAGATTTAGTTAAAAAATAATTTTTCTTAAACAACTTTCCTCTAAAATATTTTTTTTTTTTACACAACAAGCATCCTTTAAATTTAAATTATTCTGGTTTTGCTCAATATCTTTATATATATTACTTAAATCACAAACAAAAGTATCTTTAGATATAAAACTCAAATCTTCTGAAAAGAATTTGGCGGTGGAAAGTAGTTGTGCAAACTGTAATCCAGCTTGAATTGAAAGTGTATATGAAATATTTACTCGAGAATTTGTAGCTCGGGCAGAAGTTTTATAAGGTTTATGAAGAGCTTCAAATCGCATGCACCACAAATGTTTTAAAGGTCCACATTTACGAATAGCAGTCGGGTAATTTACTAAAAAGTGAAATTTAGGTTTTAAAGTTTCATTAAATAAGGAAATATATAAATAATTGTGCTTTGAAATCAAATGTTCTAGAGATTTTAAATTATTTTCATTCAAAACTGATAATAAAATCAGGTCAATTATTTTAATTAATACAATTAAAAAGTTCCATACTTTGTCGTCTTCTAGAACTAAGTCTCCAATCATAAGTGGTAAGTAATTAATAAAAGTTATTGTTTCCCGAGCAGTCATTTTTAAAGAATTAGATTTTAAGTTCTGTAAAGTTAGCGCAGGTGAAATATTTTCAATTTCAGAATCCCCATAATCAAACATTTTTTTACGGTAGTTGAAATTTGTTAGAGAAAAGTATTTCGATTTTTCAATAAAATACAATAAAATTTTACATAAATCATACCTGCAGATACCTTCAAAAATGTCGTGCATAATATCAAAGCAAAAAGTACTTGTGACATGAAAAGTTTCAATTTCATTGAAAATAGAATTTTCTTTTATACCTGTCAATTTTTCGTCGTTTGTTAAAAGATCCCTTTCATAATTATCTATATACTGCGAAATGAAATTTTATGTTCTGTAGTATCAGTTTGCATTTGAAACTTTTTTCTTTTGCAGGAGCGACAGTAAAAATTCGAATTAAAACTATTAGAAAATCCGAGAATAGTATTAGGGCTAAGTTGTCACCTAGAACAAATGCTAGTATAAAATGAATATGAAATTGTTTATTATTGACTTCAATTTGTATGCCTTCATTTTCCAGTTTTTTAATTTGATCAATAAAAGGCCTTAATGTATAGATATTTCCAAAATTTGATCGATGTTTGGTTTTGAAAAATCCAGCAACAAAAATATTATTTAATTTAGAAAGCTGGTGTTTCGGAATTGTTGGAAAAGTATAATATACTCCGCAAACTGACTGTTCTTTAGCATGGGCACCTAAAGGATTGTCAACCGAAAAATCGTCGAAATATAATAGGTAAGGTATTGTTAATTTACTTTCAAATGACTTAATTTTTTCTTTCCATATACTGCCATTAATAAAATTACCAAATACACCAGAACTATTTTCATTCAACATTTTTGTATTTTCTAATGTTTGGTTTAGTATATCAGCACATTGAAAAAATTTTTCAAATTGAAATTGTAAAGGCATAATTATACCTCTTGTATTATGTGAGTCGATTGTCGGTGTATTATCAATAATTATTTCACAAACTTGATTATTAATTGTATAATGTACAGGGTTCTTAAACAACCCTCTGCATTCTAATTCTTTACTAAGTTTATACTCCGTATTTATATTTAGGAATGGATACATAAAGTTCTTTAATATATTTAAAGCTGTTGTTCTATTTTCTGAACTGTTAAATAAAGGTAATATTTGTGTATTTATAACATGAACTAAGGGATTTGTAATATGATTTTCAATTGCACCTATTATTTCAGATACATTTTTTCTATTAAAATTATTATTATTATGCATGGTTAAAGCAAACGATGTTCCGGGAAATTTATCTGAAAAGCTTAACATTTTAGGTGTTTGTGAAATAATTGTTGATAATGCACCAATTTGTACGTTTTCAGCTGCTAAAATTGTATTGCCCAGTGTATTATTTTCGCTATTGCATTTAGGATAATTATGACTATGGTTTCTATGAATCATATTTGCCGTTTAAAAGTATATAAATTCGAGAATTGTTGTGAACAATTCCCTTGTTTGCACCGAACATTATCATTTTTATTTAAAATATGTGATGATTTAATATGATCTATTAAAGATTTTGATGAAGAAAAAGTAATTGAACTCTTACATAATGAACACTTGTACATTTTTTTGTAATACTGATGGTATGTGGTATTTATAACAAAAATAATATAAATAAAATTGTTTTTATTACTATGAAATTAATACTGAATTATATTAAAAAGGTACAAAAGTTTAAATTTCTAGTCTTTTAATTAAACTAGTAATATTGGGATTTGTTGTATTGCTAAAGTTATAAAAAAAAATTTCAATGAAATAATAAACATTTTTCCTTTCAATAGGGTATTGGAAATTCATCACGTGAAAAAGCTTAAACGTGATATCCAAGCATTTAAGAAAAGACGAAAATTTGTATAAAATTCCGTCATAATAAGTAACAAATTGTTGCAAGCATTTCAGTTCAGGTCTAATTATAACTATTATTGGCTGGAAGGACATACGTACCTTTGTCAAAATTCTTTTTCTTGATTTCATCAATTTTTAATTGATAGTCGCTAATACAGGAACAATGAAGTAAAGTTGAATCTTGCGAGTCAACTATGCTCGGCTTCCACTTTTTTATTTTATTATTATCAGGTGTTTTTTGTGACACCATTGCAGATTTTAGAATTGCATGTAATAGCAAAAATATTATGTAATCACGTGAATCTATAACAATGAAAATATAGAAGATTTGGTGTTTTAAAAATTGAAATATTGTAATAACTTACTGTTGTCAATCTCGCCTTCTAGATGATTAAGAAAATTTATTGAAAATTTATCTTTAAAATTTTTTTTAAATATTGGCATAATTTTTTGAGTAAATACAACCCAATTATTAAACAATTTTGATTCATTTTCCGGATAGAAGATTTGATAGTGAATTTCAACCTTGAGGTTTAATAATTTAAGTATATTGAAACAATTTTGAAAAACAAAATAAAACATTATTACCAATGTATGTCCAAGGCTGTGTTTAAACAACGGCCACTTTTTAAAAATATTTTCACCTTCCTGTTTCATATCTCGTTTTCTAACGTGATTCACTTCTTTCCATTTAGTTTCTACTTCTGTCCAAGGTTCATTGTTGTGGGCCAGCCAAATAATTATATTATCTTCCTCTTCTGTTGTTATATTCTGGCGTAAATGTTTCATTTCAGGCTGTTCAGATGTTACATCTAAAAAAAATATTTTGAAGTCAAAGTAATAAATATATTTTATTCATAATCAAACCATTATTTTCTAATAATCTCTTCTGTTTGCGAATTTTTATACGAGCATTGACAGCCTTATCATGCAATTTTCCAATAGGATTAAGACCGCGACCCCTTTTCAGCAATTAATTTAAATAATCCTCAATACAAGAATGACATGGTAATAAAAAATATAGGTATTGATGTTAATAATTAAAAAAAGATTTTTTTTTTCAGATTCAGAAAATGGGATATGTTGTAGGAAAAAATGGTAAACGACTTGGTGAAGGATGGACTTGTTGCTATGAATTAGCAGACTGTTTCTTTCAGCGATCATTTTTAGTTTTGTGCTCATCGACTGGAGCATCTACCAGCAAAATAGAGGAAGGAAAAATTGAATTCCTTGCATTTAAAAATATAATTTCATGCTTTGCATCAGTAATCATTACTACAGATCCCGAGTTTTCACTGGAATATACAAAAAAAAATTAAAAAAATTGCTGAGAAATTCTACAAGATTTTTTAATCAAGAACAAACTCAAACTCGAAAATCTTCCAAACGTCAAAGACCAAAAAAGAATGGTGTTCCTCAACAATCTATGAAACACAAGTAATATTTATTTTAATAAGTTTACAAATAATATAAATACAAATAAATATATATTTTTTCAGTAAAGAGTATATGAATAATGACAAAAATACTGTTGATATGTGGTAATTTAATTAATATATATCTTTTAAATTAATATCAAATACAGTATTTTTTTATTAGCAACAAGGAAAACAATAATAATTTGAATGCTACCCAAATAACAATTTTTGGTTCGAATACGGTTATATAACCGTTTTTTAACTCGGGTTTTGAAAAGGTTATGGTTAGTATAACGTAGTCATAACGTTAAGGAAACGATTGCCTAACCGTAAATGGTTAGTTATTTAATAACCTTAGGCTAAAATGACAGTTTCTTTTTAACGTTAAATAAACGTTTAAAATTAACCGCAACTAAACGTTCTTTAAATACGTTATATGAACGTTTTTTTTTAAACGATCCAGTAACGTTTTTATTAAACGTCATAGAAACGTTTTTAAAGTACATTAAGTTACGGTTAGCTTAAAACGTTATAGATACGTTATATGTTAACTGAAAAAAAAAACATCTTTGTATAATAAAAATATTTTTATAATTAAATAAAATTATTTATTTCATATAATAAAATAATAAGAAAATTATAAACATAGAACAAAAAAAAGAGTTCTTTAACAAATAAAAATAAAAAAGTACATACTAAATTAATATTACCTTAATACCTATTATTTAAACTTTAAATTTCTCATTATTATTATATACATATATAAAAAAGAAAACTTAATAATTAAATAGTTAATTGAAAATAACTGAACTCTTAAAAAATATCATCAATTTATCATCCACGAAATTGTAAATATTTTTTTATGCAATGAATTAAAGTTAAAAATTTTATATTATTATTAAATATAATTATGTATTATAAAAAATTAAAGTTAAAAAGTTAATGTTATTATTAAATATATTATTAATTTCGTAATTAGTATTGTAATTTACAATAATTTTATATTTTACAATATGTTTAATAATACGTATATTATATATTATGTATTAACAGAACATGTCATTGGTGTACTAGGAGCCGTTGTAGTAGTAGTTGTAGTAGCAGTTTTTGATGTCATTACATTTGCACTAAATATATAAATAAAAATTAAATATAATAATTATAGATATATTTATTTATGACTTTTTTACCTTGGCAGTCTAAATTTGGAAGTTTTATATAATCCTTATAAAACTTAGCTGCTTCAAAATCAGAAATTTATTTTTTATTACGATGTTCCCTCATTGTTTTTAATATATTATTCACTCTTCTTTTACAGATAGATCTACTAATTATTTTATTTTTAATAATTGATTTCATATTTACCGTGTTATTTATGTACTTCAACTGAAATTCAACAAGACAATGAATAAAATCGGCGTCTTAGGTTATAGCAATGTTACTCTATAACCTATAAAAAACCGTAAAAAGTTATATATAACTTAAATATAACCCAAAAGTTGCATACAGGTTTGAATAAGGTTATAATGTAACTTGAAGAAAATTTGCGAACCTAACAAGAATTATAAGAAAGTTATATTATAACTTAAATATAACCCATAAGTTCTATATAGGTTTGAAAAGGTTATAATATAACCTAACAAGGTTCCTTAAAAATAGGGTTAAAAATAAACGTTTTAATTAAGTTAAGAAATAACCACAAAAAAACACAAAGTTTAAGTGAGGTTTAAATAAAACCGAAAAGTAAATATGTAACTTAATAGTTAATTTAAATCGTTATATAAACGTAATTAAATTATCGGTTATTTAATAACTAGGTTATAACTTTTTGGTATGGTTATTTTTTAACTCAGGTTATAAATTGTTATTTGGGTAAGGTTATTGCCCACGAAGTTATAGTCCGAGTTGAAAGGTAAACTAAATTATTTATAATAGTAATTTTTATTGTTGTAAACTAATAATTATTTTTTATTTATCTTTCAGTAATAAAAAAATAGATGAATAAAAATTTAAAAATGATAATAATTTAACAAATCTTGTATGAAATATAGCAAAATAATATTAAAATTTTCACAATGAATGGAATCACACGATGTCAGGTGTATAAAAATATTTTGCTAAAGAAAATATTGATAAAAAAAGATACATATAAAATTACATATTCAAAAAAAAACTATTAAACTAAATATTATTGCTAAATATAAAATTAAATATTAATTTTATATTAAATATAATAAAAAGACATTATTAGTTCTTGTTAAAAATAAGTTTATTTATGTTAACTCGATTAATGTGTTAAATAATTTTTAACTAACATACATTTATATTTATGTACTAATATTTATTAAATATTAATTCCATTCAAATTAACAAAATATTAATTGAAATATTTTTAGCAAGCACTAATATTGTTTTATTATATTTAATAAAAAATTAATATTTAATTTTATATTTATGTATTAATATTTGTAAAAAAAAAAAATTATTAAATTAAATATTAATAAAAATACAAAAATAAATATTGATAAAAAATAAAAAAAAACAATATGTTTTAGTTTTTTTAAAAAAATATTTTAATTTTGTTAACTTGACTAATATCTTAATTTTTTTATAAATAAAAAATATTTATAATAATTATAAAACAAAATATTAAATAAGATATTAGTAAGAAGAAACAGTTCAAATAAAATATTATTTAAATATTTTTGATTTAAAAAAATAAAATAAAATATTTATTAATTAAAAATAGAGAAAAACAAATTCATACGCAAAAAGAAAATATGAAAAGAATTAACAAATAAAATATGACAAAACACAAAATAAAATTATGGCAAAAATAATTATGTATAAAAAAATATATATTAATTTTTTTTTGTTTGTTTATTATTTATAAAGTATGGATAAGTGGAACAAATACTATTCCATCATTATTATACGGAACAGCTACTAATTTACATTTTATATCATTTAACTCATAAAAAGATATTAAGTTTTCTTCACATTTAGAAAAATATATACAATTATTCAAATAAGATGATTTTATAGGAGTTGTAAAAAAATCCAAAACGTTTTTCATAGAGCAACCTTTAATCGTTGTTTTATTGTTTTGCAATCTGACGAATTTTTCTAATCTGATCACTTCATTATTTTTACTTAAAAACCATTTATTTTGCATTTCATGAGTTAATGTAAAATTTTCAAAAGTGATAGAATTAAATGTTCCATCACTATTTTGTTTTTCCAGAATAGCATATTTTTTTGTTCTTTGTCAAACTTCTTCAGTTGGGTTAACTCTCCTATTCTTCTTGCTGCTTCAGCTAAAGGATGAGAACCAGTTCGCAGCAAGCTTTTTAAAGTACACAGAAGATTTTCAAATGGATATGCGGTAAATGATTGCAAAATACCAAATTTCTCAACCTCGTCGACTAAGTGACATACATTATGAACATTGCTCGTGATGGTGTGTTTCTTGTAAAGTTCCATATATTTTTCTATAAAATGGTTCAATAATTGTCTTGCCAACGGAAGAAAATGTCGATAACGTTCTACTGAACAAATAGTTATGGCACAAAACAGGCACAAAAAATGATCATAGGCATCGTACCGCAAATAGTCCTTTAATATTACTATACCCAAATAGTATAGAAATGTACGATACTCTGTGCTTTTCCAATAGGCGAGGCAATCAAGTCCTCGTACAGCTCGATGAATCTCTTTAGGTACTTTAAAGTTACTTAATTTTGTTGTGATTAGATTTATATCTCTAGCACAAAATCTTATTTCACATCCTTTAAAATCTCCATTAACCCACGCAGTCAAAAACTTTTTTACAATACCTAGAAAAAAGTATTAAAATAAAAAATTTATAACAAACTATACTTTTTTTTTTTAAATTATTATGATTATGATTCATAATTATTTTATTTATATTTTTTTTTTTTTTGATTTATTTTTTTTTAAATTGTGAGTTAAAATACTGATTATGAATTATAATATGTAAATACATATATAGATATTTAAATATTTTATAAAACTATGTATGTATACATATATTATATTCACAAAAAAAAAATAAACTAAGCTATTAAAATTGTTGTAGATAACTTATATAATGGTTTTTGCTTGTTGACAATAATCGCAGACAACAAGACTACAAAGGTGATAATTTTAATTATAAGCTAAAATTATACTTGCCTAAATCGATAAGGTGTAACGCATCACTGACAGGAAAATCTTCAACCATGTCAATCGGTAGTTCTTCTAACGGGGAACGCAGTGGCGGAACTTCAAAATTTGGGCCCCCTCGCGTAAAAATAAAATATTCTCCCAAATTTTTTTTAACAAAATCATGTTAGATATTTATTTTATATATATCATATCACAATCAAAATAAAAATAATATAAGAACGAAACTTAAACTTAATGGACCTAAAATATTAAGGTCCATTAAGGACCTTAAATATTCCTCCTTAACTTAATATTGGCAAAATCAGTAATGATGCTCTTTTTATTTCCCTTTTCCAACCACTTTTGCTTCAATGGAAAGCATTGCAAGATCGCTTAAACGGTGTTTACCAAGCGTTTAGATAATACAATAATTTTCTTAATATCTTTTGTTTGCTTCAAACGCAGATACGTATACCGATATTGACCAAATTAATTTAACAAAATCAAGCGGATTGTTTTCCAAATTTTCATGGTAAAACAATCCGCTTGATTTTGTTAAATTAATTTGGTCAATATCGTTATACGTATCTGCGTTTGAAGCTTCGTTTTCTTCTTTCCGTAGTTTCTTCGATATAATACTGTTGTACTAACTGATTTAAACATACCAATACCACATTTCCAGATTCTTGACTTTCCACCGTCGTTACCGTTTGCGTTTCGGTTTGTTTCAAAACCTTCGTTAGCTTCGGTAATTTAGCTAAACTGGCTTTTGATTCTTTTAATTTTTTTCTTTTTGCTACACCGTTTGTGCTACTAAGTTTTTTTTTTCATTTTAATAGTCTAAATTGTAAATTACTATAAATTAATAAATAATTACCTTTTCTTAATTAAAAATTAAATATATATATATCTATTGCACATGTAATTTTAAAAAGACAAAGAATGTTAATTTAAAAATATTTCTACTTAAATATTTGGTTTAAAGTGTAATAGCGATTCACAGCAGCAGTAAGTATTCAATGAGTTTTATATTTGTGAACAACACTATTACTGCGGTAAAAAAGTTTCAGTGTATGTATATAAAAAAATGATTCTAATTGTTTTTTTAATAATAATTTTGGGCCCCCTATAGCTGGTGGCCCCCCCGCAACGCAGGGTCCTGCGTCCACTAGTTCCGCCACTGCGGGGGAAGTATATTTGTGATGAGCTCCATAACTTTTATTTCGAAATTCGATATTCGTTCTTCTAGGACAAGTGGTCCTTAAAAAACAGTACAATGATGTATATATTTACCAACTACAGTACATTTTAAACAGCCATGTTTACCATTAAAATATGTAACACCTACAAATAATTAAAACAATTTTATGATAAATAAACATTTTTTTTTTTTACCTTTTATGTAGGCTCTTGCTGGTGAATCGCAAATAAAACTTCTGATATAAATATTTATTTTGAAGTCATTAACCATAATACCATTTTTTAAGAGATATTTGCATTCATCTACAAATTTTCCTAAGTAATCAATTAAATTCACAGGCTTTCCTTTACCACAGTATATTCCAATAACCATTGGTTTGCAATCTTTAATTTCAAAAATGTTAAAAAGTATTGGCCAAAACTGTAGTTGTGAGCTTTTATAACTCGGCAATCCATCTATATTAAAGTTCAGAGATATATCAATGCTTCTGTCCAGATTTTCGAAATATTGTTTTAGACAGTACTCTAAGCCTTGATGCCAATATAATCCACTTCCTATAGGTTGAAAAGTTAATTTTTTAGGTGTATCTAGTAATGTTCGAGGATCTCTAGGAAGTTGATAAGTATTTGGTACAACTCGCTTTAACAATATTAATAAGTCTTTTAAAGCATTTTGTCTAATATTATATTCTAGTGACCATTTTCTTATTTCACCTTTCAAATCTAATTGACATTCAGAACTTTCACTGATTGTATCATCATCTAATTCAAGTATCCAATTTTCACTTAATGTTTGAATTTCATTATCCATGGGAATATCATCAAATATGGATGAAATAGTGTCATTACCTTGTTTAATATTGTTAGCATTTTCATCTGATGTAAAATTTTGTACTGAATGGTCTCCAAATTTTGGTGAATCTTGTATTGTTTTTTTAGAATACGGTGATTTTTTCAACAATTTATTATTTTTTCTAACATCCTTGTAAAAATTTGTACTAACTTTATATTTTCTCCAATTCACAATATTCAACATATTATTTAAAAACAAATTGAATTTCTCACAAATAACGCGACACGCAAACTGAACTGTCAAAGACTGACTTAACAATAAGCTTCTATTTCACAAATTTTGAAAAGATGTACATAATAGTTCTATAGTTATCCTATTTACAGCTCTAGCTTTTCTACAGCCCGTTTCACCACTATTATGCAATTTGACGTTTTCTAAAAAAATAGTTCTCTATTACATAATATTCTAACAACGTTAAGCACGCAAAATATTGACTTGCTCTTAAGATAAAATAAAGAATCGTACATTAGAGCAAATTTCATATTAAAACTACTTGCTCTACATCATTTCTATAATGACTGTTATTTCTATAGAAGAGCCATTGTACATCATAAAATATTTTTTTTACAGGTTGCTCCTTCAGAGAACCTATTTTTGTTCTTACAAAGCACATATATAGATCTGAAAGCTCTATAAAGTAATATAGCTACAAGTATTTAAAAATTCTGCTCTACAGCATACTTTATTTTATTTAAAGCATTTTAAATTAACAGATTAGATTAACATAGAACTATTATACAGACAATTTTCTTAAATTGTAAACTAGAAGCTTTAACGATGTTAGTTGGGAATATTTTTGTGGTAATTATACAAAGCAGATTTGTTAGATATGTTAAAATAATGGTTTTAGTGTTTTCATGATAACAAAAAGGTAAACAATTACTTATTTTATGATTTCTGAGGTTTACTAAAAACAACTTACTTCACCAAATATTATAACTTTTTTATTAAATTTTAACAATGAGTAATATCTAATTATATTTAGTATTGACGCTCCGTAATGCATATGCAAGTAGTCAGCTTGATATATCGACTGCCCGTAATTCAAGTTGATTAATTAAAAAAACTGTTAAATAGGGGGAGTAAATAACCATTAGTTATTGTGTTAAATAGTGATTTATACCGAATCGTAATTTTTAATTAATAGTATACCTTTGTAACAAACACAATTTCACATATTTTTTAAAACATCAATAATGCGGTTAGTAATTAAAATATATTTTTAGTATTAAATATTTACAATTTGCAATAGGTAGTATAAATATGCAGTCGGAATTTATGCGTACTGGCTGTTTTTCCATTTTTTCAGTTTGAGTACCCTGTACAGCGATTGAATATTTGATATGTCGAAATGATGGAAACATTTTCGAAAGCGTATTTCATTCCCTATCCATATTATTGCTAATAAATATAAATGAAATTGGAATTTAAAACTTTTAATGATTTGGATGTGAAAAAGAAATATAGATTATATTTTTTAATGAAATAATTAAACCTTGAAATTTACATTATATTCTTAATTTGATATTAATTAAAATACAATACATAAATATATTTTTTTGATTAAAGATTCATTACAATTTTACTTAAAGAATTTGAAGAATGTAAAGCTTTAGTTTTTCAATCTCCTTCTAATTCTCCTCCCATATTTTCTTATGCTTATTTATCCCGCCAATTTTATTCTTTTATGAATCATATTTTTTACCATGTTAAGTTATAATCATAATTAATAATTTTGTAAAATTAATTTGTGGGAAACGATTTTATTAAGAATTTAAAAAGTATCATATTAATTCATAATAACTCTTCTCCATTTAAGTTCAAATAACCTCATTTCCATTTGTTTGTTGGTTCGAAGATTATTGTCGATGAGACTTTATTTGTACTTTTGCCTCATGTTTGTTATTGGATACATGGATTTTCTTCATTTGGCATTTTTTCTCTTGTTTTAAAAATAATTATTTTATATTTTATTTTACAAATTGTGATTATAATTATGATTCAAATTATTAGAGTAAGTGAACTGTAACTAATAGATTGATAAATAATTTTCTAGGTATTAAATAAATCAATTTGTTCCGTGTATTTAATTGAATTTCTTTTAGAATTTCCAATGAAAATTATAATTCACGATATTTCTTTTCGAAATGATATTGGTTGTATTTTGTATTATTGGCGGAAGAGACAGCATAGATATTTCTCGCGAAATAAATTTAGTACCATTAACTTCTATTTGTCATATTATGACATTTAACAAAATAAGTGATGAATATTAATTTTGTAAAATTGGTAAAACTTTAAGAAATAATATTTTTTCCAATTCTAATAAATCTACTACTAATGTCACTAATTATTTGAAAACCATTATTGCTGAAAATATTTTTTTTTTATAATGTTAATTATAGATAGAAGCTGAAACTAGACCTTTACGTTTTTGCAGCGTATAATACGCTTTTTCTATCGAAAATAGTTGTGAATACGCTATACGTACGTTTTTTACAAATATTCAAAAATATACGCTTTTTTGGTTATAAAATATTCTTTTTTATATAAATATCGTATCTGTGTCTATTGCTGCTAGGGTAATAAATATCGTATAAACGTCAAATTACATAGTATAAAATAAATAGGAAACAAAACCGGTCGATATTTAATCGATTCTTTTTTTCCACCCCATCCCCAATGTTAATTCTGTACGTACTATGTCAAATGTCATGTTATTGAAATCTCAGATGTCAGATCTCATTCATTGTTGTGATGTTGTTTAGCATGGTTGTGTACGTTGTGTAGTAATTAGATGAAAACTCGGTTGGATGGGATAAGAATGATCGGATGATACTTTATTATTTATTAAATTTTGGGTACGTTTTTTATTGTTACTATATTTAATATATTTAAACTTAACCATAGTATATAATATGTTTATAAATATTTTTTATAAACATGACATTTTTCGGCAAAGAAAACTCCAAAAATTTAAGTGTTCGTAGTAGGAGCAGTAGCAACACTAATAACGATGGGGATGAAGAAGATGAATATGAAAGCAACAAGACACCGGTAAAAAAAACAACACACAAAATCCAAGAGGTGAATACAAATTTAATGATTCTTGGCTTCAAGATGATAATTTTAAACTTTGGATTGTTAAAATTAGGTACGAAATGCACTGCGTGCTTTGTAGAATTTGTAATATAAAATTTACAATTAAATACAGAGGTGTTTATGCACTCAAAACCCACATGAAGAGTGAACGACATAAAAGTCGTATTCGTATGCAAAGCTCTTCAACTTTATCAAATTTTTTTATAAATTCGAGAGCAACCAACCATGATGAAGTAACTATTTCAGAATTAATTTTGACTTATCATGGTGTTAAACATCACCATAGCTATTTATCTCAAGATTGTGGAAACAAATTACATTTCGATAGTTTATCAAATAATGCCAAAAAAGTTAGATGCGGACGAACAAAGGCCGAAGCTATTGTCGAATTAGTGTTAGCACCACATTCTTTAGAACTAATTTTAAAAATGCTACAAAATAGTCCATATTCTATTAGTACTTATGCCTCCAACAAAGGCAACAGAAAGATGTTTCCGATATCTATCAGATTCTTTGACCTAGAAAAGGGGACTATAGATGCAATATTAGATTTTTACGAAGATCCAAACGAACAATCAAGTGCTATTGCTGATAAAATTATGAAGTGTACACAAAATGCTGGAATAAGATCGAACCAATTAGTATCATACGGAACAGACAATGCATCCGTAAATTTTGGTAAGCACAATTCTGTATTCGTTCATTTAAAAAATCATTTTAGTTTGCCAAACTTAATTCCTGGACATTGCAATGTCCACATTCTGCACAACAGAACTAAATTTGGATTCGCATTACTTAGCTACGATGTAGAAAATCTAGTCTCAAAAGTATATGCAGTATTTTCATCTTCAGCCAAGGAAGTTAAAAACTTAAAAGAATTTTGTGAATTTGTAGATTGTGAATACTCCGCTATAATTCGTCATGTTCCGACAAGATTTTTGTCATTATATGCAGTAGTTGACAGACTTTTAAAAAACTGGAATGCCTTAAAAAGTTATTTCATCAGCAAGGGTGAAGAAAATGTTAATAAAGTAATATGGAAATTTATAGAATATCATAAAGATGGTATCCAAAATGAATATTCATTGGCAGAATTATACATTTTCTTCGTACATAACGTGATGCATCTTTTTCAAAATGTAATGAAAACTGTTGAAAGCAATTATATTCAATCGCCTCAAATATTTAATATTTTTAATGATTTAAATAAAGAATTAGTTTATCGTAAGGAAAAACTATTTTTCGGATTTGAATTCAACCAACATATAAAAAAACTAAATTACTCCGATAGATATATATTGGAAGTAGAAGGTGTCCAAATCTATACGAGGATGTTATCATATTTGGAAAAATGGTTTGATTTCAGCGAAAATTCATTTTTCTTTATTTGCAGCCCATTCAACTTAAATGAACGCATAACTCTAGAACAAGCCTGCAAAGTAGGGATGGCAAAGCCGTGAAAAAATAATCGATGTTCATAATCGATTAATCGAAAGACGAGAATAATCGGAAGTTCGATTAATCGTCCAAATAAACATCGATTGTTTAATAATCGGAGTTTTGTGAAATAGTTCTTATTTTTTAGAAATTCGTAAACAAATAAAAAAAAATAAAACTACATAGGTACTATATATCAAAAATGTTAATTATTTTATTAAAAATTAAGTTTTTTTCTTCATAAAACTTTTTAAAACAAAACAAAATAAAATAAAAATGAACGAAAAATTAACATTAATAATAAATAAATAAACGAAGACTTTGTACATATTATTATGTATGTTAAACAAAAATAAAGTAATTGCAAATTAATAACGTTAGACAAAAAATAAGAATTATTGAAACCAAAATGATTCATTTAAATTGTGCAAAAAAAGTAATTTTTCTAGATCTTTAGGTTTTAACCTGGATCTTTTTTCATTTAAAATTTGACCTGCTTTTGAAAAAAGCCTTTCACTCGGGACGGATGAAGCTAGAATTAGTAAATAATCAGCAGCAACTTTTCGAAGTCTAGGGTACTTTAAACCATCTGTTTTCCAATATTCCAGTGGGTCCAAAGAAATGTCTGCAATTTCATTTTTATATAGATTAATTTCTGTATTTATGTTTAAATCTTCGCTTCTATGGGAATTAGCCTGTTTTTGCATTTGCTGATGAATTTTCCATACTGATGAAGTTGACGGTTTTGTAGCTGTAGCTGGAGTACTAGATATGAACAAAATTTCTGAATCAGGTCTTGGCAGTGTCGCAACATAATCTTTTTCTCATAATTCTTTTCTCAATATACCAATTAATCGACTGACATTTAATGGATTTGTAAAATTGTCAGTTTTGAATCGAGGATCCAAAAAAGTTGAGAGAGCTAGCATATGATTTTGTTCCATTTTGTTGCTATCGCATCTTTTGTTCAAACTATTAATAATATTTTTTAAAAGTGATTTCGCGACATCCGTAGTCGGAGTCATATTTTCCATCAATTTGTTTAAGCAAAATATTATGGGAATTATTTTGCTTCCAGTTACATTCTGCTCCGCACTTAATTCCGTGGTTATATCGTACCATGGTTTCAGAACATCAACTATTTCTTTTAAAATTGAAATTTCGTAACTGGTTATTGATATAGGTACGTTAATTGATTCTATATTGAAAATAGTATCATTGACATGACTCGCTAGTTTAAGAAATCTTTCAATCATTAAATATGTTGAATGAGTTTCAGGTCGGTTTTTTGTCTTAATAGATCAGCAGCCTTAACGCTGTGCTTGAAAAATGTTACGATGTTTTTTAACTTTATAAGGATTGTATTTAATGGTTCACATTTCTTTACTCCATCTTCATATACAATCAGTTGTATTGTATGCGGGAAACAGCTTAGATGTTTATGCGGATTCCCATTAAATAATTCTCTGACTGCTTTAGCAATATTTGCAGCGTTGTCAGTAACAACAGCTTGAATTTTGTTATTTGGGATATCCCATTCTAATAATCTATCTCTTAAGTACATAGCTATGTTTTCACCTGTATGATTCTCTGTCATTGCAATTGTGCCAATTAATACATTTTTAAATTCAAAATTATCAAAGTAGTGGGCAGTAACTCCCAAATAACTTTGAATTGTATGAGTACATGTCCAAACATCTGTTGTTAGTATAAATTTATTAACTTTTTTAATTTCATTTTTTTTAGTTCAAGAAAAAAATCATATTTTTCTATCAACATTTTTTTTATTGTATTTCGTGATGGAGGTACATACTTTGCATTTGATACTTTAAGAAATTTGCGAAAACCTTCGCTTTCTATAAAGGAGTATGGTAAGCACTCCTTGGCCATCATATATAAAATTGATTTCGTCAGATTTATATTTTTTTCCCCATCTGAAATGATTTTAAATATACAATTTTCTTGTAAGATAAATTAATAAATAAAAATATAGTCTTATTTACCAGGTAAAAATGTAGTAATATTTTTTATTGCTGTCTGCATTGTAATTTGTGTACTGCTATTTGGGGAAGCTGCGTTGTAATTATAATTTTTAAGATATTGAGATTGAGTTGCCTCGTTCTGATTTTCTATTTGCACATTATCAATATTCGATGATGAAGTAAAGAAATCATTTAAATTTATCTAGTGGTAGAATTTTTTTTTTATTACATAGGTACTTCAATAATATTATTCAATTTTACCCTTTTCCGCTTTTTTGGATCAACTTCGCTGTCGTCATTCGATAAAATACTTTCCTCCATGTCCATATTTTCTTTAATATTAATTAAATGCATCTTTTCAACATGATTAGATAAATTTGTAGTATTTCCTTTAGTTCTTATAAACTTGGTGCAAAATTTACATGTAGCACCTTCACCATTTTTATTTTTCTGGAAATACATCCAAACTCTCGATTTATTTCTTTTGAAATCCGTAACCGTATTTCTATTTATATCTTCCAGAGGCACAGATTCGACCTACAAAAAATACATAAATATATAGTAAATCGAAGGGTGGAAGGGCAGGTTTAATATAAGATATAATGTTATTACATCTGTAAATAAAATCTTACATTAATTATCCCTGCACCTGCAGCCATTCTGGTTGGAAAAAATAAATAATTTGAAATGTAGATGTAATCTGTAATGCACGCTGATTAATGAAAATTCTAAGAAATCATAAAATATTATTCGGAAAATTTTATTTACATTATCCGTTATTTAAATCCGTTAGAAAAAAATAGCTTCTTATAATATTGCTATTGCTTCCTATTTCTTCAATTTTCACTTTAAAAATTCTTCACTTTATACTTTTTAATTTTTATTTGTCAAAAATATTATTTTATTACCAATTTGATAAATATAAATATATATTAGATTATGTATTATTAAATTTTTATTGTGATGTGACAAAACAAATTAGAGACAAATTTCTTCGTTGCGTTGGTTCTTTTTTTTGACATATATTTACAGCCACTAGCCACAATTACGCACACAATACACAACCCAAATAGCAATAAATCTATTTTGAATTTAGGAATTCAGAAATTTTTTCAGATTGTCATAATCGGAATTTTCTAAAATAATCGGAACTTTACAACAATCGAACTAAATAATCGAAAATTATAACACCATCGATTATTTTCGATGTTTTGAGGGCCCGATTAATCGATTAATCGCTTAATCGATTATTTCTTGCCATCCCTACTGCAAAGTAGCTTCTTTATTTGGAATAGTGTTTGACGGCGATCAGTTATTTTCAGAAATACGTGTTCTAAATGAAGTTTTTCCCTCATTAACTGGAAATAATTGCAGAGAAAAGTGGACTGAATATTTTAAAATCAACACAAATGCACCTAAATTACTTAAGCTTTGCAAATTTGTTTTTGCAGTACCAGCTAATAATTGTTTTGTTGAACACATTTTTAGCGTGATGGGAAATATATGGACTAACGAACGCAATAGGCTTCATACGGATATGGTGAAATCAGAATTATTTATGCATTTTAATTATAAGATGAGTTGCACTGAATTTGCTAATTTTATTATGCAAAAAAACGATTCAAACAAAAAATTGATCGAAGCAGCAAAATTGAACAAAAAATACAAATTTAAAGCTTTACATTAAGTATGCCTTATAAATTTTTTAATTATATGTTATTAAGTCAATTGAAGTAAGACTTTTTTTTAAATTAATTTGATTGTTATTATTATTGTTATCGTTTTTCTAATTAACTCATAAAAGGAATAAAAATATATGAGAAAAACATTTTTTGTTTATTTATTTTACTTCAAAATATATGTTATACGCTTTTGGGAAAATTCAAAGGTGGTAAGCCTAGCTGAGACATTAACGATTAACGCTATACCATCACCAAATTTTATCAGTTAGATATATAACTGTGTGAACTAGAACTTCCACTTTAAAACTAGAATATTTTAATTTATGAATCTTCAAATAATGTGGTTAAACATTTTTGCAAATTACATCAGTTGTGGTACGCCTGTAACTTTGCTTGGACGAAATCGCATAAATAGTAAGTATAGAAATAATATTAACAAAATAGCTTCAGCTGAACTAAAAAATTTGTCTAAAATATTATTATCTAAATTTCCCGTTAATAATACTTTTCTTGGTTTTTGTACACCTGCATAGTTTCAAAAAACAAATGCAAATATCATGGAAGAAAATATTTAATAATAAAAACATGTTGATAATGATAAAAGTAAACAAATCATACAATGTCACATGATTACTGTTATGATTACTATTACTATTATGTAGATAATATACTAAAGACACTACAAACACTATATATAGACACTAACTGATCGGACCGGCATATGCTGGAATGTCTTATACATATGTGGCAATGTCAAATAGGCATAATGGATATGAAACTATCTGCAACTTTATACTTACTTTCTTACTTAGACTCATGCAATATAAACTTAAAATAACAATAGCAACATTTTTTCTGAAGCAAAAATTGGATACTATAAAATAACAAGACTTATAAAAGCACGATTTTATGTGCTGGATAACATAGCTATTTCATATACAAATATAGAACTGGTCTAGTACTAAAAGAAATCTGTTTTATTGCTTAGAAAAGAAAAGGAGAACTTATTTATTTTTAATTATGTACTTATTTATGCGTAGCACTACAATGTGACATTTTTCAAAATATCTCCCAAAATTACAGGAAATTTATATATTATATTTTTTTTCTTATTATGTTTACTTGAATTTGTTATTAGTCAATGTTCATATTAACATAAACAACAAAATCCTTTTCGATATTTTTTAAGATCAAGAGAATAAAAGTGTGAAATTCTACAAAAATATATTTTCGTATGTGGAAAACAATAATCATTTCAGATGCTACCTGGGTTTATTTAAGATTTAATGGAACAATAAAAATATTATTTTCTGCAATATAAAAGTAGGTGTAGGCATTTAACTCTAATTCTTTTATATACATATATTTTTATTGTAATTATATTTATTGTAAATTATATATTGCGTATATACGTATAACGCAACTATTCCTTCTACGATTAGATTTTGGTAAACCACATAATCCACAAATGATTTGATATTATGAATATAAGTTATTTTCTTAATTATAAATGTGGCAATTGTTTATTAAAACTGCGTTTTGTTTTTCAGAATTTATATATTTATTAGGTTTCAAATATATTTAGAATACATAAAATTTTGTAAAATTACATAAAATATCATGTTTACAAAAATTTTTATTTCCAACATGCTCTACGAGTATATTACGTTTTATAAATATCCCACGAATATTCAGGCATTAATCTCGATTTTTGAATACCATGCATATTCTCGTTTGTATTTAATTTCTTTTTCGTATAAATAAATTCAATTTTATGAATCATATTTTTGTCAAATACAACTTTCATTTTAGTTTTAGTTTTTAAATATTTTTCACAGAATCGAATAGTTATAAATATAAAATTTCCAAAAAACTTAAAACCGAACCACCCAAGCATAATCCAAATATGCCACCAAAAGATGCTATAAAAAATTATTTTTAAATTAATATGCTTTATTTGTTGATAAATTAAGTGGAAATCGTACAAACTAAATCATCCCATTTCATAAAAACTTCTCGGCGATATTTAATACAGGAAATATCTTTAAAGTAAAATATTTAAATATTAGTCAGTAATTATAAATAAATCTTGTTTTTTATTTACAAAGTACACGAACTATTGACATTTTTAAATCTTTGTGAAATAAATGTTTCAACATTGTATAAATGTTCAGTGCAACTTGGTAAACAATTACAATGCAGTCCATCCATACTGATATTGAGAATTGATTATATTTTTGATGGTGGTGCTAAACTAGAAAAAATATCTAAAAAATAATAATATGTTAAAAGAAAGTTTTCCATAGTTTTCTGTATTATTAGTTACGTCTATTTTCATTTAAACAATTGACATCCTCGAAACTACATTCACGTTCTGGAATATATGAATTTGTCGGAGCTAGAAAATAATTTTGAATTAAGAAAATAGCAATAAAATATTATAGCCACAATAAGCTAAAGTTTACAGAAATGATATTTAAAAAACTACTGAATAAATACTGAATAGCTATTTATGGTTTTTCAACAGTAGATTGAAAACTATAAGAGTATTATGTTATTTAAAAACTTTCAAAATAAGTTAAACCTAAATTATTTCTGCTAAGTTATAAGCTTTAGTCTGTCTTTCAGTCATAATTTCACACTTACAAACTTTTGGATAGAAAAATGGCAAACAATTACAAATTCTTAAAATTGCAAGTGCCCGACACTCAACTATGCACGATTGGAAATCATATTTATTACTTATTTTTAATTGCTTCTATATGGAAAAAAGACAAAAATAGAAATACAAAAATCATTTGCATATAATAATTTTAAAAATATTTTAACCTCATCACCAAATATACAAAATCTTAAGTCAACTGGTAAATCTCTTACATCTGGTTCAGTTACAAATATTGATGGAGTTATAGCTACTGAAACTTCTGTACCTGGCTGAGCATAAGCACTGACCAATGATGTTTGCGGAAAATCTTCCGGATCATGTATAATTACTTCGGCACCATAAAATAAACGTCTTGGTGATATGTAATATTCTGTTCAACATCTATTGCAACTTGTAATCCCACATCGTCACCAGCTACGATTATTTAAATAAGACCTCAACCAGCACAAAAAAGTTTGTGGAAAACCAAGAGCTCGAAATTTAAACAAAATAACACTGTGCGAAAGTTTATCGAATGCTTTACTAAAATCAGTAGTAATTGCATCAACATCATGACTATCCTCAAACGCATTCAGACTAATAGAAACAAACTCAGTTAAATTGGTAGTCGTCGATCTGCCTTTCAAAAACCCGTGTTGTTTTGGTGAAATCAAGGATTTACAGTGAAAGTAGAGGGTATCATAAACAATACTCTCAAAAAGTTTAGGAATGCATGATAGCTTAGCAATTGGCCTATAGTTACTAATTTCCGCTTTTCAGCCCTTTTTATGAACGGGGATAATAAATGAATCCTTCCAGAAACTTGGAAAAATCCCCAGGGCCAGAGATTTTTGGAAAAGGCTTTGTAAGAATTATGGCAGGCAGTCCATCAGGACCAGATGAGTAATCATCTTTCAATTTACCAATTTTTTCGACAACACTATCTAAATTAATATTTACAGAAACTAGAGAGGTCTGAGCGTAATTATTTAAATAAGAGAAGTAGTTTTGGTCAGGTATAAAATCATTATCAGTAAATGCTTGTTTGAAAAAATCAGCAAAGAAATTTGACACAACTTTAGGTTCGTTTGATGAATGATTTCCGCATTTCAACGTTGATGGATAACCGTCAGATTTCCTTTTACAATTAATAAATTTATTAAGAATAGAATGTTATCATTCCTAAATAAAAATAAGTTCTTTAGTGATTTCCAGTTTGGTTTCAGGAGTGGGAAATCTACAGAAGATGCTCTAATAAAATTATGTACTGAATTATATAAATCCATAAATGAATCTGAAAAATAATATAGGAAAATGTATCCTTCCCTGTTATCTGTCACTCACGATTAACAAATAATCACCAAGACAGTGTAACAGTGTTGTTATATTTCTTGGTTCATTTGCTGCTTTCATAACTTGAATTATTTGTTCAGCCATTGGAACCATACTTATGCTTGACTTAAATGCATTTTCAATCTTGTCAAAATAACTTTTTTCATGAATTAACATAATACATAAAGTCAAAGGATCCAAATTCCTTATCATTGAACTTCTTTTTTCAGGTTTGTATGTGATGCCATTCAACAATATAATATAGATATTGGTCAAACCATAACTGCTTATATTTTTATCCACTAAAGTTTTGTGTATAGAATCAAGCATTTCCATTATTAATTCTAACTGTACTTTTCTTCTTTCAACCATGGCAGCATTAATGGGGTCTACTTCCATGCTTACGCTTACTTGTCCTTCAGTCATATTCTGTTTTCTCAATTTGATTTTAAATTTTTTAACTATCTGTTATTATACTTACTTGATTTTTTATGATTTGGGCTTGTTTGCGTACGAAATCGGATTCTATTTATATGATTTTAGTATGTATATTTAGTATGTTCTCTTTCAGTTGAGAAATTGTTACCAAAATGGGTCTTCATTTGAATATGTAGAATAAGTACGTATAAGAATTAATCCGAAATTAATTCGGAACGAATTTATTTTATTTTATTTACTAAATAATAATGTAATATTTATTAATTAGGTAATGAAATTTAAAAAATGGCATTGTAATAAATATTTTTTTTTTTTTTAATAATTCACATTTAAACAATTTTGTAATACTATTTACATATTAACATATTATTTATTTTGCTAAGATATTCACAATTTTGTAAAACATTCTAAGCCTTCAATTAAGAATAAATAATAATTAGTTGCTTATAGAAAATTCATAATACATTTTAAATTATCATAAGTTTATTGTACTAAAAGTATAGATTCAATATATTTTCTTCCTTCAAAATAATCTCGAAAAAAACTGAGTACATAAAGAGTAGCCCAAAACATGGAGTTTGGTAAAACAGCATTTTTTAGTAATTCAAACTGATATATTTCGGAAATTTTTATATAGGTAAGAAATCTGTACCAAATTCCATTAAAATCATATAACACTTATTATGAGGAGATATTTCTCAGTTCTGCGTATAAATAAAAAAGTGATTTGAACAATATCTATTTTCTCAACATCACAAATGATTTATAGTTATTCGATAACTCCTCGTAATATAAATTAAATTTTATTTTATATCAATTTTATTTGCTGCGTAATCAATAGATTTCTATTAAAATTCATTGGTTTTTACAATTCCTGCGAACAAATATAACATAAAACCAAACTTATTTAAATAATGTGCTGTTTAAAAGGATATAAAAATGTTAAAAAGGAGAACTTTAGTTGATGGATGCTTTTTTTTACTCTATATAAGATAAAGTGAATCTGATAAACTTTATTTCACTGTTTGTGTAATATGAAAAACTATTAAGAAAATGAAAAAAAAAAAAAATCTCTTAAGCTGGTATAAATAATGAAGAAAAATTTATAATGAAGAACGAACCAAAGTCAATCTTTTATTTTTAATATATATATAAATATATATTTCGGAAAAATGATTTAAAATTGTCAAAACTATAAATTAGTGCTGTGAAAAATATTTGAAAAACTAATCCATTAAATTAATTTTCTTAATTCATAGTTCATAGAATATGTCAATTTATAACGAACTATTGCATGTTTAAAATAATTATTTTCGCTGAGTAAACTATTGCTGTCCAATTGAGTATTTAAATTATTAATAATTTAATTTATAATAAACTATAGATTAAAAGATCCAAACAAATATGTTTTTAATCATCAGGCTATAGAATTAAAAAAATAACTGCGAATTTGGAATATTTATTTATTTATTTAACAAGCAAGGTACATTTAATTATACAAATACAATTATTATATTATATTAACATTTACAAAAATGATAATAATAATAAAAAAAATAATAATAATAAATTATTTACTTATTACTATTAATAAAAAATAATGTTTCTTAATTATAAACTTAAGATTAATTTAATTATTTATTTATTTAACAATACAAAATCTAAGATTATAAAATACTTAGACAAAATAAATTGTAATAAACTAGGGTTGATATGTATTAGAAGGGATGTAAAAAAATAGGGATATTAAGGGATATAATAGTAATTTGATTATTTCAAGATGTTGCGAAGCCTGGATTTGTAGGCAAATTTAGATATAGTTGGGGAATAGCAGGAACTATATTGGTTGAAAATCATACAACAGCTATTGATAGGTTCATTTTTACCATATTCCGTACGATGAGCAGAAACCTTAAGTAGGGATGTATGTCTTGTTTGTCTTATGTCATTGTTAAGTATTATCCTGTTAGATATAAAACTAACGTTTATGTTGTTATTCAAGACATCGAGAGAATAGCAAGCTACTAGTAGGTCGCGTCTAGAGGAAAGTGAAGTCAGTTCAAGTAATTTAAGTCTCGAAAGGTACGTTGGTAAATTATTATAGTCGTGTGGGTCGTGTATGTCCCGAAGAGAGAAAAGAAGAATTTTTTTTTGAATAGACTATTCTATCACTGTGCACCTGGAAATATGGCAACCAAATCGGACAGGCATATTCAAGAATCGATCGTACTAAGGTGCAATATAAGGATTTAGTCACCCACACATTTTTAAACTCTTTGGCTCTTCTTTTAATAAAACCCAGCATTTTATTGGCTTTGGAAATGATTTTATCATAATGAAGATTAAAATTCAGCTTACAGTCCAACAAAACCCCGAGGTCATTAATTTGAGTTACATGGTTAAGTTGAGTACCATTTAAATCGTAGGCGTGTATAATAGTAGTTTTCTTTCTTGAAAAACTAATGACGTGACATTTACTAACATTAAGGTCCAACTTGTTAACTCTACACCAGCTCTCAATGATTTTTAGTCTACTTTCTAAATATTGTACATCAGACGGTTTAGTTATTATATAATATATTTTTAGATCGTCAGCATACAAAATATGTGGAATGTCAAATAATATTTCAGATAGGTCATGGAGTAAGATATTGAATAATAGAGGGCCAAGGTGGCTACCTTGAGGAACACCTGAAGAAACTGATATTTCTTTGGAAATAAACCCTTGAAATTTAACCGATTGAGTTCGACCACTGAGATAAGAAGTGATCCACTTTAAAAGTGGTTTTGCCACTCCGATTTTATTTCAATTAAGAGATAACACGATCAAAAGCTTTACTGAAGTCAGTGTAGATAGCATCAATCTGGTGCCCTTTTTCCATGTTAATCAGCACTTCAGACGTAAAAACCATTAGATTAGTGGTGGTAGAGCGACCTTTTCTGAAACCATGCTGTTTCTCGTTAAGTATTGGATTGATAATTGACGTCATTTTATCACATATAATTTATTCAAAAAATTTTGGTATAGTAGATAATATAGCAATACCTCTATAGTTATCGACGTTGGCCTTATCACCACTTTTGTATATAGGAGTGAGGTGAGAAGATTTCCAGGCAGACGGAAATGTTCCTGAAGAGATGGATTTATTAAAGATAAGTTTTAGTGGTGCAGACAGCTGATCAGCGCATTTCTTTAGAAAAAGTGGGGGTAATAAGTCAGGCCCAGGACCTTTATTAATATCAATACTACCTAACACATTAAGTATTTCCTCATCTGAAATAAATATTGTATTTAAAATAGTGTTTTGGTCGTCACTTATAGATGAAGTATCTGTTACATCAGTTGTGGGCCTATAACATTCGCTGAATCGATCAGCAAACATGCCACTTATATCACTAGGATTTGATGAGAAAGTGTTATCCTTTGACATGGTAGATGGATATCCTGAGCATTTACGTTTACAAAATCGATTTTTTTTTTTGGGTGTGTTAAAAGGTCTTGTCCAAGTATATTAATATAGGAATCATAAGAACAACGCGACTTAGTAGAGAACTCTGTTGCAAGTTCCTTATGCTGACCGATTAAATCCAGATTCGGATTAATAAGTTCTTTAATTTTTTATATAATTTATTTCTGCGATTTCGTAGAGTTCTAAGATTTTTATCCAACCATGGCTCAGTTAACTTATCTTTTTTAACCATCTTAGGAACGTAAGTATCAATTATTCTAAAAGTTGAAGAATAAAAGGATGAGACAATAGAATCTAAGTCACCATATGCTAACAATTCAGTCCAGTCAATAGCAGAAAGAGCTGAATTTATATTATCAAAATCAGCATTTTTAAAGTCATATACCACTTTGTTATTGTAAGATTTAATAAAAAAGTATCAGTGGTTTTAAGTTCAACAATTAATGCATTATGATGCTGTGTGTTAGTGAAAAATTTTCAGCATCAGTAGCAGTATCAACAACCACGTTGTCATAGTTGTTAGAAAAGATAAGATCAAGCCATCTTCCATTATTGTTAGGAGAATTTACTATCTGCTGCAGGTCATTTCCATAAAAAGTATCAATGAGCGAAAAGTCGATGTCATCGGTAAAGTTTACGGGAAGCAAATGGTTGTCTAGTTCGTCGATAATGAAGGATAATTTAGGGCGATTAAAATCACCAAACACAAAAATATCGTCAACTTCGTCTAGAGTAGAAAGAATTGAGAGGGGAGATTCATAAAATTCACTATAAACAGTATCATCCGAATACCGATAACTAGCAGATAACTTCTAGTTATTTCTTAAACAGTGATTTGTAACCAACTGTGGTTTGTAATTATTAGTATATTTCTAACAAACAGTACTTTATTAAAAAATTCACACCTTTTAAGAGACCAATATTGTATTTTATAGAATTCGTAATTTTAACCATCTGAAACTGCCGACAGTTTTATCCTTAAATATAACATTTGTTTTCTATGATTTAATTTTTAGTCTGAATTGGATTTCCAAGTTTTGCTAAAATTAATTATATTTACCTTTAATTGCCCAAAACTAAATTACATATAAAAAGGGACTTTCAGGACGTCCATACACATATACTGAAAAGTGAAAGAATGTTTTTGTTTTCATTTTGTCCCGCGTTTAACAAAACCAAAATAAAAAATAAAATCCGGCATCCACATAAAAAAAAAAAGGTTTTCAATCAATTTCATAAATATCAATTTACGTAAATTTATTTTTGGACTTTTTAGATTTAAAAGGTTTTTTCTTTGACCGGTGATTTAAAAAAAAAAAAACCTGAATAAATATACCGAAATTTATACAGAAAGTTCGACAAAACTTTTTCTTATGTTAAATTATGGGCCAGATACAAAACCAATATTTGGAAACATTTTTAATAATTGGGTTTCTCTTCGTAATCCATAAAAATGTGTACACATTAAAGAAAGTTATTCGATAAAATCCTTTGCATTTTGGTAGATTTCCAATATTTTTTATGAAATTGAATAACTAACCAAATAGTTTCCGGACAGATTTAATGAGTTTAACAATTTTGTGTCAATAGTTTAAGTTTTTGCAGATGAAAAGATAGAGAAAATTCCATATTAAATTTTTTTTAATATGTTACTGAAAACTTTTACTAATTGTGTGTAACTAATCAAAACTTACTTTAAATTACTGATTTTCTATACGCCATTCATATTACTATATCAAAGTTTTAATTATTTTTAAAAATATATTCTATTTAGATTATTTTTTAAAGTTTATTTTATCACACGGTATGAGATGCTGACTCTGAGTATACCCTAACGATTTTCAATTAAAAATATGAGAATAATCAAGATTTGAATTAAAGATTTTAATCCCAAAAAAAAATACTTCATCACAATTTTTGAAGAAACCTACTAATACAAACCTTATCACCACCAATATTATCTTTGTCGATCAAAGACAGCCTTCATGATAGCATTATACTTAATAATTATTTTGTAATAGTATTGTAATTATCTTGTTACATAAATTCATTAGAATTTTTATTAAACTCCTCAAAATATTAAAAAAAAATCGTGAATAGTTAAGAAAATTACCGGAAAACTTTTCCTTTCAATTTTTGCAGAAAATTTATCCTTAATGATTTAATCTAATTAGACTTCAAAACTCTTTTGCATATTTTCTTACTCATTAGTGCGTTAAGCAAAATAAAAAAAAAGCTGCTAACTAGGGGGAGCAGATAACTCGTAGTATGTTGTTTAACAGCGATTTATGTTCAAAAGTTTTTTGTAACAAACAGTGCTTTCTTCAAAATTGTTCATTTTTATTATTTATTGATTTAATTTTATATTTTTATTTCTTTAATAATAAATAATATTATTAAAATAACTATAATAATAATAAGTATAAATATGCGTAATCACGAATCCAACCTGTGTACAAAATTTCGTTGAAATTGAATAATATTTATCATATGTTCTAGAACATATGAAATATTAATCGGAAATTTTATCATGGACCCCCTCAGGCTACTAACTTCTACCTTAGTCTACACATGCGTAATCACGAATCCAACCTGTGTAGAAAATTTCATTGAAATTGAATAATATTTACCATATGTTCTAGAACATATGAAATATTAATCGGAAATTTTACCATGGACCCCCTAGAGCTACTAACGTCTACATTAGGCTACACATGCGTAATCACGAATCCAACCTATGTAGAAAATTTCATTGAAATTGAATAATATTTACCATATGTTCTAGAACATATGAAATATTAATCGGAAATTTTACCATGGACCCCCTAGAGCTACTAACGTCTACATTAGGCTTCACATGCGTAATCACGAATCCAACCTATGTACCAAATTTTATTGCAAACTGATAATAATTACTATATGGTGTAGAACATATGAAATACTCTTTGAAAACTAAGTTGCTCGTATATTAGTTTCCCATGAACACAATAAAACTACCCGATACAAATTTTTGGAGCAATAAGTAGGTCACAGATTCAACCTGTGTTTGAAATATAATTGTAATTGGGTGCCAATTACTGTATGATGTAGAGTATTGAACTTGTGAAATATAATTGGACATTTTAACATGGACCCACTTGATTACCGACTTAAAACAGTAAGTACATAAGGAAGCTACTATGTGTGTCAAATTTCATTTAAATCAGATAATAAATACCATATGCTCTAGAGCATATGAAATTTTAATCGGAAATTTTAGTATGAACCCCCTGAAGGTATTAGCTTTTATCATGGCCAACACATGCATAATCAGAAGGTCTACCTTTGTACCAAATTCCATTAAAATCAGATAATAATTACATGCTATAAAACACGTAATTATATAAAATTCGGAAACTAAAACTGTTTTCTAGGAACCCCCTGAAGGTCTCCAAATTTCAAGAGAGCCAACTAGATCACAAAATTAACCTATAATAAAATATCTTTGAAATCGGTTAACAATTACTATATGCTGTAGAGTGTAGAACATATGAAAAAAAAAAAAGAGATCGGAAATTTAACATGGACCCCTTAATCCTAGTAATCTGTAATTTGGTCAACCTATGCATAATCACGAACCCAACCTGTGTACCAAATTTCATTGAAATCGGATAATAATTACACATAAAGCATATATTCTTCGGAAACTAAGTTGCTCATATATTAGTTTCCAATGAACGTACTTAACCTACTAACTACAAATTTGTGGAGCAACTAAATGAAACTGTGTATTCAATATCATTGAAATTGGGTGAAATTTACTGTGATATAGAGAGTTGAACTTATGAAAAGTAATTATGGATTTTTACATGGATCCACTGAAGTATGGACTTTAAATTTTACAAGCGCCAAGTACATACGGAAACTATCATATGTACCAAAATTTATGGTAATTAGATAATAATTACTATATGCTCTAGAGTATACGAAATTTTAATCGGAAATTTTACCATGGACCCCCTGAAGTTACAGACCTGTATCTAGATAGGCTTGTGGACAATCATGATACCAACCTATGTTTTAAATTTCATCCAAATCTGAGACATGAAATTTTTTTTTACATTTTTCCGTAGAACAAAAACACATAGGTTCCCACATAAATTGGGAAATCTAACATGGTCCAACTGAAAGGATCGATCTCATCTTGTAAAGGCACCGGGGTGAAGTCTGTTAGAGCCAAATTTCATTAAAATCGGACGATCGGTTCTAGGAGATGTTGTTGCGCACATAAAAAGCGTACGCGTGCGTATACGCGTCCCCTGTACACTTTTTTTTTTGCATTTTTGGACTCCCCGACCACGGAAACGCCTAGAAAAAAATTTTGGGCAAACTTTTTTTTTCGACCATCCAACCCATCACCAGACTTCATAGTATTTAATACTACTCGTAATAATTAAGAATTTTTTTAAAAATTCTTATCTTCATTAAAGTATTTGTATCCTATATATATTAGATACAAAAAAAATCCGTGATGTTAACACTTTTCCGTCTGTCCGTCCGTTATAAGCTTTTTAATTAAATACATAGTTATTTCACATAATAAATTAATGTTCAACGAAGTTCTTTTTTGTAAAACCCAATGATAAATATTGTCAGACACATGTCGTCCAACATAAACTCCAAAATCATTCAAATGAAAATTTCCAAATTGATGTTAAATCGTTAAATGTGCAATAAAATTAATGCGGAATAAGTGCGAAAATCACAACTATACCATCCTGTAGTTTGAGAGCCTAGACTAATTTTAGCTGATGCATGTTGTGATTGTGTTTAGGCTCCAAAACAGCACAAACACAAAATAATGTATTTTATATAATTAAGTAATTTTAATATGAACCTATTGAACTTACCGAAATTAAACTAGAAACTGAATTCTTGCAGGAAACTGAATTACAAAACAAGGCCAAATTTTATTAATATAAGATAACAATTACTGTATATTAGAACATATCAAATATAATTATATATTTGATTATGGGACCTGACAATCTCTCAATATGTATAAATGAGTTATAGGGATTCAATTTATATACCTAATTGATTATGGCTAAGTTTTCGAATTATTTCGAATGCAGAAACCAAACTTAAATTATTTTATTTTGTTGGCATTGACAAAATATACATATGAGTGAATTGAGGATAAATTTCACTTAGATTATGTTATGTTGGTTGATGTCATATAAAAGAAAAATATTTTTTTAATTTATAATTAAGAAATCTACACTTACGAGAGTCTTAAGTTTAAGTTTGCTTTATAAGTTTGACCCAAGTATTACGAATTCTATAATTAATTAATATATATTATTCTCTTAGCTTTCACATCAAAATATTTTATTTTAACAATTTAATTACAGGTTTTATTGGTATTATTTATACTATTTTTTATATAAAATTTTCATACATTTTGCCAATGAATAAACTTTTCGATACTCTGGAAATTCATATTTTAAAGTTTCTATTTTATTTTCCAGCTAATTAAAAATTCAATTCATTAAAAATACCATAAAAACAAAAAATATTTTTTTTCGATAGAAACTTTTCCATATTGAATTATTCAAATTTTTTTAATATTAAATTTTAAGTATAAAAGTAAATAATAAATAAATAATTTTTTATATAACAAATTGAAAATAACGAAATATTTATTTTCGTTTTTTAAATTCAGAAATGATTTGCGAATTGACACGAAAACTTTTGAACTAGTACTATACTACTAATTAATATATAGTTTTAATTGGAGTTACCTGCAAACATATGGGTATTAATCTAGTGAATAATTTTCATTCGGAATATTTAGATTGTGATTCACAATAGTTGAAATTTAACAGTTTAGCTAAGCTTAAGATATATTGTCAGAGTGAAACCAAACAGGCTTAAAAAGTGAGCTACAATGACTTTATTTATACTTGCTAGTTTAAATAGGCTGTAATTCGAAATGGGGGCTGAATCCGCGAAAGTGCCCATACGTAATAAATGGTATACGCCTGTGTATACCATCATTCAACGATTTTATTCATTTAACTAATTAAAAAAAATCCGCACATAATTTAATATCAAAATGGTTTGTTTGTTATTGTTGCAGTAGTTATAAAGTAAGTTTTCCTTGTTTAAATCTAATCACGGTTTAAATTTTTTTCTAATACGATATAATATTTAGCGATTTTTTTTGTCGTTTTCTCTTTATTTATTTTTTATATATAATATTTGTTTTTCTTCGTGACACAAATTGAAAATTATCTATTAATTACGTGCATGAAAAACCTTATATTATTTTAAAATTTAAGATTTTCTCCATATTGTACATATTTCTCTTTTAACTGAGATTTTTTTTTTGTTCCTTTAAAAATAATCAAATTGTATAATAATATGATGTTTTTTGTAGTAGAACGGGCAGCAAAAAAATGGCTTAGTCATTAATTAACCTTGTTGAGCACACCTCTTCGACTGCCGTTTTAGAATTTGAAATTATCTTTGATACAGAATGAGGAAAAATATTTTTATTCAGATGGAAGAAAAGTAGAAATCTTTGATAAAAAATAATTCTAAATTAGTAATGGTTTTATAGTAAAATACAATTATATTAATTTTTTTTGAGGCATGTACTAACTTGGAAGTGACCACTTATAAAAAATTATTTATAAATATTTATAACTTCAGAATTGTCAACCCAATTTATTTTAATGTTAATTTACCCATTATATTTGCCAACCAAAAATATAAATCTGATTAAGAGACTAGATTTAAAAGTTTACATATTAATTTTAGTAACATAGAAGTTTTCAAGTCCTATGTCCTAGAGCCTCATTTAAATATGTGGTTTGTAAAAATAAAAATATATATTCAACTATGTTGGACTCTGTAATTTTATGTTTCAATTATATATAATAAAATACTTTTCAATTAAGAAAATAAATTTAAAAAAAGAAATAAAGTTATTAAAAAATTAAATTAAAATTAAATTTTTAATATTAATTGAATTTTATTTATTATTAAGAACTAAGTATTATTAAATATATAAGTTAATATTTTCTGTTATTAATCTTTTAAATTTTTATTTAAAAATGAAACACCAAATTTCCGTGCAATATAAAAGTTAAATTTTATTTTATTATTGTGCGATATGAAAAACTTAAACTAAGACTTATTAACTATAATTATAAAAACTTGTCTTTCCTATTTGAAGACTGAATTACTTATGATTTTGCATGAGCAAATTATTTTACTTATTCTAATTACATTAGTAAATTCTAAAGATTAAACGCATCGTCAGCAATAATTTTGTGTGGGAACAATATGATAACAAAATTATATTTAAAATTAATTTGTGGGAAAAGAATTTATGATTTACTAAAAAGTATCATTATTATTATTATTATTATTATTTCAAGCTTTACATACTAAATTACAATTTATAGATTATAATTGTTATCTACATACTATGATTAGTTGATTAATAAATTCAAATTCAAAAATATATATATTATTTTTGTTAGTATCGAAATTCATTTTTGTTAGTATAATTTAGTAAAAGCCTCCCCCTTAGATTTCCACTCAGATTTATTTTTGGCTGTTATCATCCATCGGCTGTCGTAGGTTTGAATTTCATCTCTCCATCGTTTGAACTGACGTCCGGCTCTTCTTTTTTTGCCTCTAGGCACCCATGTTGTTAAACGTTGTGTCCATCTATTATCTGTCATTCTGCATACATGACCTGCCCATCTCCATTTTAGCTCTTTCGACTTTTTTAATACATCTACTATTCTGGTTCTTTGTCTGATGTTTTCATTCCTAATTCTATCTCTGCGACTAATTTTCAGAATAGATCTTTCCATTGCTCGTTGACATACCTGTAGTTTCCTTTTCTCATTTTCTGTTATGCTCCATGTCTGTGCACCATATGTTAGCGTTGGCAGTATTGCTGCATCAAATATGTATTTCTTATTTTTCATATCTGAGTTTGAGTCAATTATTTCTTTTACGCTACGAAATTTGTTCCACCCATTTGTTATTCGACGATCTATTTCTTTTTCACCTCGCTTTACGAAAGTTAGATTTTGTCCGAGATATATATAGCTATCTACATATTCTAGTTTTTCAGAGTCGACTAAGATATCCGCTTTATTAGTACTATTCGTCATTAATTTCGTTTTTTCATTATTTAGATCTAGTCCCACTGTTGAGCATTTTAATTTCAATTGGTTTATCATAATTTCTAGATCGTCATGAGATTCCGAGATTAATGTAATATCGTCTGCAAATCTTAGGTTGTTTAAATTTTCTCCGTCAATAAGTATTCCCTTTTCTTCCCAATCAAGTAGTCTAAAAACCGATTCTAGGACTGCTATAAAAAGTGCTGCTGATAACGGATCGCCTTGCCTCACACCTCTGTGCAGCTTAAATGGCTGCCCTTTCGATTCTAATAGAATGGATGCTTCGTTTTCTTTGTATAATGCCTGTATAATTCTAATATAATTATCTTGTATGCCTTGTTCTTTTAGTGCATTCCATATAGCATAGTGTTCAACAGTATCGAACGCCTTTCTAAAATCTATAAATGCAAAGTATATATTAATTTGATATTCATTACATTTTTCCATTAGCTGATTGATAGTGTGTAGGTGATCGGTTGTTGAAAATCCTGATCTGAAACCTGCTTGATCTCTCGGCTGATTTTCATTTAGTTGGTTTTTGATTCGCCTTAAGATACATTTCGCAAATATTTTATAAATTGTCGATATCAAACTAATAGGACGATAATTATTTACATTACTTTTGCTTCCTTTTTTGTGCAGTAAGATAATTGTTGATTTTGACCATTGTGTTGGTATTTGTTCGGTGTTTAAAACTTCATTAAATATTTTTATTAGGCTTGGTATTATTTCATCTTTTGCTAGTTTTAACATTTCGGCCCAGATACCGTCGCTACCAGCGCTTTTTTCATTTTGGAGCTCGTCAATTGATAAACTTATTTCGGATTTTAAAAATGCTGGTATATCAATGTAATTTTGTAAAATAATTTCTTCATTTCTTGTTGTTTCTGGTAGTTGAGAGGTATATAATTGTTGAAAGAAAGCTGTAGCATCTCGGTTGATTTCTATTCTATTTCGAGATTTTTGACCATTTTTATCCAAATTTGGTATCCAATTTTTTCCTAATGATAGGTTTCTTTTCGCTTTTTTAATTGATTTCGTAGTATCTATTATATTTTTTAAGTTTCTCTCGTTGTATTTTTTTATATCATTTTTTATATCCTTTTTGATGGTTTTCCTTAAATATTTCAATTTGTTCAGTTGATCTTGTGTTTTGTTGGTAATATTTCTAAATATTTCTCTTTCTTCAATCAACATTTTTGTTTGCGTGGTAATTTTTTCATTTTTTCTAGATTTAAACTTCATTATAGAACTATTCGCTGAGGACAATAATGACATTTCAAATTGATTGTAATATTCCTGCAATGGCAATGACAAGTCAATTGTATTAATTTGGTTTATCAAAGCTAACTTGTAATTATTTATTTCGAATTCTGTTAAATTTTGTGGTATAATTTTTGATCTTTTTACTGTGTGCCAGTTTCTTGTGTTGTGATTAATTTCTATTTTCGCGCGTACTAGCCTATGGTCTGAATCGTGTTTGAAGTTATTAAGCACAGATACATCTTTAACTATTTTCTTATTATTTACCATTATAAAATCTATTTCATTTTTCGTGATGCTGTCTGGTGCTAGCCAAGTCCACTTATATTGTGGTTTTTTATTAAATAGTGTGTTTCCTATAACCATGGATTGTTGCCAGACCCATTGTATTAGCCTTTCACCTCTGCTGTTTCGACTTCCATATCCATAATCACCCATTATGCTATCTTCACCTGTTATTTTCTTACCAATTTTAGCATTAAAGTCTCCCATAACAATTGTTGTGGTTGACTTATGTTTCGATAGTACTTTATCTAGATCTGTATAAAATCTTTCTAAAGCTTGATCGGATGATGTTGAAGTGGGAGCATAAGCTTGAATTATTGTTAACGACTGATTTTTGATTTTGAGTTCTAACGCTATGATTCTTTCACTATAAAGATCAATTTCGATTATACTACTTCTCCATCGATGGTGTATTAAAAAACCGTATAAAGTACGTATAAAGTTTCGCCTTTATACGCAAATATATTTCCGTTGAGCTGTTCAATGATAGTTTCGCCGTATAGTTTCGTTTCACTTATACCAATAATATCCCATTTTATATCAATTAGAGCGTTTTCAAATTCTGTTTGTTTTTGTTCAGATAATAGTGATCTAGCATTGTATGTGCATATATTTAGAAATTTATTAGATTTGTTTAGTGAAGTACGAGTATTTATATCGTTTTTATATAGTTGTTTTTCATGTATTTTTATAACATTTTGAATTTTAGGTTGTGTAGTTTTTATATAAGATTCTTTATTCAGTGTAATATGATTCGGGGGGTTTTGGCTATACTTTCTCACGGTAGCCAACCGGGTTGAGAAAGTTGTTTTCGTGTGTACATATTCATTGTCCTTAAATACATTTCCGGGTCTGATTGTGTAGTTTTGAGTTAGTTTATTATTTGTTAACCTAAAAAAGAGTTTGAATTGTTTTCTTTATTCTTGTGTAAAATAGGAGTTTGGCGATGTTTTTTATCAGGTTGAATATTATTATTTTGATTTGATGAACTAGTTTGCTGATAATTAATTGCTGTTTCATCTTCTGATCTGTTACGCTTCTTATTCTCTTGGATATTTAAGGCTTTTACTTCATCTTTACTTAGTGTTTTTCCATTTGAAATTATCTCACCTCTAACTATTTTTGCATCTATTCCATTGTTTTTAAGGTTGTACATGGCAGCTCTAATTTCTTTTCTATGAGTAGATATTTCTTTTGGTAGGTCATCGGCAAAGAAAATTTTTGTAGGATATTCTTTCAGTTTGTGTTTTTCACTCATAATTCGATCTTTTTTTCTCTTTGTGATGAGCCTTAGTAAAACCGGTCTTGCTTTCTCATTCTTTTTTCCAATCCGATATAGAAAATCTATTTCGAAATCTGCAAGTTCTACACCTAAGGTATGGTTGACAATGTCCAAAATAGTTGCAACCAAATCTTCGTTTGATTTTTCATTTTCATGCAAATTATGTATCAATATATTATTTTGTTTGCTAATTTTCTCGTTGTATATTATTCTATTCTCTAGTGTATTCTGTTTTTCTTTTATTTCGTTTAATTCTTTGCTATATTGATTCAAGTTGTCATCCAGCTTTTGATTTAATATTTTTATTTCCTCTTTTACACCCATTATGGCTTCTATAATTCTCTTCTCGGATTCAGACATTTTTTGTACGGTCTACAACAACAATGTATAGTTTTAGATAAATTATTGTTCTTTTTATATCTTTTAAACAACCAATCGTTTTTCTTTCTAAATTATATGTTTTGGTGAAGGATGAAATAGCAATTATATTATTTTTAGAATCTATAATAATTATGATGTTTATATATAATTATTCTTTTCTATTTCTGGTTCAAATTTGTTGCTGGAATAATATTTATTTTATTTTTCTTGCTGTTTGGTTTTTGCATCTACTAGAATAAAATTAGTGCCTAACAATATGCAATTAAAGTTAAGTTATGATTATTGAGAATTGTAGACTTTTTAACTTAGATATTTATTTATTTTTCTTATGGTAAGTTTGTGTATGCTGAATATAATATTAATATTATTATTTTATTGTTTATTGTTTGACAGCGGTAATGATGATGTGGAAGTACAATATAATTGAATGTAGTAACAATAATAAATCAAATTCGAGAACTTTCAGTTTTTTAATATAATTTTTCAACGCACCAAGTATTGTATATATTTATGATTAGATTGTATATTCTTATGATTGGATTGCATATATTAATGGTAAATAGCACGGCTTCTTTTTTCTATTTTTCTTATTAAAAATTAATTACTGACCTTTGTGCAATCACTTTTTAATACCTTTGATGGCGATCGAATTCTCTCAGATAAGTTATTATTATTATTTGATCTTTTCACTATTACTTCTATCAAGATATTTTAACAATAAAACACATCGGTATTATCTAGTTTCCAAATTTATCTAATTATAATATTTTTATTCTTATTATTTTATGTAATAACTTGTAAATTTTGTAAAATTTCTATGCAGCAAACTCAAAACACAACCGGACTCTAGGAAAGTTTCTCTCAGAATTCCAAAAAAAGTATCATATTAATTTATAATAAACTCTTCCCCTTTTAAGTTCAAATGACCTCATTTGTTTGTTAGTTCGAAGATTATTGCTGATGAATCGGCGGCTCTGTTTATTGGATTTGGTACTTTTGATTCGTGTTTGTCATTTACTACAGATGGATTTTCTTCATTTGAAGTTTTTCCTCTTGTTTTAAAAATGATTGTTTTATTTGATTTAATTTTACAAATCGAAATTACAATTATGATTAAAATTATTAGAGTAATTGAACTGTAACTAATAGATTGATAAATAACTTTCTCAGTATTAAATAAATCAATTTGTTCTGTGTTATTTATTTGAATTTCTTTTATAATTTCTAATGACAATAATTCACGATATTTCTTTTCTAACGATGTTGGTTGCATTATTGGCGGAAGTGGTTTCATAGATGAGATTTCTCTCGAAATAAATTTAGTACCATTAACTTCTATTGTCGTATTATGATATTTAACAACATAAGTTCCACTAAGATTGTAAGATGTGTCTTGAAATTTTAAAGATCCAATAAATTGATTTAATAAAAGAATTCCATCAGATATTTCGTCTATTGATGGAATATGATGACTATTAATTTTGTTACAGCTTGAAGAAAGACTTTTCAAAAGCTTGGGAATGCAAGTAGAATTACTAATGTTTACAATATTATTTTTGTTACAAATTGATAGATTATTAATTGTTTTACAATCCTTTGTTATTCCATAAATATTATTTTTGTTTGACAATATGAATTTATAATTTACTTCATTTACATTATTATTATTTTTTACTGGTTTAATTAACAATTTATTAAAAGTTTCATTAGTTGTTAATGGAATATTTACAATATAAAACAAACATGTGTTATTTGTTATAATTTTGACATTGGCAAAATCTAAAGCTTCTTCAGGTGTTGCATAAGGCAAAGATTCCTTGTCAGCAAGATCAGTAATAAAATTCATTTCTGAACTGGATAAAATTAATGAGTTTACAATACCTGATTTAGACCAATGAATAGCATAGGCGATATTAGTTAATTCTTCTTTAATTAACTTTAATTTGTATTGAAAGTTAAATGCTAATCTATCATTAAAAGTAGCTTCTTTCTGAATTGAATTTATTATTTCATTAGTTATTTTAGTTAAATTGTTAATACGATCATTATGCAATTGATTTATAATAAATTGTTTATTATTATTTTTTAAAACATTATTAGTTTTATCTTGAATTAGTTTAAAGTCTTCATGGTCTGGATTACCTGCAATCCATTTCCATGCAGTTCCAATAAAATTAAAAGATCTTTTAGATCTATGGTTATGAATTTCTAAATTTTTTAATAAATTTTGTATTTGTTCATTTTCATGTTCAAGATAAGGAAAAAGAGGATTACTTTCAGTGATATCTTTAATAAGAATATTTTTAAAATTTTTAGTGAATTCTTGGTACTTATCTAATTCGATTACATGTATTAACTTGAAATTTCCGTCATGTATTTTTGCTTTTCCTATGTCGACAGCAATCAATTGAGAACTAGAATAATCCAAGATTTGTACCTCACTTATTGTCATGTAAAACAATGATCTGAAATATAAAAGGAACTAATTTTTTATAAGGCTTTTATGAATGGTTCGACCAGATTCTGTAATAACTAAAGTATTTTTGTTTTCTCTAACAATTTCTTTTTTAAATCTAAAAGTTAACTTTGAACCTAATCTTTTATTATGTTTTACATAAATAATTTGTCCTGGTTCGTAGTTTTTTATTGGCTTTCTTTTTTTATTATGAACTTTAAGGTCTTTTTGTTGTTTTATTTTTAATTTATCGATATTTTCCAATCTAGTTTTTTCAAAATCTTCTGGAGATATGTTAGAAATTCTGCCATAAAATAGTTCTACTGGTTTTTTCCCTGTAGTTGAATGAACAGAATGATTGTATTCGTTAACAGATCTTTCTAGTAATTCTTCAAAATTACGTGAAATACCATCTGTTTTTAGACATCTCATAATTTCAATCAAAGTTGAATGAAAACGTTCGATTTGTCCATTAACTTCACTCTTATATGGTGGTGATTTAAATACTTTAATTTTTAATTCGTCTTCTAATAAAGAAGTTATTGTGGCAGAATTGAGAGATGGTTCATTATCAATTACTATTGATTCAGGAATATTGAAGAGAAATAATAAGTCGCGAAGAGGTCTTTTAATATCTTCAATTGCTCTTGATTTAATACTTTTAATTTGAACAAATTTTGTGAATTTATCAATTGCTGTGAGAACTAATTGTTTTTCCGTAGAAAAAATATCAATATGAATTATGTGACCAGGATAAGTTGGAATTGGAGTTGCATTAATGATTTGATTATTTGGATGTCTGTCATATTTGTTTTCTTTGCAGACAGTACAAAGTTTTATAAAATGTTTAATTTTATTACACATTTTAGGAAAATAATATTTTTCGAATATTTGTAATCGATTTTCTTGTAAATTTCTATGAGCTCTTTTGTGAGTGTTCAATATTATTTCATCTTGGTTAGCTTCATTAATTACGTCTTCAACCTGTTTTTGGGCAAATCTGATTTTATAAGTATTTAAATGAATTGGATAAATTTCTTGAATTTTTCCTCTTATTCGGTCTTCAGTTTTTAATCCATTTATTGTGTGTGGATTAAGATATTTTTTTAAAATGGTAATTAGATCAATTTCAGAATAATCGTTTTTTGATATTATGTGTCTTTTATAAGATGGAAAAGGTTCCTCTAATTCATAATTTGAATTACCAATTTTTATAATTATTTGATTTCTAAAAGTATTAATAGGAATTTCTATTGTAGGAATTAAATTTTGTGGTGAGCTACTACTACTGTGTTGAGAACTACTCATTGAATTTATTGATACTGGTAATCTTGATAAACCATCAGCTACAACGTTTGTTTTGCCTGGTTTATATTTTAATTCGTAATTGTATTCTTCTAAAATCGCTTTCCAACGTTTCATTTTACTATTAGTATTTTTATTACTAAGCGCGTAGGTAAGAGGTTGGTGGTCAGTAAGAATTTTTACTTTCCTTGATCCATAAAGAAAATTTCTTAATGAATTAAGTGACCAAATAATAGCCAACATCTCTTTTTCATTAGTCGCGTAATGTTCTTCCGCTTTTGACAAAGTTCTTGAAATAAATGTTATGGGTTTACCAGATTGTGAAAGGACTGCACCAATAGCGTAATTGGATGCATCAGTTGTAAGCTCAAACTCTTTGTCAAAATTTGGATATGAAAGTAGTATTTCTTTAGAAGTTAATGAAATTTTAATTTTATTAAATGCATTAATAGCATTTTCATCTAAAATTATATCTTTATTTTTGGAAGCATTTTTCGACACGCGTCCATCTTCCCCTCTTAAAAGCAAAGTTAGAGGTTTTGCTAACTTAGCGTAATCTTTAATAAATCGTCTGTAATAACCAGACATTCCAAGAAAAGATCTGAGATCTTTTAAAGTTTTAGGAATTGGTAAATTAACAATTGCTTCCACCTTTTTGGGATTTACTTTGATTCCTTTACTTGAAATTACAAAACCAAGAAATTCGACTTGTGAACGCAAAAATTCGCATTTGTCTAACTGTATTTTAATATTAGCTGCTTCTAGAGTTTTAAAAACAGTCTCTAAATTTTTGAAATGTTCATTTTCGTCTTTACCGAAAATAATTATATCATCGATATAAACATAACATATTTTTCCTATAAGATTTTTTAAAATATCATCTAAAGTTCTTTGAAAAATAGAAGGTGCGTTTTTAAGGCCAAATGGTAAACGAGTGAATTCAAATTTACCATTATTTATTGAAAAAGCTGTTTTTTCAATATCGGATTGTTTTAATGGAATTTGATGAAACCCACTTTTCAGATCAATAACAGTAAAATATTTATTATTACCTAAATTAGCTAGAACTTCATTAATTTCCGGTATAGGGTACCTATCTGGAATTGTAACAGTATTTAATTTTCGATAGTCAATTACTAATCTATATTTTTTTTCACCAGAAGCATCCAGTTTTTTTGGAACTATCCACACTGGAGAATTATATGGAGATTTAGATGGTCTAATGATACCATCTTGAAGTAATTGATTGATTTGTTTTTGAACTTCGTCTTTTAGACACATTGGATAAGGATATGATTTTGAATAAATTGGATCATTTGTTGTAGTTCTAATTTCTCCTTTTACTTGAGACGTATAAGTTAATTTTTCATCTGGATCAGTGAATAAGTTAGGGTTAATTTTAACCAAATTAATTAATTTTTCTTTTTGTTCATTTGTCATATGTGACATGCGAATATCGATAGTATTAACGAATTGTGATTCATGTTGTTTTAATGGAATGATAGTATTAGAGTTTATTGTCATATAATTTTTATCGGTGTAAATTGTAGCACCTAATTCTTTTAAACTATCATTTCCTAAGATACCATCGAAAGAAGAAAGATGAGGTAAAATATAGAATTTAATTTTTGAAGTTTCCGATCCGAATAAATTAATTAAAGCATGGTGCGTAATTTCAATATTACCACCAACTGAATTTGCGTAAAAAACTTCTTCATTAGGAATAGGATTTCGAATAAATTTAGATTGAATGTAATTTTTGTTAGACCCAGTGTCTATTAAAAATTTGAATATTTGGCCACTCTTCACTTTATGTTCAAAATATGGTAGTGAAGAGCGCCTTACTCTAAAAAATGAACGTCATCTAAATAATGAAATTTTTCACATTCAGGTTGCTTTTCTTGTTTGATATAATCGATCAAGGATTCATTAAACTTTTCATCATAATTTTTTATTCCATTATTATATTCTTGAAAATCTACATTTTGTTTATTTTGTTCTGTATGAAAAACTCTTTGAGTTTTATTTTGATTTTGAATTTGTTGTGAAGGTGGTCTTTTATATTTTTGTTGATTTTGAGGTCTATTTCTATAGTTAACTTGACAAGAATCTATCGAACGATCAACTTCCATTGGTTCCGGTTTCGGAAAATGTCTTTGATTATTTGAGTTATTTTGAGGAAATTTAGATGTTGTTCGTTGTTGATAATTATTTTTTACGAAATTTGTTTTATTTGTCCATTGAGGATCATGTAACAACTGAGGGTTAAAATTATTTCTAGAAAATTGATTTTTTTTGGGTGGTAGAGGAGGCGGTTTTGAAATATTTTGTACCCCTCTAATATTACCATGACTATGTTGAATTCTGTAATCGATATTTTGTAATTTTAAACAGAGATGTAGTGCTTGTGGAAGATCTACAGGCTCTTTCATACTAAGTAATCGTGGTAAATCACCTTTAAGACCACGTACAAAAGTATCTAATGCTTTGTCGCGATATGATTTGGTCATTACGTTAAGGGATTCTTCTCCCAATTCCATAGAGGACAATTTATTTAAGATAAGTGAAAGATGTTGATAAACTGCTTGATAATATTCAGGAATAGTTTGGTTTCTTTGAACAAAAGTAGTCATTCGATACTCTAAAGTACCAAGATCTCTTTTATCAGCATAATGTGAAGAGAGACAACGAGAAATTTGTTCCCAATCTAAAGGCGTATTATAAGATTCTAAGACAATATCAGCATCATTAGTAATTTTATTTCGAATAACATTGAGAATACCATAATATTTAGGAGTGCCACGTAAATTCTCATAAGCCGATAGAATTCTATTTACGCTTTTTTTCCATGAACTAAATTGACTAGATTGACCAGAAAATTCTTTAATACTTTTAACAACATCAGGAATTTTATCCATTCCTTCTAAATTTACAGCAAGATTAACGTTTTGATCAACGTTATTGCTTTGGGAACTTTGATTTTCATTTTGGTTTAAATTAGATTGAATAATATCTTTTGTTTCACTTTGTATTAATTCTTTTATTAATATTTTTAAATCATTAAGATTAAACACTTGTACAGAATTTTGTTCTGGATTTTCGGTAGAACTTTGTTCAACGCTTCCGCTTGGGTTTTGAAAAGTACTTGGTCGTATTATATTATTTGGGAAACTCATTATAATTTATTTATAATATGACAATAAAAAAAAATTCAAAAAGAAAGCAATTTCGATGAATGATTTGTAAAATTTGTAAATATATTTTTATCTTTCCGATTCAAAGAAGAAATAACTCTACCACTAATGTCACTAATTATTTGATAAGCTTATTGTTGCTTATAATATTTGTTTTATATTATTAATTTTTAACAAACAAAATTTTATTCTTTAACAGACAAAAAAATAAAAATTATTTTTATTCATTTATTATTTCAAAATATTTTAATAAAAAATTATTTGATTTATATTTATTTTATTGAAATTTCTTCAAAATAATTATAGAAATATTTCTTTCTTTTACAAACTTAAATTTTTATTTATTTTTATTTAAATTATTATTAATTTAGTTTTTGACTAATCTTTAATTTTACTTATTAGATTAAGTCAAGTATTTTCGATATAATTTTTCTTTAAAAATTTTGTTTAATTATTTTAAAATAGATTTAAGTTCAAGTTTAATTATATTTTTCAATTTTAAAATAGAATTGTATTACTTTGTTACTAATTTATTCACAAAAGTATATTATTTATTAATATTTATAGTTAATAAAATAAAGTTATTTTTGACTTACATAAACATTATTATTCTGATGGACATTTTAATGGACTAATCGTGAATGTTCTTCGATCTTCGGCAAGATAGGCTGCTGTTGATAAATATTTTTGCTTTGTCAGATTCTATTTATCAACTCCGTTTTACTGCTTGAAGTTACTTCGGGGCGTCTTTTCCCAACTGCTTCGATGATGATCAGATGTCGATTCTGATGATTGTATTGCTGATATGATGAAATTTTCGTTTATTTGATTTCAATTTTGAATTGAAATATTAGCACTGAATTTTGACTAATCTTTAATTTTACTTATTAGATTAAGTCAAATATTTTTGATGTAAAATTATGTCTTTAACTTTTTATCTTTAAGTTTAATTATAAGATAAAAAAAAAAAGTTACACAAAAATTTAGTTACTATTTAGTAACATTTATTAATTTATTCAATGTTAATGTTTTCCACCACTTCACAATTTTTATTGCAAATTACACGATCAAGTCTTTTGCTCGGGCGCCAGTTAATATTTTCTGTTATTAATCTTTTAAATTTTTATTTAAAAATGAAACACCAAATTTCCGTGCAATATAAAAGTTAAATTTTATTTTATTATTGTGCGATATGAAAAACTTAAACTAAGACTTATTAACTATAATTATAAAAACTTGTCTTTCCTATTTGAAGACTGAATTACTTATGATTTTGCATGAGCAAATTATTTTACTTATTCTAATTACATTAGTAAATTCTAAAGATTAAACGCATCGTCAGCAATAATTTTGTGTGGGAACAATATGATAACAAAATTATATTTAAAATTAATTTGTGGGAAAAGAATTTATGATTTACTAAAAAGTATCATATTAATTTATAATTAACTTATACAGTTATGATAATTAAATGTAAATTAGAAATATGTATGGCGATTTTAGTCATGGATAGTTTTTCAACTTTTACCTATAAATTTTACAAATTAATTTTGGAAATAGTCAAATAATAGAAATACGATTCGTAAACTTTTTGAGCGGGAGGCGTAATTGGCATTTATTTTTATAAAAATGAAGAAGGAATATGTAATGACAATCGATATCGTGTCATGAACTTAGAAAGCATGTGATTTCCGCAATATGATGCTACATTGTCACATAGCTGGTACGAAACATTGCGTTTATTGGAAGATGTATTATCTGGTAAATTAATCGTTTACCACCAAATCCACGAAATACAACAGTTGTTGGTTTGGTTGGTTGAATCAAATTTTTTGCGAAAATATCATCCAAAATTGCTATAAAAGAGTGGATATTTGTAACACGAGCTGAGGTGGACATTTCATCGACATTTTTCATAATAATTTTCATGATACTACACCGAAAAATTTTTTGCCATAAATATTATAAAATCGCCAATACACAAAAGAGAAGATCGATCGAATTTCAGCCGATGATAATATTACTATTATTTATATATCTTTATTACTATTCATAAACTCAAAAAAAAAAAAATATTAATATTTCATTATTATTTATGAATTATATCATAGGAAATTTCAATTGACATTTCTATTTTATTATGAAGGTGGATATATATTATAAAAAATACTTTACTATTTAAAAAAAAAAGATTTTGAAAAGCATGGAATTTTCTTATATAACAACAATAGTCTCTAGTTTTTTTTATTGTAAACTGTAATTATAGAACCTTCTCTACTAGTAAGGAATAATTTACTATACCGATATAGAAAAATATCTTTCAATTTATAAATAAATTTGTAGGTGGTATTAGAAAATCTTTATAATCTAAGTATATGGATTCCAAAAAATAATAAATTTACCTATATTGTAGGAAGAGAATATTGATAGTTATGAATAAATATTTGTATTCTATAAAAAGTTCTTTATTACTTAAGTTATTACTATTATTATTTCCAAGTTATTACTATTTCTAAATAACACAGAGTTATATATATATATATATAATTTCCATAACAAGGATATTTTTTCTTACCTGAAAGATTAAAAAATAAAATTGATAATACATTGTATTTTTGTTTTGCTGTATTTTTTTTATTAAAGTATTTTAATTACAAAAAATTAAAGAATTTAATATTTTATAAAAATACAGTTTACTTTCATTTAATTTTTTTTTAGATTTATGATTTAATACTGTATTTTTTATTTAATTTATTTTCATTATAATACATAGCATATTTAAATAGATGTATTGTTTAATAATTTTTTTAGTTTTTGTTCTAATACCTTGACACTTAAATACTTTATATTATACATTGTTTTAATTTCATAAAAATATGATTGCAGGAATGTCCAAACAGTAGAAGCTTCCGAGGGGTACTCACAGCCAAAAACTTGAAATATTTTGAAACACGTATCAAGAGCTTTGAGTACAGTTTGAAATTTGTATTTTATTTTATCAAAATATACCAATATTTCTTTTGGATTTTGAATTTTTTCACCAACAATAATTATAAATGGTTGAATCGGACATCCTTTTTGCATTAGTGTGTTGATTTGTTCCACGACTTTCTCGCTGGTGGGGGCAATCATAATAAAGGCAGTTTGTGAGTCCAAAACTGTGTATATCTTTGTTCTTTTTTTACCAAATGCATCCTTTGTAATTTTTTTGGATGTTGGCGGAAGAATATGATGTAAAAGGAGTAGAATAAGTGCACATTTGCCATCTGTAACAATAAAATAAAATATACTATTAGTTTATGTATTATTAAACAAACTTGTTAAACTTTTTCATAGAAAAACAATAATAATTATTCCTGTGGATTGCCAGTTAATAAAAGAAAAATATAGTTAAATAAGGTTGATTGGTACTCACTTGGATCAGTAGCACGTTTTAACATTTCAAAACTTTTCTGTTCATCTGGCTTTGTAAGAGTACTAACAAATATAAGCATTCTTTTTCGAATGCTTCCCATATTTATTGAAGAGATTTTCCGCAACAGGAAATAAGAACTCGAAATCTATATTAATTAATCTGTACCCCATTGGGTCTTTATATGATGGCCACTTATTTAATATATTTTCAGGACAATTTTTATTTAATTTGTTAAAAGGTAATCGAAATCCAGTGCATTTCTTCCATTTTTCTTCAATCTCTGGCCATGTATGTGTGTCAAATACTAATGCAGAACGAATTGTTTCCCCATCATCTTCAGACACTAAAAAAAAATATAACTTTGAAAAACTGATGTAGTACAAAGAATTACGAAAAATTATATGCATTTAATTTTAAACGTGTTAGTTAAACCAAAGACATTATGTAAAATTATAAATTTTTTCACAAACCTATATCTTTTTTTGCCTGTAATTGGGAACCAGAAATTTTAGGTACATCATTTAAAATTCCAGCTTAACTTCTCCATATCATTAAAATATTTATTATAAATTTTTCCAGTTGGCTTATTGTGTTTTCCTCTCAAAAAATAAAATTCCTATTTAATTAAAATATAAAAATAGTGTTAAATGAAATATAAATAGGATTAAATAAATACCTATCTGTTCTGTGTACTATATTTGTAAGATTTTTCTCGTCTATACTTTAACTACCAAAAAAAATATTAATTTATTTTGCTATATAACATAATAAAAGGAGTTTTTGAAATCAAAACAAATGTATAAAGATAGATATGTAACTTATATATTTAAAAGATTTTAATTATATAATTTACATGAATAGCAAAAACAGTAAGGAGAAATGTAGTACTTAACCAAAAAGAAAATTGTACAATTCGATAATTGTGAAAGAAGAAAGAAGAAATTAAATAATTTTATCAAAATAAATAAATGAAGAAAACATAAAATTATAAAACTGATGAGCAATAATTATTAGATCTTAAATAGGTAGAAATTTTGAATACTCTGACAAATAGATATTTAAAAAATAAAAGATTAAATTAAATTTTTATAATATTACCTTGAGTTCCTTTAGAAATAATATTAGTATTTGATCTGCCAGATTTTCAGAATTCATAGCCGTTAATTTTATTTTTCTGGTATTATAAAATGATGATATCAATTGTAAGATAATTGATCTTGTTGTGTTATTAAGCATCTTCTCATCTCTATGCATTTGGAGTATCATCTTCCCTTCAGTGGTGCTGTCTAAGATCTTAAACATATTTGTAGAATTAAATATTGAAGAGGATGAATTATCTTCTGTACTATTACAAATAGATATAGTAGACGTAACAGTAGTCGGTGATGGCGTATTACAATCCTTTTCCACGAAAAAATATTTGTGGTACATGAATTTTCAATATGTTGAGTTTTCTGCCAACTTTCTAAATTTTGCTGTAAACTTAATTTGACATCCGATTCGAAGATGGGATGTCAGCATTCTTCGAAATTCTGGTTGCATTTCTCTCAATGATTCAAGATCTATTCCTTGCTCTAATGAAAATTTTATTTTATATATAGTCATACCAGCAATTAAATAAATAAAATACAACTTACCTACAAAACGTGAAACTAATTCCTGAAATCCCCAACTTATTAATAAAGATGAAACTTCCATGTTTTTTGTTGATTGTCAACGAATTGTTCACCAGGCATTAGTGTTGTATTGGAATTGCTTCGATAATTCTGGTAATTATTATTAGATATATCCAATAGTGCTGATCTAGATTCTAATGATGCGCTAGGCTGATTATCAGAATTGAAATTCAATTCTGAAGACATTGAGTCCAAAAATATATCATTTGGAATCCCAGTGGACAGATCATAACTATTGGAGTTTTTTTCCATTTTGTATAGTATACTTTATTTTATTTAAACCAGTACTTAGATCTATACACAGAAAATACTTTAAACAATTATTTTATACAGTTTTAAATTTTATATCTTAATTGTAAAAGTAAAAAATATTATATTTATTTGAAAATATTTCATATTAAAAATTTCATTGAACAATGATGATTTGGAATATTATAAAAAAAAATGCTTTAATCGTATCATGCAAATGCCATTGGACGTTTTTACTATACTAATTGGTGGACCTCCGAATTCGGAAATGTGCTTGATATCTTTAATATCAATATTTGTTTCAGCGTTTATTTCATATGCAAGGTAATGTGATTCATAGCTGATTACTTCAACTGGGCTATACAAAATATAAACTGACCCAGTTTTACAAACAATCATTTCGATAATTTTACAACCTATTAAATTTTCTTCAAACATGGTTAAAATCATGTTTTTTTTATACACTGTTCCTTTAAAAATTATATGAGATGCACAGTGATATTCATTTTCCGACAGACTTAATTTTCCTTCAATGAATGCTGAATACGTTCTAATGTTTTCATTTAAAGTAACTACTTCTGGATTATTTTTTTCCAACAAAAAATTCGCGAATTTTAATTGAAATTTTTTCGCAATACTTAAAGAAATATTTTTTCTAGAAGAAATCAACGTTGCATATTGTTTTAATTCTCGATGTTTGCTTTCGTAACGCATCGTCCAATAATGTTTAACAGGTCCTGATATTTTTATTATAGTTGGATAATTCGTTAGTAAATGATGTTTGGGCTTTAGACCATCTTTAAATAGTAAAATATATTGGTTATTATGATGTTAAATTTTTTTCTCTAAACATCCGATTTGTTCGTTTGTAGTTTTATTACATAGTAGTATATCTATTATTTCTAATAAATTTAAAAAAATAGCCAGACATCATCGTTTTGTGGAATTAAATCGCCAATCATTAATGGTAAGAAGTGCACAAAAGTTAACATTTCTGTTGCAGACATTTTAAACTTTTTATTTTTCATATGATTTGAGGTTATCTCCACCGACGGATATGTATTATGCCCATAATTAAAATTCTGTTTTCTACTATTTAAATTTTGAAGAGTAAAAACTTTAATTTCAATAAAGTATGCAATAATATGACATAAATCGTAGTGACAAATTCCTTCAAACATGTCATGCATCAGGCAAACGCTAAAATTTTCTGTAACATGAAAAGAATTTATTCTATTAAAAATAGAATTTCCAGAAATACCTGTTCTTTTTTGATCATTAACAATTACATCTTCATCGTAATTGTTTTTATTTCGCAAAGAAGTTGTATTTTCTCTTGCCGAAATTTTTGTAACATCTTTGGAATCTTTACAAAATCTACAAAAGTACGTAGAATTAAACGATTTTGAGAACTCCAGCACAAAGTTCAAACCTAAATTATCACCAAGCACTAAACCGAGCACTAAATATACGGAGATTATCTGCTCATCGATAACTATTTGAATACCATTTCTTTCCAAATATATGATTTCTTCTATTAGATATTTCAAGCTTTTTTCATTTCCAAATGATGCTAAATCGTTTGTTTTTAATAAACATGCTAAAAAAATATTTTTCAATGACGACGATTCATTAAGTAATGGAAAAGAATATTATATTCCAGCTAGTTTTTTTTTACCAGAATGGGATCCTAGAGGATTATTCACTTCAAAATCATCTATGTAAAGAAACCAAGGTATAACAATCTTATTTTCAAATTTAGTTATTTTTAATTTCCAAGTATTCCCTTGAATAAAATGTGTTTTAAAGCTGTTAGATTCAATTTCTAAAATATTCTTTCGTAGCATCATTTTATTGAAATTGTTATCTTTCTCCAAAAACTTTTTCATTTGAAAACGTATTGGAAGTAAAATACCAGTGCATTGATCTTCATCAAAAATAGTTTCACCGGAATTGCCTCTAATTTCTGTAATTTCATTATTTATTGTGAATTCTTTTAAAGGAGCAGCAACACATTTTTTAAATATTCATTGATAAATTAGATAATCTGTTTTAAAGGGCTGAAACGGATTATTGCAGAAATTAACAAGTTCTCCTAGCCTTAGTTTTCCTTCTGTTTCAGATATATTTATCTTCATTTCACCCAGAGTATCTGAATTTTTTTTAGTTAGATAAGAAAAAGATTCCTGGATGTCAAGTATATCTTTTCTAGTTAAATTATTTTTATTATGAAGTTTTAAGGAGCACATAAAAGCTTCTTCATAAAAAAAATCGGAAACATTTAATATTTTAGATTCTTCTGAATATTCTACAACTCTTTTCTCTTCTGATCTCTTTGAAGTATTTGATTGCGATACTTCATTATTATTATTTAATGGTAAGATTGCAGTTGCTTCTGCACAAAATTCCAAATTTTGCGCTATATCTTTAATCTCACAATCATTATGTAATCTTTTGAGATGTCTCTTATAAGAATTAATGTCATTAAATAATTGATAGCAGCAACTTTCAGCACATTCAAATTTATCATGAGTTTTTAAGTTATGAAATACTTTAAGATGCCAAATTAAATTAACAATAGTATTTAAATTATGTTTACATAAAAAACAAATCATTTTTTTAAATAGTTTCGAAAAATACAGCAAAATATTACTCTTACAAACTTTTTGGAATGCAATTCGATTTTGGTTTATTATATTATCTGCTTTAAGAAAAAAAATTAATTGCAGTTGCCATTTTATTTATTCCAAAATAAAAAAATAAAATTGTTGAATAAAGTTATATTATTAGTAATACTTACTGCAAATTAAAAGTTTGGTTACAAGTGGGAAATATTACGTCTTCAAAATATCTGAAATAGTTTCGAAATTTTCTTTTTTTACTTAAAATAATAATTATAAACAATATTCAAAATAATATGTATTTATTGTATTATCATCCAGCTAAGCTCTTTAAAACAGATTATCTTGTTTATTAAATTTATTTTTTTCAATAACATTTATATTATATTATTTACTTTTCGTTAAATTAGGGTAATATTAGAAAGACTATAAATCATCGTTATTATTTTATATTATTAATTTTTTTATTGAAATTAAAATTACATTACTATTTTTTTGTAATTAAAAGATTAACATACACAATAAGGTTATTATATGTTTTATATTATTCATTTTTAGGATAATTTTCACAGTTTTAAGTATATATTTTATAATAATTAATTACAATTAGATTATTTATGATTTTATTATATTCACTTTTAGAATAAGTTTGTATATTTAAGTTATTTACAAATAGTTAATAATTTTTCATACATTTATGAATACTTTCACATTTTTAGAGAATTACTAATGAAAAATTAATAATTTTATGAAGTATCTATATATTTATGAATGTTCCATATTTTCAGAGATTTTTTCATGAATAATACTAGATACTTTTAAATAAATATGGAAGTGTCCATATATTTATGAAAACTTTCATATTTTTATAGACTTTTCTATAAATACTAGGAAAAAGTTCATAAAGTTAATCAAATTATTAATTTTTTATTAGCATTTTATATAAAATCACTTCACATTTACTTTTTTTAATTAAATTATTAAATGTATTACTATTATATTATTTTATTTATATTGCTCACTTTTAATATATAAATTTAAAAGTATTAAAATTCGGCCGCGTAAGCATCCAATTATATAATTTTACAAAAATTTCACTGTTACTTTTTTATAGAAACTGTATACTCTCTAATTTCGACTTTCCCGAATGAAATCTAATTTAGACTGATTTTCTAATAAGAATGAGAGTAATCTTCATAAGACTATAAACTAGTCTTTGTTATTTATGGAAAATTCTATATAATTATTTCAATTTTCATACATTTATGAATACTTTCATATTTTTATAGAATTACTAAGGAAAAATTAATAATTTTATGAAGTATTTATAAATTTATGAATGTTCCATATTTTCAGAGATTTCTTCATGAATAATACTAGATATTTTTAAATAAATATGGAAGTATCCATATATTTATAGACTTTTCTATAAATACTAGGGACAAGTTCATAATTTTATGAAGAACAAGAACCTATAAATTTAGGAATGTTTCAGAGAGTTCATCCTCATTTTGGGGCCATATCTCGGAAGAATGGGCCTGAGATCGAATTTTTTGAAAAGAAGGTCCCATTTATTTTAAATTATCTAACTACTGGCCAAATTAAGGATTCGTATCTCAATTCGTTTAGAAAATACCCGTTATATACTTTTTTTGATATTTATAACTTTTAATACACATATAAATTTTAGGAACTTGTAAGTTTTTTTTAAAAAATTAAGTAATTTTTTCTATTTCCTAAACGACTTGATCTACGAATCTGAAATTTGGACAGTGGACAGATATTTAAAAATAAATGGGACTTCATTCTTACACATTTTTTATTTTGGGACCATCCCTAGGAGATATCGTCCCCTAAAAAAAAATACTGTTTTAACTCCTCGATTACAGCTCATCGTACAATGATATTGTGTTGAAATTTATAGAGCCTTTAGATTTTCCGAAAATAGTTGGATCTGCAGAACATTATTTTTAATTATAACCACACCCCACGCATTTATACTCAAACGAAGATCCCATCAGTTTGGGGCCATATCTCGGAAGAATGCGTCTGAAATCGAAAATTTTTAAAGGAAGGTCCTACTTATTTTAAGTTATCTAACTACTGTCTAAATTTAGGATTCGTATCTAATTTCATTTAGAAAATATATCTTTTAAATTTTAAAGTACGTAATATATGTTTTGAAATGCATAAGAAATTCTGGACGGTTAACAAATTATAAAAAAAAACTTATTTTGTTTTAGTATGAAGTTTTCCATAAATAATACATAAATTCTTTATCGAAAATTTTTTTTTCTATAATTTCTTCATAAATATTAGAAGTTGTTTTTATATAGTAGATAATACACTTTAACCCATCCAAAAACCAACTTTAATCAGGAAAGAAATTGCCAATAGTATGTATGAAAAAAAAGTAAAAATATCTTTATATTGTAAAGAAATTCAATTAATGTTAGGGAATTCATCTTTAAATGAGTTAAAAAAATGTTCCCTACTATTTATAGTTGAATTTTTTTCTGTGTACTTTATAATGAAACCAATAAATTTACAAAAAAAAACAATTTTTATAAGCAAAGTACTTGATCAGTGCCCGATAGAAATCTTAAAAAACTCATTTCCTTACCTATTTCTAAAATACTTTTATAATAAATACAATAATTTAAATAACTGAAAATAATTTATAAACAAATAAAAAATATATCGTGGTAGTAGGAATTGGAACCACAAAAAAAATATTAATCCCCATGGGTTTTTTAATATATTCGTATTTATTTATTTTTAGATTTTTTGTACAAACCCATACCTCATCCTGTTCTTCTGTATAATTTGCACAATCTAAATACAAAAAAAAATAACACTGAGAATAATTTATGATTCAGTGCCATCAACCCAACAAGCCAGTGATTTAAAAATCGTAAGACTTGACAGGTGTGAAAATGAAAATATTTATTAATCTAAATTCTAAATAAATCAATTACGCGCCATTGTGTGGTTGGAAATTTTGTTGAAAACAAGAAATTTAGGGAAAATGAAATCACACGATCAGGAGAAAAAAAAAAATAGAATAATATGTTTAGATTCTTCTGGATGGTTTTTAAAAATGTTCCGAATTTCATACTCTTATAATAAAATAACTTAGTAATTCGTGAATTTTTTTAGAATCATATTAACTTAACACGTCTAATTGTCATTAACTTCGCGTATTAACTGGTGTAATATTTTTTTTTTAAATAATAAAGGTCTGTCCTGAAGAACATGAAAAAACGCTATTAAAAAGAACTTAAAAGCTTTAAAAAAAGAATTGTTTTATTCCCATTTTTTATTATTGACTAAAAAAAATTAAATTTTAGGAGGTCTGTTTAAAAACATTTAAAAGCGAGACCAACAATGCGACAATACCAGTCGTAAAAGACTGTAGCAATTAATGTATATATATGTTTATTTTACAAAGCTTGATATAAATCACTATATACATGTTACAGAAATGTTAGAAAATCGTCGGACTAAGTGGTGTTCAGCTTGATTGAAACTATATTGAAAAATAAGGTGCTGTTAACCCACAATATTAGTTTTTTCTTATTCTGTTTTAAAAGTTTTTAAGCAGCCCTCGTATATAGTAGAAAGCAAAATTTATTAATACGTTTAATACAAACACATTTTAATTTTCAAATAATACTTTAATACAATAAACCAAAACACAAAAAATTCTAAAAACTCAAATTTGTTAGAGAAGAGACTTGCTTCAGTTACATGAAACTGGAAAGGTGTGTAAGTTTCACAAAATAAAAGATAAAAATTAGAAAATTCTTTAGGTTGAGAATTTTGTGGTATATTTGTTTTATCCTGAAGGAAAAACCAAAATAAACAAAACAAAGAAAAATTAATTTTATATGTCACTAGAGTTTTGGATAGAACTTTCTAACTAAATAGTTGTTCACGAAAGAGAAAAATTATAAGACAAGTTTTCTTAAAATGATCTTAAAAATTGTTATAAGTTACAACGTTTTTGGGTTCGTAATTTAATTATATTCAAATCTACTTATACTGTAAGTATGTTAAACTATAAAAAATTGCATTCTAAAAATTAAATTTTAAAAAATTGTTCTAGACAACTCCATAAAAAACTACGTCTTTTCCATTAAAGGGGTCGAAAGTTTCCAGTGGACAGTTTTTGGACTAAGTCCCCACATTTTCATATTATTTTCTTACATGCAAAGTAAGCATTAGAAACCTTCTTTGCTTTATCTGCAATGGCGTGTTTCCAGCTCATTTTGGGATGTAGAATAGAAACAAATTCCTTACATTAACTCCGTTTCGTTATTCTGGTGGCCGCCATGGAAATTAAATCGAATCTCACCCTATGACGAAAAATTGGTCTGTCCTATAAGATAGCACTACCGCGCATTGAAGTGTGGTACTTTGACAAGCTCTGAGGTGGATGTGCATACAGATGGGGCAAAAATGAAAGAATGGACCCTTAAGGGATTATTAAATTTGATTTTATTCCGAGGCGTTCAGTTTCATTAAAATTTATGCCATTGTCGTATTTGAGTTTATATGATTAAATTAATTGATGTTCTGAAATAAAATGAATTTTAATTCAATTTTAATATATAATTTATTACTTCTATTTTGAAATTATATTACTTAGTTTTAGCATATCGCCAAGTGCCTTCAATGCATGTGACTTGTAAGATTATAAAAAATACTCTAGGAGAAACGAAAATGAATTAATGTATACTATATAAAATTTCTATAATAAGTTAATCAAGCTAAAAGAAATAAATTCTACATTAAAAAACTTTTTTGAAATTCCTTTCATTATAGAATTCTAAAATAAAAACATCTGCAACCTTTCATATGAAGTATAATACACTTTTTATATATTAGTTAATTCTGTATATTCAGTTAATTACCGCATGTGTTTCAGTATTAAAATCTGATTTGTAAATGTTTTGATTTAAAGATTTAATATATTGTACGAGTATAAATAATAACATTAATAGCTAAATATTTTTTTATTTTTTTTTTACTTTTTAAGTTTTAATAGTTGTCTTAAGCATTGCTTAATTATCCTTGAAATTGTATTTTATATATGAAAATCAAATCCTTTTTATATATCCATGGTTCGTTAAATTATTTGTTAGACTAAATTAAATACGTAACAGTACATAGTCGAATGAACTGTAAACTTAAAAACAAATTTAAAATTTTATATTATATTATTATATATTTATTTTTAGGATAAAACTTTTAGAGGTTATTTACTGTGATAGACATAGGGTATGTATTGTCGCCACAAAGCATAATAGCATATCTCGATTTATATAGTTTTTCAGAATGAGGAAATTAAGTTTAAAAAATTTTGTGATTAAAGTTAAAACATAAAGAAGAATTTTGTATAAATAGAGCTATTATAAACACAATATTTATCAAGTAATCTGTATGATAATATTATTATTCCTTATTATATCATATTTTTTCAAATGGCATATATTTCAATAAAAATTATTTCATATTGGATTTTATGGTGGTTGTACCTAATTAAACTTCAAATGAACTGACACGATTCAGCATATTGCTAATGAGTTGAAATAATCGCATATTTGTGAGTTCAATGTATATATAAATTAAAATTCTAATTTGGAAATATCACATGTATATATATGAGTTTTTTATTCCCTTAAAATACGCATTCAAAATCTTGTTCCCTAATTTATTGGGAAATGAAGGTATAATATTTATAATATCTTATACCAAAACTTAAAAAAAGAATTCAAACTATAAGCCAATATGTTTTAAAAATACGAAATTGTTATTCATTCGGAATGCATAGCGACAATAGCGAGCAGTTATTAAGATATACGGTTATTTATTTTCGTAACAACTTGGTCAATATTGACCACAATGATATAAAAATTGAATGCCAATATTATTATGATGCAGAAGAAATAACTGCATATCTCGACTTATGTTGTTATACCATGTATATATAGCCTCTACATAAAAAGTATTTTTTTTTTATTATACATATATATACGACTCTGAAGAAAGTGTAAAACAAAAACAATTATTTTATATATGCATAATGTTATAGTTACATTTTACATTATATAACTTACGAACAAACAATTTTGTTGTATTATATATACATATTGGAAATTTATTTTAAAAAAAAGAGTAATTTTGATATATTAAAATTATCCAAAGGTCGTGGACTGAACTTTTAAAATAATTTTTCTGCTAATCTTTAAATTTATTTTGGCTTTGCTGAATTAATATACGAATAAATTCAGTACAGTACAACATACATACATATATAGCGGAGAAATATATATATAACTTAATAATAGTGAAGGAAAACTGGTTTAACCTACGACTTTAAGACGTGGAGGCATATATTTTTTCTACCGTTTCCAAAGATAATTTATTCCTTGTATTGATAGCTTAGCTGCAACTTTGGCACACTTCCCATAACTTGCAGCAATACTATCTGTTAACCTGATCTCCGACTCCAGTGGAGGTTAAATCAAAAAATTGGATAAAAATGCAATAAAATTACAATAAATTAAGAAAAATGGTGCAGAGCTCATCACAACCTCTTCGCGAGAATAACTTCATGAATATTTTCAACTTTCACGTATTACTATTCTAAAAATTTATTTATTAAATAAAACTAATATGTATTTCGATCATTTGAATATAAATACCGCACATTATTTTGAATTATTTGCAGAGTTGCAAAACATTATACAAAACGTAACGAAAAACAAAATATTGAAATACACTACCGTTATTTATAAATATTACGTTACATAAGGTTTTTTTAAATGATATTGTGTTGATATACAATAATGTAAAACATAACGATAATGGAAAATATTCACCCTGCAGTAACACAGTTCAGATTTTACTAGTAAATGTCAAACTGTTCTGATTTTACTAAATTTATTTTTCTTTCAATATTTTCGGGAAAAGTTTTATGAAAGGCTCCACAACAAGAATTATTAAGGTTTACTAAATATAAATAAAATATTAATAACAATTGTAAGACTGCAGTTTTCTGGCTAAACCAACGAATTAGAAAATATTATACATATAATGTAATATGGAAGAAAAATAAATACCTATTCCATCTTTTTTTAACTCATAGTAAATTTCATATATCAAAAAAATATTTATGAAGCCGTGAAAAAATTACTTCTACTGCTCAACAACCTGTCAAAATCAAATCGTCTACCGAATTCTGAAAAACATCATATGCCATTTTCACATTTATTGACTATTGAATTAGGTACTTGAATAATTATTGTAAATAGAATCTGATAAAAAAGTCTTTACTAATTGTAAAAATTAAAATTAAATTACTGTGTGCACTTTTTTTTTAGATATATTTTAATTGAAACTGAGTTGATGTCGTATGAATCTTTTTAAATTCATGTGACGAAATTTCTTGTCAAAATATCAGCTGATAATTTTAATAGCAGGGTCAGTTCTTTTTTATTTAGTTTTTTATTTTTATAAAGACAAAAATCAATAATTAAATAAAATTTTAAAATACTGTAATTATTTCAATATTTCCTATTGTTCATGCTTCATAAATATGATTACAGCGGCAGACAATAAAGGACATCTGCAGTCTGTGTTTGCAAGCAATAAGTATATTTTATATTTTTCTATAATTCTATGTAAATATATTAGTTAAATTAAATTTTATTACTTTGTCACGAGGAATATTAGTAGTTCGTTGTTGGTTTTTTTTTTCGCTTAAATCTTTTTATTAACCTTTAATTTTAATTTTGTTTTTATTTTATGTTGCTGGAGGTATATGATGCATATTTAGTTATTTTGGTATAATTTAAATATCAAGAAGGAAAACTGGAAAACGCATTTTAATATTTTTCTACAAATAATATTCAGTATTTTTACCTTACTTTATAAATACCACAAAATCATAAAAGAGCGAGACGACTATACGCGACGTGGCTTCATTTTTTTATCTTTATACTCCATCCACATATTCTAATCGTTGGGTTAAACAAATATTGTTCAAATGTTTAGTAGTGGCATAAATATAAATATATACAATAGCAACGAAAATCCAGTGTTGGTCACATCTTTTATATATATATAAATATATATATAATATATATAAAGAAACATATGTATACATAGAAGAAATTACATAGTAGTTTTAATCATATATTATAAATATATCTTTCATTTATTTTCTTATTGTTATAGTATATTATAAATCATTTGAAAAACTAAAAAATTTAGTTTTTATATATGAAATTTCACAACAACATTATCACTTAAATATTAGTGAATGAACTTTTATTAATAATTTTTGTCAGTTCAGATTCTATTCGATTCGATTGGTTTAGTAGACTGAATACATAAGTATCGATTGCAATCGATTAAATCGATTTTTTTTTTTTTTTTAAATCTGTCAAATTTCAATTCTCTTGAGATTTGCTTCAGTTTGGATTCGACAAGTTCCAAACTCTTACGATTCGATTCGATTCATTCCGATTCGAGCTATTTTATAAGATAAGTAAACAATCGGTTTCCCATACAAAAATTATATGAAGACGTCAAATGTGAACTTTAAGGACTTTGCACATGATACGCGAATTGCGAACAAATGAATTATTCCATATGTTTAATTAATTTTTTTTTAAACAATTTTCTTAAATAAAATTTTTAAAATTAATTAATACACATAAATATATCAAATATTTTATAACTATTTAATTAATATTATGGAAAAAAACAATTTTAATTTTTTTTTCTGCGAATTGGAATATTTGGTAGCGAATTATCAAATCATTCATTATTCGCAGTTCACTTGCATTCCACATTGTGGCAAATAAAAAAATCGCTCGTTTTTAATCTCAAATTTGTTTTTCTATGGAATATTCAGAAGAAATATTAATGTTAGAAGATAGAAGATAGTTTAACATTAAATAATTCGCAGTTCGCATTTCATGTGAAATAAATGTGAAAATTTACAAATATTCGCAATTCGCTTTTCATGTGCAAAGTCCATTACTGAACGAATTGAAACTGAACCGATCGATACTACATATATGTAGCCCACACTTAACTTATGTAAGTTTTTGTATTTATTTTTACTGAAAAATTACAGAATTATTTACAAGTTTTGCTACTATTAACAAAAGATAATAAGAAAAAGATGATGATATGTAATTGTACAATTCATTACTTTAGATAGTTTATACTTTCATTTCTGTATTATATTTAAGATTAAATATAAAAAGATTTTATTTTATGTATAAAATTATTTTATGCACAATTAGAATTAAAAATATTATATATTAGTTTTGTTGGAAATAAATTAAAACTATTTTAAATATTTTATTTAAAGTTTAAAACGGATTTTAGGATAGTATTTATAAAAGAAATTTTGTAGAAGGTTATAATTATAATGATATGGTAGAAAATAATTTTTTTTTTTGCTGTCAAAGAAATTAATCACATTTTATTATAAGATTATGTGAAGATAAAGTTTTGTATTTCAAATGGTAGATGCATTTTTGGTTTTGATTTGTAGACAGTATAGTAGAGTATAAGTATATAGATTTGAATCTTAAATTCTGTAGATCAAAATATTGAAATTTAAAATACAAATTAAACATATAAATTTATTTTGAATTTTTATGGTAATCTATTTCTTAATATTTAAAGATTTTAAGTAAAAATAGTTAAATAAATAAATTTAAAATTATGCGTAATTGTAATACTGATTCTGACATTATATTCCATAAAATTAAATTATATTTATAAAAAATATATTTGATCTCAGCAAGATATAGTAAGTAGCTAATACTATACTAAACATCAACAATATTTGGTTTCGTAATACTGTATATATTATTTATTTATATATAATATGCATTCTAATTTTTTTTTTTTTGTAAATAATTATTGGGTACTACTGCATTTACTCTATCATCTGGTTCAAAATTTAATAGCGTTTATAATTCAATTGAAAAAATTATAATTGAAAATTCACTATTCAATATTAAAACATTAAGTTAAATATTAAAAATACAATTATATAAAAAAATCCTAAATATTTATTAAACAAAATTATAATTATACTTTTAATACATTAAATGCTAATTTTGGTTGGAATTAATAAATAATTTTCGCACATCACATAATAATTTTATTTAATAATGCAATGTAAATAAGAATTAAATATCATCGCCCTATGCAAATTAATTATTAATGCCCAATTGTTTTTTGAAATTTTGTTATTATCTTTGACATTAAAAAAGAGCAAGTCAGACATTATTAATTCAAAACCATTTAAAAAAGATTTTATTTTTACATCATTTAAATGCTGTGGTAATTAATTTAAATTATTATAACTTTTATTAGCGTTATAAAATTCTGGCTATAATTTATTATTCATGCCACTTTAATAAATAGAAATTAATTGTATTTTTAAATTCATTTGGTTCATTTAATTTGATATTATTTAAGATTTATGCTACATTTGTATTATAAAATTCTTACGACTTTACAGGGAGCGCAAAGTCAGATAGTTTAATATTTTACATTTAATAACCAAAATGCTGGCTGCTGTTAGAACTTCATCAATTACAAAATTCTTTTAAAAACATAAAAAATTCAAGGATTCTGCGGAATACCAGGATGAGCCGGATATAAACGATTTGCAAATCTCACATAACCAAAAGTTGACTAACGAGACCTTAATACAATTATATTACAATTTGCTATCGAAGAACAGACACTAAAAATATTTGAGTATTGAGATTTAACATTAAAACCACTTTCAAATTCTATGACTTTTAGACGAAGCTATGACTAATAAATATGTTCACAATTATGACGGGCTTGAAGCAAATGATACCAAATGATATATTATGCAAACCAGCCTAACTTCAGATTAATGAAAATCTATAAACTTTCATTAACTCATTTATTTAATGTTTCTTTATTTATGTTTTATAAAATGAAATAAATTGTTTTGATGTTTTTAAAATTGTACTTTTTTTCAAAAATTATAATGCTGAAACATTTCTGGTTTTGTAAGTTTAAGTGTACTTGGTTAACAGAAATAAACTTATTTCCAATACACATACACCAATATAAATTTACTTAATTTACAGTTAAAATGTTTAAAATAATTCCACATAAACCAGACTGCTCCTAAAAATTATACCTCACTTTTCTGTTCGTGAAGTAATATTCACGATGTAAATTTTTTACCAAATTTTTCATTTTATTTACCTAATTCTATTAATATTCTACTTCTTATGCAGTCCATACATTATGCAACGTGTTGTACAACTGGGTCAAGTTGTAACGTTGTGAGCAAGTTGACAACACGTTGATAACCATTTTATTCATATTTCTTCAACCAGTTGACAACACGTTGTATAATGTATGGACGGAAGGCTTTATGTTTATGTAATGAAGAATTAAGTTTATGTAATAAAAATGACTCGTATTTATGATTTCATAAATGCTGCAAAATAGAAAAATAAGAAGTACTTAAAAAAAATATTCAACTTACTTGAATATTCAAAATAATTCTTTGTAGTAATATATTTTTTATAAGACGCTCCGCATAACTAATTTTTCGTACGAAAAATCCTTTTTTCAGGGAACGATTGTCAAATATTTTTTGTTTTCGGTTTTGATCCGCATACTGCAGCAATCCGAAAAATTAATATGTCATAATCAGCTGTTATGTTATGACACATTAATAAATTTAAATTTCTTTCAACACGTCAATTGTTATTTGCTATTTGATATTTTGAATATCAACAAAACAACAATCTCATAGTCATGGCACATGTACTAATATAATAATTGACAACAACCAAAACCTTCGACAGTGTGTGTTCTCACAAGCCATGCACATACTTTTACAAAAATTTTGGTTTAGTCCGACGTAATATTCAATATGGCCGCGCGGTGTTTGTTTACATTTTTTATCGTCCGGAAAAATTTAATTTTAGAATTTTGTAAAAATTTTGTAAAAAAAAATAATAATAGTAAAGTGAGTGCAAAATAGTGATAATAATTTTATATTGCATTGCAATATTTAGTTTTAATGTAATTAATTTATAAACAAAAATCGCAACGCCGTTGTTGTGATTGTTTATATAAAATAAATAATTTTTATTTTGTGCAATTTTGATTGAAATTTAAGTATTTATACTCTCTAAACCAAATTTGGCTAGATTGCCTAGTTTTGATCTAGTTATCATAATTTTAATAGATTTATCATTTACTATAAATAGATTTTTTATTGTTTAACTAGATATGGACCAGAAAAAAAGATGTTACAGCTGAGTTTCTAGTGAAATTTTGATTTAGTATTGAGTAGTACTAGATTCTAGCTTGTGATATTGATTTTCGGTTCAAGTTGACGCGACTATTTTAAACTGGATTTTAGTTTCTCTGTTGTAAAACTAGAATACGGTAAATAATATATTTATATATTATAAACTTACAAATTTTGTTTCTAGTTAAGTACACTAGAATCTAGTACCAAATATTCCTATACTACTAGATTTTAGTTTTCTTAACTAGAATCTAGTAATAATAATATGTAATAGTTGTTACGGTAAAAGTTTACTATGAAAATATAATATATATGAAATTATTCTCGGAAATTTTTAACTAGAATCTGGTACATGAACATGTATTGTGTAATGTAGCTGTGCGTAAAAACTCTTGTTATTGTTATGCGTTGTTGTGTATGCATACATAATTCATTATAATTATTTTGGATTTCATTGAGTGAACATCTCTTGTGCAAGTTAATTTTGTGAATAGTAATAAAATATGAATATTGATGAAGTCTATGATCATCTCATCCAGAATGGAGTGGATGAAGAATCTGCTGCAAAAATAAAAGGTATGTAAAAGAAATTTTACAAATAATTGTGCAATTTTTTTTTTGTGTATTATGTATAAAATAAATGTTATTTAATATCAATGAGCAAAAAATAAGAATTATGTGCTTTACTAGATTCAAGTATTTATAACTGGAAAAAACTTATTTTATCCCACTACAAAACAATTGTAACCACTAGATTTTCTATATCCGTAGACCTAGACATACGCCTTTTTCACGAATAAGTCTACGGATATAGAAAATCTAGTGGTTACAATTGCTTTATAGTGGGTTTAAATAAGTGTTTTCCAGTAACTAATACTTGAATCTAGTAAAGCACATAATTCTTATTTTTATTATTCATTAGAAAGAGAGAAACATGCCAATAGGAATTTACAGTTATATTTCAAGCGCATTTAGATTTTCCAATCCTTTTTTTCACTAATATGGAGTTCTATTTGGTGCATTTGTTTTGACAGTTGGATTGATTAAGTATTTTCCAGTGGTTAATACTTGAAACTAGCTATTTAAATCATTCTAATTTTTTCTTACTCATTAGAGATGAAAAAATGTGATCCAATAATAATTTAGAATTATACTTCTTTTATTTTTCATAGCTGGATTCTAGTTGTTTGAGTTAGATAACATCTTAATTAGAAGGTATAAATCGTCTCTAAAACTAGATTCCTATTTTAATACTACAATCTCATTTTTCTAAGCAATATCGCATTTCAAATCGAGAGGAGTTGTTAGTTGCATTCTTTTATTTTATCGATTAACATCGTCGGGTTATAAATTTTGAAACATTTAAAAATATAATTATTTATTCATATACATATAAAAATAACATAAAAAGAATATAATTAAATAATTTAAATTTGTTTTAATTCGTTAAATAAAGTGAATTTCAGTTTAAAAAATAATGTAGTTATTTGTGAATTTTGTAAAACTTAAATTTTAATAATATTTTTTTATATGTGAAGATTATACATTTTTCAATTTAGATATTTTTTAATGATTTGAAATTCTAGTGAAATTAAGTTGTAGTTTTCCTAGTTGTAAATACTTGAATCTAGTTGGTGGAATACATTTATTACAACTGTGTTCCCCTAGTTGTTACAACTGGATTCAAATTGAATAATACAAATTAACAAAATATCCCGAACATAAAAGGTGTAAAATATTTTTCTTTAAATTTTAATTAAAATCAAGATTTTTTAGATATTATTTTTTTTTTTTCCAAGATTTAATTTTGACATTCAATGTACTTCGCATATTTAAAAATAGATTAAAATTTAAATTTTTACAATTTATTACATAATAACACTATTTTATTTAATGCTTATTATTAAATAGTCCTTAATCACTAAAAATGGACGTAGCTTTGGAAAATAAATTAGTATGTTTTATCTGCGGAAACTTGTTCTGCACATTCAGTGACATTCGCCGACATTTTGAATTGCACAAAAACTATCTAGGCAAAAAAAATAGCTCTTCAAAAATTACTTGTGCACAAAATAACTGCATGCGAACTTTTTTATTATTTTCTTCATTCAAAAGACACATTTTAAAAGAACATCAGAAAACTAATTTTAATGATAATGTGAATGTGAATAATATGGTTGAAAATGAATATGCAAATTATGACTATAAATCAAATGCAGCTACAAATAATAAAATAACTAAAAGTGAGTTTCAGTCCAATTTAAATAACAATATATGTGGTTTCATTTTAAACACAAATGTTACTAATGTAACTGGTGATTTAATTGTTGAAAATTTATCATCTTTGTTAAATAAAACCGCTCTTTATATTAAATCAAATTTTGAAGATTTGTTAAAAACATTACACTTAAACATAAATAACGAAATTCAAAATTTTCTCGAAGTTTTTGAAATTGAAAATATATTGGAAAATGTGAGAAGTCATAAAAAAAGGATAAAATATCTTGGAACAGAACTTAATATTGTTCATCCCCAGGAAATAATGCTTGGAGTTAGAAGTGAAGTTTTTGTAAGACAACGTAGAAACACATTTAAAACAGTGAATGAAACTTATCAATATATCTCTATTATTGAAACTTTGAGACATATACTTGATCATAAGATCATGAGGGATGCTGTAAATAATGAACCTTTTGCTGAAAATTTAGGCAGTTACAAAAGTTATAAAGATGCAAAAGAATTTCGTTTCCATCCATTTTTTCAAAAATTTAATAAAGCCTTACGAATAACATTATATTATGATGATGTGGAAGTAACAAATCCTATAGGTTCCAAGACTGGAACACACAAAATGGGTGTATTTTACTTTACTGTACAAAATTTTCAGCATATGTTTAATTGTCAAGTAGAAAATATATACATATTGCTATTATGTTATAAAATAGATATAAATAAATATGGCTTTCACCAAATTCTAAAACCGTTTGTAGATGAAATGAAAATTTTAGAATCAGATCGAGGCGTTAATGTTACATATGACAATTTGCCTTTCACACTTCGTGCTACTTTAGTAACTTTTACCGGCGATACACTGGCAGCACACGAAATTTTTGAATTTTTGAGCCCGTCATGCAAAAAATTTTGCAGAATGTGCTATATATCGAAAGATGACCTACGCTCTGGAAATATAGGCCAAACATATGATTTGCGGAGTTGTAAAAGGCATGAACAGGAATTATCAAAACTTTTAACTGAAGAACTGTCACCTTCTGATGTTGGCTTTGTAAAAAATTCAGTCCTAAATGAATTATCTTTTTTTCATTGCACTACAAATTATTGCTTTGATCCTATGCATGATTTGTTAGAAGGTATATGTCCCATGGAAATAAAATTAGTTCTTGGATATTATATCGAGAAGAAATATTTTTCTATATCATTCCTTAATCACAGAATTCATGTGTTTAGATATGGTCCAATTGAGAAAAGAAATAAACCATCTTCAAATTTTACACTGGCTATGCTAAAGAGTAAAAACAACTGTATTAAACAAAAAGCTGCTCAAACATGGCTTCTCACACGGGTACTACCATTCTTGATAGGTCATAAAATATCAGATAAACATGATATGAAACATTTGGAGTTAATTTCATTACTGTGCAAAATTTTAGAAATTTGTTTCTCTTTTGAAGTATCAGACTATATGATTTGCAGATTAAATATTTTGATTAAAACTCATCACACACTATTTAAAGAGCTGTTTCCAGAGAAAAATATGATCAATAAACACCATCACTTAGAACATTATCCTAAGTGTATAATCGAGAAGGGTCCAATTTCTTTAATGTCGTGCATGTCATTCGAAAGGAAACATCATATCTTAAAGAAACAAATTTCAAATGGATGTAACTTTAAAAATGTGCCTAAAAGCATAGCTAACAGACAAGCAATAAATCAATCACTTCGAATATCGCAGTTAAACTTACTGAATAATAATAGTTTTATTAATTCTTCATGTAGCAAATTAGTAAATAGGAAAGATTTAATGTGTAATCTGCATCTTACATACCAAGACGATATGTACAATGTTGCACAAACTGTGGTCATCAATAACATTGAATACGGAATTAACATGATTGTCAGAGTGCAAGATATATTTAATAAACAAAAATCAAACTATCCATCTTTTATCAGAATTGAAGAAATTGTTATATTAAATAACAAACCCCATTTTTACGGAAAATGCTTCAAAACACTTGAATTCAACAGTTTATTAAATTCTTTTAAAATTGAAGAATGCTACACGTACTCATTTTTTAACATAAATGATATTAAAGATATTAAACCAACTTTTATTTGGAAAACATACAATGATCAATCACTATATATTGCAACAAAATATTATTATTAAGTAATACTAATATTTTATACTATATTTTTGTTATATAATGTTATAATAAAAATATCTCAATATTTGTTATTTTTTTAAAGATGAAGCAGTAAATGAAGACAATCTGAAGGCAATTACAGAAGCTGATCTTATTAAATTAAATATGAAATTAGGTCCCATAAAAACTATAATGAAGATAATTTCTAATTTATTAAAACAGGATGGTAATGAAAATATAAATTCTGCTAATATTCCTTTAGCAAGCACATCGTTTTGCAATATTACTTCACTGGACTCATCATTTTTATTTACAATTACAACAAAATATGATAAAGTAGGTTACTAAATATAGTATTCATTAAAATAATAATGTATTCATTTATAATTTTTACAGATTTTTCATATTCAAAAAACCTTACAAAAAAGTCGTTGTGGATGCGAATTAGAATCCAAGCTAAACATGGGGGGAAAGTTATCAAATGGAGAAATAATTCAGTTGAACAGACTTCTTGTTGATGATTTGGTGATGGACTGTGGATAGTAAGCAAAACAATAAATTATTTTATTATGAATAATAATTAAAAATTCGTCTTTCAGTTATCCATCGACCATGCAAAAGATGATTTTAGCACAGAGAATTGTCACCTCGTATCCTCAGCTCGGCTGTACCGACTTACCTGAATTACCCCAACATGTGATTTAATCCACTTTTAAATGTACAAACTAATAAAGTATTTTTTTAATTTAGACTTATTGGTTTGACCCAAAGGGTTCCAGGGATGGAAAAAAAGCATCAGGAAAAATAGAATTCCGCTTAGAAAATATACGCCTAAAATTATCTCCAGCAAAGAAGAAAAATGTTCCTTTCAAAAAAAAAGATAAAGAACCTGAAAATATCATAGAAACAATGAATACTATCAATGAAGACGATGTAAAAGTATATTTTGAATATTTATTTTATCTTTAATAAGTTTTCATTCATAGATATCAAAAATGTGTAAATTGGTACCAAATTGCGAAAATAAAATTCAAATCCTAAGTCTTATGGAAAACACGCGAATCCACAGAATCAATTTAGTCAAGCAAGGAAAATCAGTTCAAGAAATAATTTCTATGTATCCAAAAATAATTTGTTATGGAGGTTTGCTGGTATGTCTGTGAAATTTCGCAATACTATTAAGGTTTGAAATAAAAAATACAATTTCAGATTGAAGCAGATTTTTTAAGCTTGACAGGATCGGATTCAGGAGATCTTGAAAAGAATTTTTATCCCATAATGAGCAAAATTACATCGAAGAAAAAAGTAATACCTGAAATAAAAAACGGTAGGATAAGAATTTTAAATAATATTTTTACTGTCCTAATGATTTTTTCAAATTTACATATCTGTTAGGTTTCGTCAGAACAATAGTCGCTTTGACTAAAATTTTAGTTATGCGAGGGGTTAAAAGATCGCATGCCCTGATAGCAAAAGATATATCAGAATGGGAATCACTCCAGGGATTTCAAGAAATAAGAAATCTAATATGTTGGATTAATGTAAGTATTATTTATAATATTTTGCTAAAATTATGATATTTCCAAATTTATGTGGTTTAAAAATTTGGATTAAGATAAAAAATATTAAATAATTTATTGCACAAAATATCTAAAAAATAACCAATTAAACTTTTCTGAAATTCTTCTATATTCTATTAATTTTTTTATCAAGTTTTGTTGTATTCAAATAATTTGACAAATACACATTTCCGCCAAGAATTTTATGACTGATAAAATCTTTATTTTTGGGACCCACAGGCCAAAAGACTTAAGCTTAGTATCGAGTACGCTATGAATTGAAATTTTTAAACAAATAGTTACAAAGTTCTATTGTTGTTTAAAATTTCACCTTTAATTAATTGCTAATTGTTACATCCACTTTTAATTAAAACTTTTTACTAAACTTACGAAATTTAAGTTTTTTGGACCGCGGCTAAGTTTGAGTTTAACAAATAATTGGAAATGTCGATAGCATGCATATAATGCCTGGTTTTAATTTTAATCATATAATAAATACAAATTATATTTTTTATAAATATTTTTTTGCTCTATTTTCAGATTGAAGATTCTGTGAATGACGTCATAAAAAAAAATTACAACCCCCATCCTTATATAATTTGTCGATCTGAGATTAAAGGAGGTGAGGGAGAATATTTTATTGCTCTGGACAACCATGTTATTGAAGTGGGCTCAAAGGCAGAAGATGCTTTCATTTGTCTTTTTCAGTGCTTTTGGGTTTTTCAAATGTCGTATGAAAGAAATTTGAAAAAGTTTTTTAATTTCTTCGAAACCAAAATTTTTATTATGCCCAATTTCAAAATTAAGGTACTAGAATCTGTGCAAAAAACCTACTGTGAACTGTTAAAGTAAATTAAAATCAGTAAAATAAGAAATTATGTACAATTATATATCTAAGGGACTTACGCATTTATGTACAATTAAACAAAATAACGTATAATATATTTTTTAAATAATTTTTTTTTATTTTATAAATGAATATATATATTTTTGTTAATTATTATTTAAATTATTATTTAAAAAAAAACAAAAAAAAAAAAAAACAAATAAACATTTTTTATTTATACAAATGTCTAATTTTTAATTTTTAATAAATTCGCTTGATATTAATTGAACTGCATTTCTAGCAATTTTAACTAGAGAAAATAGTTTACATTACTAGATTATGAATTTCACTAAATTTGCTAGATGCTAGTGGGATTTATTGATTTCTAGTTTTAAAAAATAAATATATTTTCTAGCAAACTAAACTCAGCTTCTAGTTGCTGTAAGTAGATTATAGTTTAAATATATTCACTTGATACCAGTTTATAACAATGAATTCTAGTTTTGTTTTAAAAACTACTTATCTAGTAGTTTAAACTATATGCTATAACTAGATTACAATGATTGCATAAAGCACTAGATACAAGTTAAGTACACTGAAAATATAGTTGAGAAGTTTTTACTGAATTCTAGCTATTTAAACTAGATATGTAATGTTGTTAGCTAGATTAAAACTAGATGATATAGTTATTTCCAAAACTAGTAATCTAGCTAAAAATGGCTAACTAGATTTTGACTGGAAAACCTAGTTGCTTCAATCTAGTTGCTCGTTCTAGTTACTTTTACCATCATTCTAGCCAAATTTGGTTTAGAGAGATGTAATATAGTGTAAATTTAATAATAAAGTTGAATTTGTTTGTGACTTTTAAAAATAAGCCTCGTCATTGTGTTGTACCCGGTTGTAAATCTAATTATTTGACGGAATCTAAAATTATTCCAACATTTTCATTTCCAAAAGATGTTGAAATAAGAAAAAGATGGATTAATGCTATACACAGAGCAGATTGGCAACCAACGAGTTACTTCAATTATTTACAGAGAGGCGGTTTATCAATCCCCTCCAATGAAGTTGGTTATATTCTATTTCATATGTCTGCTATTTTTCAAGAAATTCTTAGACAAAAAGAATTAAAATTAAAAATTTTAGAAAGTTCAAATCAAAAAGCAATTTTAATTGATTTTACTATTGATAGTTTAAAAAAAGATGTTGATGTAACCCACGATATTGATTTTGATTTTGAATGTCATTGCGGCGCTGTTAATGGTGATATATATTTCAAAATCTGTAAATGTTTTGCCATTATATTACTTAATAATTATATTAAAAATGTCAATGATTTGCAACATAAAGAATCAAATGTTACAAGCAGAAAAATTCTAACTTTTAAATAAACTATATGCATTATTATTTTTATTATTTTATTATTTATTTTTTAAGTCAGACTGTTATAGTTCATTTTTGTACAAATATATATTTTATTTATTTTTTATTCTATAAGTCAAGAAGACTGTTTTTGTTGATTTTTGTATACAAAACTTTATTTATTTTATTGTTAAATTTATCTAATTTGCCCGCACTTTATTATAAACATATATATATTTACAGAAATAAATTATATACATGAATTTTTTAATAACTTATTTTAATTTCATGTAAAAACTATGACGGAGTATGTATACCGACGAAGGAAGTATACCAAAGATGACGACTTTTGCAGAATATTTTTATTTTCCTTATTAATAATTATGTTATATTTTTAGGTTGACGTATCAATACGTCTTTTGGGTGCCAAATGATGATTTTGTGTAATATCAGTTGAGTTATAATTGATATTCTGATGGTACCAAAATATAGTAATTTTATATTAAAAGCGTATTGATATTAAAAAACCTATTTTTTAATTATATTACAAAATCTGTTATATTATAAAACATTAAACTAGTTACTAAACTATTTATAGAAATTAAAAATTATATTTTTTATTTATTATAAAATAAAAACTTTTTTTTCAGCAAAAATCTAAACAATAACCATATAATTCAATATAAAATGATATTATATGTCGTACTACAACTCGTGTAAATGTATTAGTGCGCCGACGATGTACATGGCTTGTATTTATGCACTGTCGAAGGTTTTGCAACAACCAAAAAAAAAAATCAATGCTAAATTGCATCAGATTTTTTTTTTCGTACGATTTGTGTTTCCTAGGAACGATTGAATTGAAATGGAACACTATGACAGTCAACTGATCAGGGATTTTACTTTTTATTAGAAAATGCAATATTTAAAGAAAATATATGTATTCCTGTAAACATATGAATTAAAAATCAGAAAGAATTAATTTCTCAATAGTTTGGTATTTCTCAATAGTTTGGTATATTTTTTTCGTATCAACTTATGCGGAACGCCTTAGGCTAAAATCGTTTCTATGACGTTGTTTTATATTAAAACTGTTGGTCATTATCTGTAACATGTAGTTATATCTGTAACTGTAACATACTCCACTCTAATCTAGCCGTTATTTTTAAATGAAAGATCCCACGCTCTTTTAAAAAACAATTAACCAGTAACCAAACCCAATAAAACAATTTCAACTAAGATTGTAGAATTTTCATTTATTATTAAGACTTGGTTTATTTCTTTTCTTAGTTCAAATTTTGTGTTTCAAGATTTTTTTATTATAAGTTTGTACTTTTATTTTTATTTAGTAATTCTTTTTAATTATTTTATCATTTATATTTTAATAGAGCAGCTACTAATAAGTATTGCCGCGAACAAGCACTTATTAACTTAAGTATTTGGATTTTACCCAATTCAATTATTTGTTTTAAAAGTCCTTTTTTTAGAATGTTGTTCTTGTATATTCTCCATATTCTAATTTATTAGTAAAAAATATTTCAACTTAAAATTAAATATTTTTATATTTTCAGCAAAAAAAATATATTAGCTACATATATAACTTTTTTTTTAACAAACATATAGCTTTTTAAAACAAATATTTGAATCGGTTAAAGCTGAAAAAAATAAGCTAGATACTTCTTGTCAGTTACTATAATAGTTGTTTGTTAAGAAAAAAGTGTCATCATTTGTTTTTTGTTCAGCGTGCATTATCTGTATATTATTTGTTTGTGGTAAAACTGTAAATTTAATTGAGAAATTTTAATATTATATTTAGTATAAAATGATGCATTTAAGCATCATTTCTTAGATATCAGTTTTGTTTGTAAAATGTAAGGTAATTTGAAATCTAACCCAACCCGGTTAGAAAAAACGTAATTTCTGTATTCCATTCGCTTAACAATACGACGTCATACAATTTTTGGAAAAATTGGTGGCAAAAATATTTTTATTTTTTTTTTAATTTACGAAAAATTTTGTTCTCGGGTAAGCACAATGTTCAAGTTGATAGCAAAAAACTAATTTGGAATTGGAAACCAAAAATTATTTTTTATGAGCAATGACAAATTGTGTAGTGAGAAAGATGGTATCGGTACATTTAGTGGATCCATGTTAAAACTTCTTAATTGGTTAATTCTGTACGTTTTTGAATTAATTGAGATTTGGTACATATGAATATTTAAAAAAAAATAAAAAATTAATGGTAACCTATTTATTTGTATTTTGTTGTATCTATTAATTATTATCTAATTAATAAATTCAATTTAGAATTTATAAATTAATGTTAACAAATAATTTTTTTAAATGAAAAAAATAGTCTAGTATTTGGTAAATAATGCCCAAATTAACACAGGACTTTATTACTAAAAAGTAAAAACTATCGATATAGTATATGTATTTCTATAACCAATAAAAGAATGTTCTTCTGAATATTAAAACGCAATTTAAGCAAAGCCCGATGTATTACAAAGACCTGTATTTGCTGTAAATCCACTAAGTTATTGTGCGCCTTAGTACCTACAGACTCCAAATTACAGCACGAATTATATGATACCAGTACAGCCCATACTATTGATTTGCTGCAGTTCAAATTTGCTAATAGAGAAATGTGATGAATTAAATCATCAGTCGCGATAAGTGTAAATGTCAACTATAAAATAAAGATAAATGATCTACCTAAATATTTACTTATACAATTTGGTTTCATTAATCGTTACATAATTTTTTTAACCGCTTTTAAATTGCAACGGACACCGAAACAATAAAAAAAACTGGAGCTGAATTATAACTCTCTGGATACATCACATCACATGTATGAAATTAAAAACAACAAATAATTTACAGACACCAACTACATCTTGCGAAATTTTAATTAAATCAGATAATAATTATTATACATGCCTTAGAACACATGAAATATTAATGAAATCCGCACATCAACATAAATAATACCAAAAAAAAAAAAGATTTGTGTGAAACAATTAATTAAAATCGTACAATCGGTTCTAAGGAATGTTGCTGCGCACTCCTTTTACTCGTCCCCGTCCGTATGAAATCAAAGACCTTGAAAAGGTGAAGAAAACTGATATTACCTAATTGTATTTTTTTTTTTATTCAAACCTCGTCGTAATACTAAAAGCTATCGTAAAATTAACAGAATATAATTATTTGTTATATAGGTTTTTCACTTCTAATTCAAGTTTTTTCATTTCAAATTCAATTTTTTTCATTTCTAATTCAATATTTTTCATTTCAAATTCAATTTTTAACTTCAAAATTTTCTCTTTATTCTTTCTTTTCTTTAAATTTTTTTTTGTCATTATCCAATATTATTAAATTAATATACAATCGTAAAATATGAATATGGAATTTCAAGTCCTGTTATTCGTCCCAATGGACGTAATTATCGGCGAATTCGCTCACCAGTAGAATCATCTGATGATAGCAATGTAGGAACTTCATCTAACTTGGTTGTTCGTGCTAGCGGATATCATAGAGAACAATACTCTAAAACTAGCATAGACAAAAAGCAGATATTGATTAAATGCTATGAAGAAGGCAAAACCATCATCGAGGCAAGTGAAATAGCTGGAATCAATAAAAATACCGCCATGTCTATAATAAATAGGTACAAAAAAGATGGCATGAAAATTGTTAAAAGAAGTCGTGGTGGTACAAGAAACATTAAATTGACTGATGTAATATTAAATCAAATTGAAAAAATAATAGAAGAAAATGCATGTGTTACATTAAAACAAATAAAAATTAAGATATTTGAAACCGAAAACGTCAGTTTGTGCGCAGCTAGTATTGAATAACATTAAAAAATGCTACAATCAATTTGGACCGCATGAATAGCATAAATACAATTGAACTACGTAAAGTATATGCACTTAATTTTTCACAAAATGCTCCACAGACACGAGATAAAATAGTGTTTCTAGATGAATCTGGTTTTAACTGCCATCTTCGCAGAACCAGGGCAAGATCAAAAGTAAATACTGCTGCTCATATAATAGTACCAACTGTCAGAGGACGAAATGTTTCCTCATAGCGGCTATGAATTTAAATGGTATTATATATAGCAAAGTAATAGCAAATACATCTGTGAATTCAAATATTTTTATAAAATTCCTTGATGAATTATTTGTGAAACTGGCTGCTGATAACATCACAGGGGCATGGCTGGTTTTAGATAATTGTACTATCCACAAAACCCGTGAAGTACGTGAAAAAATTAGTGAAACAACGCACACACTCGTTTTTCTTTCTCCATACTCGCCGATGTTAAACCCAATTGAAAAGGTTTTTTCAAAGATCAAATTGTCGGCGAGAAATTTGCTGGCAAATCCACAAAATAATATCAATTTAGAAACTGTAATCCAAACATCCGTGGCAACAGTTACAGCGGCCGATTGCAATAATTATTATCTGGATATGTCAATGAAATTGCCTTTGGCAGCAGTTGGACAACCACTACATTAATTGTTAATATCTTTAATATAGTTATTTATAGTTTGTTTTGTTTTAAAAAATAAAATGCAATGTTGTTACCAATTTCAATTTTTTTTAATTTTTGGCTATAGTAGTCAGTTTAACAATATATTTGTTTTGTTTAAAAATACTTAGTTCCTTCAGTTTAAAAAAATTAAAAATAAATATCAATTTATTTTCAAATATTGAATTTGAAATGAAAAAAAATGAATTTGAAATGAAAAAAATTGAATTTGAAATGAAAAAAATTGAATTTGAAATGAAAAATATTGAATTTAAAATGAAAAAACTTGAATTAGAAGTGAAAAACCTATAATATATTCAAATAATATCAAATTTGTGACATTTTCTTATGCTTAGCGTTGCAATATTGTTTTTTCTGGTGAACTTAATAGAAAATTGTGTGGGTCAGGAAGGAGCATTACCCCCATTAATCCTCATGTAAAGTTAACATTTAATAAATCACATTTTGTAATAGCAAAGAAGAAATTAAAATCATCGAAAAAATTAAAATCATTTTATTTAATTAAAACTTTTCATACCTAATTATTTAAAATAAACTTTATTCTTTTCAACAATTAATATTTTAATACCGTATTTGTAAAATTTACTTAAAAAAATTTTTTTTGCAGAAATAAACTTTTTCTAATTGAATTTTTTTTATAACAAAAAAAAAATTAAATTAAAAGAAATAACAAAACAAAATCCATTAAAAACCCATCATTAGCATAAATTACTCTTACGTATTTATGTACTTAAGATTGTATGTGTTTGGCTTTATAAATTTGAACTTTGACATGTAGGCAGCCACCCAAGGATATGAATTATTTTTATCCCTATAAAACTTAGCTATTCTTATTTTATGCATATGTTCTTTAGATATAATATGTAACGTTATATAAAGCACAAGATATCCTTTTTTACCCATACAACAAAAATATTTATTATCCTTTTTAAGAAATTTGTTTCGCAAAATATTTAATTTAATTTTAGAAAAGAAAAATACGAATATAAAAAAATCCTTTAACGATGCTTTAAGATTTTTTTTAAGCTATTTATATGTATATATGTATATTATATAATTTATAAATATTTATATAAATTTTGGTTATGTAATGATAAAGTTTTAATTTTAGCATTAGTATTGAGTTTATTTTCTTTAAATAAAAGTTTATATTACACGTAAGCGAAAATATAATAATAATAATTCCTTAGAAATATAAATTTTGTATTAAATTAAAAATCCTATTTTAATGTTAATATTTATTCTAAAAATTTCTTTAGTTGATTATTAATTTTAAGTAGATTTTTAAGGATTTACCATTATTGAGTTACAAAATTCGACAAAAAAACAAATATAAAAAAATTAATACAGAAGTAAAAATAATTTATATTGTTCGTAATAAAGGAAATTTGAGTATGGAATTCTGATAAAATCTTTCAAATAAATAATTATAAAAGTTAAGTGATTATTTCCATAAAGAAATAAAGGAATTTTGTGTATACATTAATAATTGTACAAAAGTTAAAAAAAATATATTTAAGGACAGTTACTGTGTATAAATAACAGTTCACCGTATAGAAAATTCACCTATAACTATATAAGCAATATCCCAATTTATCGTAATTGAGATTATTTATTTTGTCTCAATAAATAATCAATGCGGTAAATTGCTTTTAAATACGCCATATATAATATGCTATACGTTGAATTGGAGAGCGGTTTAGAATGCCGAAGCGTAAAAAGTCAAACCCTTCTGAATTTCATCGGATTAGAATTCTAACTTGTTCACAATTTCGACACAAAAAATGATTAATTTTATTATTGGTAAACCTTCTTTTTGTAATTTACGCTTTTACGTATTCGATTTGGAACTATAGTATTTGTTATTGTCATACACCACATGTGCTAACCACGGTTCTGGTTAGCACATAAAGTGAATGAAATTTAAACATTAACTAAGAACTAGTACATTCTCAATTTAAAAAAAAAACACAAAATTTATTATATAGGTAATTACTATACTCGGTAAATTTCCATACGCTGATTTTGATATACCACGTTAATTTTCCGAATCCCAGAAAATTATGTGAAAAAGAAAATTAATAAAATTTGAAAAATTAAGAAATTTTATTAATAATATTTTGAAACATTAGTAAATTAATATTTATGATTTTCACATTTAAATTTTATCAGCAATTAACTTTTTCATGTCTTTGAATGTGTCATATTTGTTGGCTAATCATATCATTTCAAATTTTAATCGTTTGTTGTAGCAGTAGCAGTAGGATACTGGCTGATTTGATCAGCCCTGGCAATCGATTTTAAACCGGTTTAGTAAAAAATCCAAATACAGAAAAAATAACTACTCATATAATAGTAAAAGAATTTTGTTAAAATAAATAAATTATAAATATCAATAAATTTAACCATTCAAATATTTCTTTATTCCTGGAGCATTTTTACATATTTCATTTATTATTAAATCAATATTTAAATTTAGTATAATATCTTTTTCTATTGACATCAACATTAAAGTTTCCAAATTTTCCTGACTTAATGAGCTTCTTAGTTTTTGATTATTTTAATTTTCTTTTATAGTTTTTATATTCATATTTATATATTTTTATTTTCTCTGGCCTTTCATCGGACGTTATAGACAGGCCCATCGGCAAATTCCCAGTTGTCCCGCCGGCCCAGTCCTTCATTGCACTATAGTTGAATTTTACTAAAAAATAAAATAACTGGCAATTTTAGTAATTCTTCTTATCCCCTTTGTAATATTGTGATCCAAAGAGGATTGCCGATATAAATATTTTGAGTTTGGAAATATTAGAATTATTCGACAGTACTTTTATACGGAACTGTAGGGTTGTAGAGAATATTCTTATACAAAACATATACAATTATCATTTTTTGAATTAGCTTGTATATAAATATTTTTAAGCAAAAGCAAAGTATAAAAAATGTAAAATTTGTTGACAATGTTCCAATAGGAACAACGAGTTTTTTAATAATAATACACTTAATCACATAAGTTCGCATGTAATACAACAATTTGTAAAACTTAACAATTTTTTTCCTTATATGATTTGACATTAACTACATACATAATACTCGTATAACATTGTATATACAGTAAAAGTTCTTTAATTCGGAAAAGACGGAGGGAAGGTCTTTCCAAATTTCCGAATTAACGAGATTTCTTTTTGCAACAGATCGGGTTTTTATAATCGAGTTTTCCTTCAATGTTAAAGTTTTATATTTACCTCTACTGGTTGATGGGTCATTTCTACTACCAGAACACATTTTGAATAACTTAAATTAATATAATGCACTTGAATGTAACTTTAATTTAAAACCTTTATGTGTATACTTCAATGTTACTTAAAATTTGAGCAATAATAAATGCCGGTAAACTGGAAGTTAATTTGACTTCTATAATGCTAATGAACATTGGAAATCCCATAACTATTTCAAAATAACCGAAATAGCATACAATTTTTTTTTTTTTTTTTGACATATCCCAGGAAAAAATTTACTACATACAGAAGATTATTTTTGTAATATTATTTCAACGCAAATATAATGCGTTAATATGCGACATTTACAGAAATACTAAAGCGTAATAATAATCGTCATTAATAGGAAATAAAAAATAAAAAATTACATACACACTAACATTTCAATAATTTTCCACAATTATAAAATAGAAACCGACTCCTTTTAATTCGGAAAAATCTCTCTAAATCGGAATATATTTTTTTTCCAAATTAATGAGCTTTCCGAATTAAAGAGCTTTCACTGTATATATAAGTTTATGTTTGGGTAAAAAAAAATTATTTCTTAAAACATTACTGTTTCAAACAAACAAACAAAGAACTTACGAACGAAATATTTATAAATATATACAATGTATTTTAATATAAATATTGTACAGCAATATTACTTTATGAATTAAAAATTGTATTTGATAAAAATATAAAATATAACTACATATATTTCATGACAGCGTTTGTCTTATTATAAATTATAATAGTCAAATAAAGTGACAAAACAAAAATGCATGGGCTGACATTAATTTTGATATTAATTATTAACAAAATCGGAGATAATGAGTAAAATGTTGTAGAAAGATGGGTAATTGGGTGTTAGTTTTGCTTTTTATGTAAATTATATTCTGTGGTGTACCACATGGTACACCCTGTGTTAAAATGCAACATGGTACACCCTGTATTTAATTCTTTATTAAATAAATTGATTTTGTCAAATTGACAAAATCTAAATCAATTAATTTATATTAATTAATTAATAAATATTTTAAATATAAAATGCTTAATTAGCAATTTGCTATAGCATATTTATTAATAAATTATTAAAGGTGAATTACCTTAATGCATTTCAAATTGATTTAGTGTAAATGTAATTCGAGAAATGCATCCGGTCAATTAAAATCATATAAATAGCATGAAAATCGATAGAAAATCATCAGGACATATTTGATCACAGGAGCAATAAGTTGTGATTAATTGATAAATTATTAAGAATAAAGTTGTACTACCAACTGAAATTAATAAAGTCTCTAACAGCAACTGCACTGGTTTTACTTCATTGAATCTAGAATCTAGGTACTGGTTTTACTTCATTGAATCTAGCTTCACTAATGAGTTTTTTTTTTATAATTACATCAGGTACGTTCACCTCTGGAAGAAATTTTAAAGAAGGAACCATCAGCTGGTCCACGGCCAATTAGTTTAGAAGAATATAGGAGAAGAATAGCGGGAAAGAAGCAACAGCAACATCAGCACCAATTATTAAGGAGAAAACTAAAGGCGGTATATTAAAGAAGACAAAAAGGAATATAGCGGAAGAATACAGGTTGCTATGTCTTCCAACCTGCAGCAAGGAAGAAGCAGCCAAACATAGGAGGGAAATACAGAGTTTGCGCAAAATTTTGAAAGATCAAAAAAGAAGGAGCCATTAGATCTATTATTATTTTGTTTAATTATTTTGTTTAATAAAATTTTGTTGAATTAAAAACATTATTATGGACAATTTTTTTAATGGAAATTTATAAAACAATTATACAAAATTTGCTTAATAAAAAATCTTCGTTGATTTTTTAAAAAAAACATTATTTATGGACAATTTTAATACTGTAGGCAGTTTTTTTTATATTAAAATAAAAAAACATTATTATCGAAAGGAAATTTTAAGTTATAAAAAATTGTTCAAAAGTAATTTTGTTGAATACTTAAATGAATGAGAATAAATTCAGTAGCGTAATTGACCAAAAATATCTACAAGCTCCAGGAAAGCAGAATAATACAAATAACTGAACCAATTTCGTCAACACCACACACAGCAGGTAATAGGAAATCGGTTACGTTTAAGGATATAGTTAATAAGAATTTGATTCATAGATACAATACTAGAAGTAGGAAACAAACCACAATGCCTGAAACAGAATTAGAACAAATTTTAGAAACACAAAATACCACAAATACACAAAACATACCCACACCACACACCACACACCACAACAATTAAATACACAATTACCACTAAGTAGTACCATACACACAAGGTTTTTAAATCAAGAAAATACTTATAATTTAAGACATAATATGACGCAACCACTAACTACAACCTATACTTTATATTTAGCCGGTATTCCAAATTTCACAGGAGAAGGTGATAGGGTAGTATTAGAGTTACAAAGATTTGTGAAACTAGCTGACGAAGCTTATTTAGGGAAATAAGAGTTTAGGGTTTAGGGAAATTATTGAAGTTAATTTCGTGCCAAGGAAGTCGGTAGTACATCTGAAAACAATAGATGAATCCAGACAATAGATGAATCGGTAAACTCTTTTGGAGATAGAATAAATATGAAATATGCTTGTCTTTAATATGGAATTATGAAACGGTATAGCATTGAACCAGGTTCTATGTTACAGGAAGCTGAAGAAACGGCGAAATGTGTGTTTATCACAGGCTTAAGATCAGAGACCATTAAACAGCACAAGATTTTAGAAGTTTCGAAGAATTATTAAAGGGAACAAAACGTTTTGCAGAACAATTAGATTTATTAACACCAACACGACGAGTTAGTCACACAAATGAAAATAGTGATAGCAAAATAGAGAAAATGTTTGGAGAACTGGTTACTTTATTAAAAAAATAATCAAATTGTTTAATTACCACAGAGAACAACGGTGAATAACAGTAGTCCATCACCATTTAGGAATAATTCTTAAAATAATAGAATTCTTAATAGTAGGACATATTATCCCAATAATACTAATAACTATTTCAGTAGAAACCCTACTAACCATAATAATCCATTTAGACAAAATTCTGTAACAAATAACAATCCTAGATCCTTCCATAACAATAAAGAAAGAAATGGTGGACCAATTACATGTTTTAAATGTGGGCAACCGGGGCATATCAGTAAAGATTGTAAAAATAATATGCGCCCAAACCAGGTAATTAAATGTAACCTTTGTAGAATCGAAGAACATTATGCAACGTAAGGAGAAACGCCGCTGCAAAAGTAAACATTTTTACTAACACAGAAAATGATTTGTGGTGTGATTGGTGTGATCGTCGAGGTCATTTGGAACTAAATTGTTCTACAAGACAACTTTATCAATCAAGGTGTCAAACAAACGCGGGAAACGACAGGCGAGTGGCGCAAAATATCCGTGTTGACTCCTAAATCAGAGTATAGGGGCGGGCCCAAAATTACCAAACATTGGACCCGAAACTTTAGTCACATTACCATTAAACATAAGTAAAAGAAAAGAAGTACCGTTATTAGTGGATACAGGTGCCCAAATCAGCTTGTTAAATAAAAATAGTTTAGCTAAAATAAATAAAATAGATAAAAATAGGAAAATGGAAGTAAGATCAATTCACAGTGAAAGTAACACCATGGGTACTTGTACAGGAACTTATTCTGAACATGACCAAACCCATGCTCAGACTGTACACAGGAACGGTCACGGGGCATTTACTATTACGTCAACATGCTGGGCGACTCAAAATGACAACTGAAACAGTTTGTAGAGTCTGTTTTGATGATGACGAGACAGTTGAGCATCTTTTATGTCACTGTCCTTATCTGTGTAATAAAAGGTTAAAAATTTTCGGTTCCTATTTTATAGGGGATTTAATAGAATTAAGCAGTGTAAAACCTGCGAAGTTGACAAACTTTATGAAAGAAGTGGGATGGCACGATTCGTGCTGAAAATGGTCAACGTTTCGTAAGGGTAAGGGGGTACAACGGGCCGTACGGTCTAGAAACGTGGTTTGGTCGCTCCCATTCCCCCTTCTCAAACCAACCAACCAACCATAAATGAGTTACTTGCTCTTGATTTAATTTTGACATTGGTGACCTGTGATAATGAGAGTATGGATGTGCAAATTTAAAGTGATTCGGAAATACAATCAGAAAATAATAGCATCTACACACTAAATATGTAAGTATGGTTGACTACCTTTACAGTTTACACACATAAAAACTGAACTCAAATTTTGGATGAAAATATGGTTATGGAAAATTATTTATATATAATTCGATAAACTTTTAACATATGAGCTATATTATATATAATAATTCCTGCAAACGAGTTATATTATATCGTACAAGAAAGAATGAACATAATACTAAGAAATCAGTGATAGAATTATTTTTTATGAATTAACTTGAGATGAATTAAATATGTACATATATGTCAAATTATTAACACAAGGTTCACGTGTACTGGTTAAGTGAACTTATTAACTTATTACATCAAAGTCTCAAATTAAATATATATAAATGCTATAAATAAATCTAAAAAATATAACCGTTTATTATTTCACTTAAAAAACATTTTTTTTTCAATGTTTGTTCTAATTTGTATAATTTTACTAAAAGTAAGTCATTACCTGTCAGAAGATATTGGAATTTATATAAAATGAAAATGTTAAATATTATATCTTCGTCCTCGAATGGATATAAGTTTTTTTTTATATACCATTATAATTCTTTCTTTTTATACGAATAGTCTAATTTTTTTTATGTTAGTAAATTTTCAACAGTTTTTTACTAAACTTAAAATATGGTTACAGAACTTTTCTATATATAATTCCATTACTTTTTTTTATAGTTAATCAAGAATTTTTAAAGTACAAATATATCCTTGTTTCTATACGGCTGTGATAGTATATAGAATTCAAATAATAATAAATTCATTCAGTAGAAAATTTACTATATGAAGGAAAGAAAGTTAGGTTCTTTTTTTGTAATATAGAATGAAAAAAATCTATAAATTATGGGCTTACAAATTGGTAAAATTTGTTTTTCATATTTTTCTTAAATCAGCAAAAACTTTCCGGCTATTTGATTATGTGATTTTGGAATATTGCATAGGAAACTGTATAAATATTTCCTTTACATTATATTTAACAAAATATAATAAATAAATCATTTTTGTTTAATTTCACTTTTAAATATTAATTATATGAAATTTAAAAACTCTGCTATTTATTAAATGAATAAAAATTTAATAAAATTATATCTTTTAATTTAAAATCATAAATATTATTAGAGTTCTAATTGGAAGATTTTTGGACTACAAAAATGACTTACTATTATTTTGATTTGTTTTACTAATTTAAAAGGGTTTTTAAAAGTTTTATAATTGAATTGTAATTATATCTAACATTTTAATTGGAATTGATGTGAGTACTTGTCGTTGACTATATTAAGTAATGTAATTTTCATGAGAGAAATTATAAAAAAAAAAATCCATTCACTCATATTAATATATTTATATGCAATCTTGAATTTACACTTAGGCTGAAACCAAAGGCCCTTTATTTGGCATAGTTTTCTCGAAAAAGATATTATGAAACCCAGATGTAACCAGATTACAAAATTCTTAATTAACTAATTAGTAATTTTTTTATTTTTCATTTTACATTATTTTCTAAAATTTTATAACACTAAAATATGTATCTGAAAACAGATCATATCAGTCCAAAATTTCTTTTCAATCAGACACAAGAAGTTTTTGGAAAAATATGTACATCTAAAAAAACGAAACCATTATGACGACCCTATTAACTTTTCAGTCTAGGAACTTTTTAAATGTAAATACGCGGTTGTTTATATGCTCTTTACTTAAGTATTCATTCTTCAAAAATCATTAATTTAATTAATATCATAACTAAACTAAAACGTATTTTTGGGAGTCTTATTATTATCAATCTTTGATAAATACTAAATAAAAAATAATGTTATTACACAAAATTATGTTACAAATATTATCAAAAATAAATCAATAATTTATATTTTATATAAATAATTAACTTTAAAATAATTTTATAGTCGCATTACTTATCTAAATATACTGAAAAATATAATTTACCAAAGAAATCGATTTAGAAAGATAATTTCACAATAATACAATAAATAAATCTCATAACAAAAGAATTAAGTTTTATGAATTGACAAATCAATTGATATTGATGATGTTGAAAACATAAGAGAAATATTTGAATGAAATATTTCAGAATTTCACTTTAGTATAGAATTTAATAAATTTTTAATAGATAAATTATTTCATTTAAATTAATAAAGTCAGACAACATTATGATTGGAAATGATATTCAAAACGATGAAATACGGATTAATATTTGAAAATTTTGTTAGAAAATTAATTGGAAAGTGATTTTTTTTAATATGGTTTAATGCAATTTTTGTAGTATAGGTGTTTTGGAATATGATTACTTGCACGCGCTAACAAGAGGTATCGTTATAACACCGATAATAACTTAAATTGATCTAAAAGCATACCATGTCCATGTCCGTGTCCGGCAGTAACAAAATTATGAACTTCATACTGATGTAAACGAAATATATTAATATGTATATTACATTTTAAAAGTAATGTATATATAATTTTAAATTTATACATTTGATTTTGAACCAAAATACACGTCACAGTCAGTACTGAACATGACAAGAACATATTAAAAATTTATCAAAATCTATTATCTTCATCTTTATAATAACTTTTAATAACGTAAGGGCATATACAAAATCTTTCAAAAGTCCACAAAAGTTAGACTATAATTCAAAAGTTTTGACGGCCTGTATAATATATAAAAACATTATATTCTAGTAAGTTCGTGATCTTTGATCCATACTGCTATCATGTTAACTAATATTAATATAATACATTTGGTTGGGAATTCTATATGTACTTAATATTGTTTGCAAATATTTCGTTTGGAAAGTATCGAAAATGGATTTTATTGTGGAATTATAGATCTACCATTGTGTACATAATATGATTATATATTTTATGATGAGATTTAAATGTTTTTGAAAATATCATTTAGAATAGATTTTTTGTATACATCATATATATATTTTCAAGTAGTTTTACTAACCAGGAGTGTTATGTTGGACTTGGACCTGAAATAATTGCAATTATTTGCTATCCCTAGATAATTCACTTTGTTTTTATTGCTTCCAGAATTAATTAAAAATAAACACTTTATTTACAGATTTGGTTAATTTTTGGAGTGCATTCCGACAGTAAATACCGAAAATTTTAATTAATATATCAATAATACGCCGTCGACTAAAATGAATGGAATTAATTTGATATCACTGCAAAAAAAAATAGTTATTGAAAAATAGTTTTTATGTTAGAACATTAGTGTATAGACTTTGAAAGAAAAATATCACAAATTCGGTTTTATTTGATTACAATACTACTTAAAAATTATTATAGCAACAAGTCTTTTTTTTATTTTTTATTATTTAATTTACTTTTTAAAATCTAATCAGCTAGATTTATAATTACTTGAAATTATTAATTATTGTCGAAATTTTATATATCACAGGTTTCTACATAAAAACGTTGTCAAATAAATTTTGATAGAGAGTATGGAGATGTCAGCAGAATCTTGCAACTCTCCTACCGAATTGCTGCGAAATCATATATAGTATTTAGAGTTTAAAATTTATATAAAAATTTTGTATGGACACAAATTTCCAGATTAAATCTACAAGTAATTTGCTTCATATATCTAAAGATATATGAAGCTTTGCGGTGGGGATGCAAAAAAAAAAAAAAAATTGAGATTTTAATTGATTTATCCATTTTCGATATCAAGGAATCTGAATCCGTGATAAAAATTTATCTGTCCGCCGTACGGCGTACGCCGTACGCAGGGTAAAAATGCTCTTTTTGCAATGCTTAGAAATAGTAGTAAACCAATTCCGATTTTGACAAAATTTTAAAGAAATGTAAACAATTGTAAGTATGTCGTGGTGGGGTGCATTTTCAAATAAGTCAATTGCAACCCCCTTAAAAAAGGGGTCGAACACACCCCTTTTTATGCACACGAAAAAACACTGCTTATATATTATGGGATTTATATGCCATTTCCTCAGTACGTGCATACACACTATCTAATTAAATTTATAAACAATGGGGGGTATCGGACGCAGCCCCACGTTTTTATGGGGCTTTGAAATTTGAATTTTGGAAATTTAAAATAGCTATAAAATCCTCTATATTTAAACTAGGATATTGTACTTTCTACGTAAAGTAGAGAGGGTAAAAGTATTTCGAAATTAGATGGAAATTAACCCCCGCACCCCTTTCACGTTGCAAAGGGGGGGTGTTTATAAAATAAGTTACACCCCCTCTGTGCAGGGGTAGATTTAAAAACTGAGAAAACTGTTTCTTAATAATATAGTCTTACAACTTTACTGAAAAAATCAACCCTCTAACCTCAACCCCCGCTATTTTACAGGGGTGACAAGGTAAACATTTTGAAAATTTATATATTTTCTATTTAAATTTGATTTTTTTAGGATTTAAAATTCCATAAAAACTAAACTATGAAAGATGGGATGGTTTAACTTTTAACTTAGGTCTATCAGATTAGATTCTTTCTAAATAAATTCATTTTGTTACCACCCGTCCCCTTTGGGTGGATAAGGGGGTGTGTTTATAAAATAACTTACTCCCCCTCTGAGGAGGGTTAGATTTAAAAACTGAGAAATTAGTTTTTTAATAATATAGTCTTACAACTTTACCGAAAAAATCAACCCTCTAACCTCAACCCCCGATATTTTACAGGGGTGACAAGGTAAACATTTTGAAAATTCATACATTTTCTATTTAAATTTGATTTTTTAAGATTTAAAAGTCCATAAAAACTAAACTATGAAAGATGGGATGGTTTAACTTTTAACTTAGGTCTATCAGATTAGATTCTTTCTAAATAAATTCATTTTGTTACCACCCGCCCCCTTTGGGTGTATAAGGGGGTGTGTTTATAAAATGACTTACTCCCCCTCTGCGGAGGGGTAGATTTAAAAACTGAGAAAATAGTTTTTTTAATAATATAGTCTTACAACTTTACCGAAAAAATCAACCCTCTAACCTCAACCCCCGCTATTTTACAGGGGTGACAAGGTAAACATTTTGAAAATTCATACATTTTCTATTTAAATTTGATTTTTTTAGGATTTAAAAGTCCATAAAAACTAAACTATAAAAGATGGGATGGTTTAACTTTTAACTTAGGTCTATCAGATTAGATTCTTTCTAAATAAATTCATTTTGTTACCACCCGCCCCCTTTGGGTGGATAAGGGGGTGTGTTTATAAAATAACTTACTCCCCCTCTGCGGAGGGTTAGATTTAAAAACTGAGAAATTAGTTTCTTAATAATATAGTCTTACATCTTTACCGAAAAAATCAACCCTCTAACCTCAACCCCCGCTATTTTACAGTGGTATAATTTAAAGGGATGCGAATATATGCCACAAAAGAGTGATTGAACACAAGATATATGAAGCACTCTTCCAACTTGGCAGCTTTTTTATTTTGGTTTTATGGAAGCATGTGTATTTGAAAAAACTTTTAGAATTGTGAGTTTGATATTATTTTGAAATCTTTAAATTAAAACCCACTATAAAAAGTTTTATATTAGTTTTGATCTCTTTCTATACAAACTTTTGGCAAAATCTAGGTACTGAAATGAAGGTATTATTTGACGATTGTATTAACTGAAAATGATATAAAATTGCAAAAACAATATTTATGTTTTTAACCCATGGCTGCAGGCAGTGATCTATTAATTTATCTATTCCGCTTACCACAATGTATGAGATTTAAAATAAAATAACAACAGCAACTTTTAAAATGAACAAATTTTGTAAGTTATAAATAAAAATATTCAAATATCCGCAAAAAGCAAGAAAATATTTCTTGCTATTTTAAATCTCAATGTATGAGATTTAAAATAAAATAACAACAGCAACTTTTAAAATGAACAAATTTTGTAAGTTATAAATAAAAATATTCAAATATCCGCAAAAAGCAAGAAAATATTGGTTTGTCTAATATTAATCTTAAATAAGTATTGCTACCATCTGAAATGATTATTGTTAACCACAATAACATCAGGCTTCCTTGAATATCCTCAGATAAAAATATATTTTATAGTAAATTTTTTCCCATTATTATTATTGCTCATAAAAAAAATATCGAAAAGGATTTTCTTGTATACGTTAAAGGACATTGAACAAGAACAATATAACTAAACAAGCAAATTTTGAAGAAAAAAAAGTATAAGATATTTCGAGATATATTTTGAAAAGACATCACGTTCTAATATTAAACTAGGTATACAACATAGACGTATAACCATAATTTTTACTGACTGTACAAAAAAACAGACAAAAAATAAATAATTTCTTCTCTAATATTTTCGTTTCCAAGCAACTTAGTAGAACACCAATTCTATAATATACAAATTTTTATTATATGACGTATTTATGTTAGACTGGACATTAAAATACTTCTAGTATAACCGGAATAATATAAAGTTTTTCATAACTATTGTTATGTTTTAGTGTCCATGAAGCAAAAATGTCCCTATTAGTATATGTATTTTGTGTTTGCATATATGGATAAGTTGTAAGTAAATATATATAAAATTCTTGCTATATATATATAAAGTTCACGATGACATTGTGATTTGTTTATTTTTTTAACTATCAAAACATTAGTTTATTTTTGTATATTTTAATTAATTTTTTTTTACGAACTGTATAATACAAAGAAAGGTATTCTTTTAACAGGTAAATTTGATACCATAACTGATTTGACCAGATTATAATATTTTATGGTCATCTGAAGCTATATGTTTGATAATCTTGTTTCTACGTTCTATACGAGAAAAATGGTGTGGTTAAAAAAAGCAATAGTATTACAAAAATTTGTGTCCATGATGTGCAATAAAACAACTTGAAACTGTAATAGAGAATCCTAAATGATACATCTCTTAATGCAAAATATTCATTAATAAAAACATTAAGATGATTATTGGAATATTACTCTTTTATACAAAACTGAACTGAATATTGGTTTAAAAAGTGATTTTGTTTATGAGTACAATATTGCATATTGTGCGACAGTAAAGGATTTAATGAATAATAAAAATATTAACTGAACAAAACGATAGGTGAGTATTATGGAATTTTTTAGAAAGTAATTTTCACCTAAATTGAAATTTGTAATTTTATATATTTAATATATCCAACGGTGCAGTCTGCCTATACCCATTTACAGAACAGATCCGAAAATAACCAAAGTAAATCTGTTGCTAATAACTCTTAGACTTAGACTAACTTGCGGTTTATGCTAGACTTTTTCTTGGACAGAACAACATATGTCTACAAAATGTCAAGTGTAAACCAGACAGAACTTCTGTTTCGACAGAAAACTCGCGAGTTTTCTCTAGGCAACTTTTCAGATTTTTTTGTAGATTTTTTTTGACATTTGTTAAGTTGCAAATGGCGATATTTGATAAAAATGTAAGATTTGCTACTGAAATTTAAAATTTGATTACTTTGCGGTGATTAGTTGAGCCCAAAAATTAGTTTACTACTAAATAAATAAAAGATATATATTATTGACGTGTGAACAACTATATTATTTAAAATATTTTTATGAAAATGAAATATTAGACAGAAGCGTGTTTTTTTTACCTGTCAAAAAAATCTGTTATACAGAAAAGTCTAACATTTCTGTCAGACATTTATGGCTACTGTAATCACAGCGTAACACAGGGTTTGCACTCGAAATTCATTCTTTTGCAGTTCAAATTCACCTTTTTTCAAATCAAATTCAAGTTTTTACAAATCAAATTAAACCTTTTGCAAATGAAATTCAACAGATAATAAAAAATGTTTCAAAAAATTTATTAATATTAAGACGCATGAGGTTGAGGTACGTGATTTAGTCGAAGACACTAGACACTCATTAGTTTTTCTTCCGCTTTACTCCCCCATGATGAACCCAATCGAAGAAGTATTTTCTTAAATAAAATGTTGTGCGCGTAATATATTAGCTAATCCTGGTAATACATTACATTTAACAAATGTAATTGAACAATCAGCAGCAACTGTTAGTCCGACAGATTGTAACAACTATTACGAACATATGTGCGTATATACAATTGCCGTCTAACAATGTATAACAATTATTTTAGTTACATCAAATCTAAATTGTGTTAAAATAATTTAATTTTGAATTTGTAAAAAATTATACTTCTTATATCTAATCTAAGTATATTAACAAAATATATGTATAAAACTTGAAAAACGTAATTTCTGTTAATTTTGATTGTATATTCTTGAATTTTTGAAATATTGTTAAATTATGATTAACAATTGACACGTCGAAGGAAAAAAAGCTGCTAACTAGGGGGAGCAGATAACTCATAGTATGTTGTTTAACAGCGATTTATGTCGAAAAGTTTTTTGTAATTAACATTATCTTTGTAACAAACAGTGGTTTCTTCAAAAATTGCTCATCTTTATTATTTATTGATTTAATTTTATATTTTTATTTGTTTAATAATAAATAATATTATTAAAATAACTATAATAAGTATAAATATGCGTAATCACGAATCCAACCTGTGTACAAAATTTCATTGAAATTGAATAATATTTACCATATGTTCTAGAACATATGAAATATTAATCGGAAATTTTAGCATGGACCCCCTCAGGCTACTAACTTCTACCTTAGTCTACACATGCGTAATCACGAATCCAACCTGTGTACAAAATTTCATTGAAATTGAATAATATTTACCATATGTTCTAAAACATATGAAATATTAATCGGAAATTTAAGCATGGACCCCCTCAGGCTACTAACTTCTACCTTAGTCTACACATGCGTAATCACGAATCCAACCTGTGTACAAAATTTCATTGAAATTGAATAATATTTACCATATGTTCTAGAACATATGAAATATTAATCGGAAATTTTAGCATGGACCCCCACAGGCTACTAACTTCTACCTTAGTCTACACATGCGTAATCACGAATCCAACCTGTGTACAAAATTTCATTGAAATGGAATAATATTTACCATATGTTCTAGAACATATGAAATATTAATCGGAAATTTTAGCATGGACCCCCTCAGGCTACTAACTTCTACCTTAGTCTACACATGCGTAATCACGAATCCAACCTGTGTACAAAATTTCATTGAAATTGAATAATATTTACCATATGTTCTAGAACATATGAAATATTAATCGGAAATTTAAGCATGGACCCCCTCAGGCTACTAACTTCTACCTTAGTCTACACATGCGTAATCACGAATCCAACCTGTGTACAAAATTTCATTGAAATTGAATAATATTTACCATATGTTCTAGAACATATGAAATATTAATCGGAAATTTTAGCATGGACCCCCTCAGGCTACTAACTTCTACCTTAGTCTACACATGCGTAATCACGAATCCAACCTGTGTAGAAAATTTCATTGAAATTGAATAATATTTACCATATGTTCTAGAACATATGAAATATTAATCGGAAATTTTAGCATGGACCCCCTGAAGGTATTAACTTCTAACATGGCCAAAACATGCATAATCAGAAGGTCTACCTTTGTGCCAAATTTCATTAAAATCAGATAATAATTACATGCTATAAAACACGTAATTATATAAAATTCGGAAACTAAAACTGTTTTCTAGGAACCCCCTGAAGGTCTCCAAATTTCAGGAGAGCCAACTAGATCCCAAAATTAGCCTATATATAAAATATCTTTGAAATCGGTTAACAATTACTATATGCTATAGAACATATGAAAAAAAAAAATTAAAAATTAAATCGGAAATTTAACATGGACCCCCTAATCCTACTAACCTGTAATTTGGTCAACCAATGTAGAATCATGATCTCAACCTGTGTACCAAATTTCATTGAAATCGGATAATAATTACAAGCTGTAGAGCATAAAGAAAATATTCTTCGGAAACTAAGTTGCTCATATATTAGTTTCCCATGAACGTACTGTACCTACCAACTACAAATTTGTGGAGTATCAAATAGATAACTAAATGAAACTGTGTGTTCAATATCATTGAAATTGGGTGAAAGGTACGGTAGATATAGATAGTTGAACTTATGAAAAGTAATTACGGATTTTTACATGGACCCACTGAAGTATTGACTTAAAATTTTACAGACACCAAGTACATACGGAAACTATCATATGTACCAAAATTTATGCTAATTAGATAAAAATTACTATATGCTCTAGAGTATACGAAATTTTAATCGGAAATTTTACCAGGGACCCCCTGAAGTTACAGACCTGTATCTTGGTAGGCTTGTGGACAATCATGATACCAACCTATGTTTTAAATTTCATCCAAATCTGAGACATGAAATTTTTTTTATATTTTCCCGTAGAACAAAAACACGTAGGTTGCCACATAAATGGGGAAATCTAACATGGTCCCACTGAAAGGATCGATCTCATCTTGTACCGGCACCTGCGCGAAGTCTGTTAGAGCCTGTGTGCCCAATTTCATTAAAATCGGACAAGCGGTTCTAGGAGATGTTGCTGCGCACATAAAAAACGTACGCGTACGCGTCCCCCGGACACTTTTTTTTTTTGCATTTTCGGACTCCCCGACCTCGGAAACGCCTAGAAAAAAATTTTGAGCGAACTTTTTTTTTTGACCATCCAACCCATCACCAGACTTCATAGTATTTCATACTATTCGTAAAATCAACTTCTAAACCAAAAATATTAATTTTTTGAAACATTATCAGTTGAATTTGATTTGCAAAAGGTTTAATTTGATTTGTAAAAAGTTTAATTTGATTTGCAAAAATGTGAATTTGATTTACCAAAAAGTGAATTTGGTTTGCAAAAGGATGAATTTGATCTGCAAACCCGTTTTGGATATGTTGAAGTTGAAAAGTTAAATTGTTAAACAAATTTACCCACAAGTTTTTTTTTTTTAATAAAAGTTTCGAATACTGGATATCAATAATAATGTACTTTTATAAATATTTTTAATGAACTTTAAAGGATCTTTTGAACATAATATTCATTATTGTATTTATGTGATTGTGAACATTTCTCGATAATTCAAAATCTTGTAAATTCATATCTCGTGTTGAATATTGAATTTGGTCAATTGTGGCACTAAATATTGATTTATAAAATTTTAATTTATTTTCATAGTCAAATAATATATTTATCCCGAACACTCATAAATTATGCCATTAATGTCTCATGTTTAGTTAAAGATTAAATATTTCGTTTTTTCATCGGTCAAATGCTATTATAATTACAAGTTATTTTCTAATTCCTCATAACGATTTTATTTATTTATTGCATTTATTCATAACAGATTGCTTATAATTTACATGTTTGAGAGATTAGAATCTAAAATATATTCTTTACAACTCAGATATTTTTAGTGTATGAGAAAAATGTTTAATTTAGTAGTTGAAATTAACTAAGGAAAAGTTTAACAAAACCTTTTGATGATCTGTAATAAAACGTAACCCTAAGTTAAAACTAAATTATAAATAAACAAAATTAAGTAATTAATGTTCGAATAAAGAACTAATTAAATCGTACTCTGAAAATTGACAACTTTCTATAAATTTATGTCGCATATTTTCACAATATGTTATGAACATCTCTATATTGATTGAACGGTGGTGAAGCAAGTGAGTTGAAAAGTATCATAAAATTTCATCAATTTTAAAAATAATAGTACTGCTTTCAGTTTATATAGCTATAAATAATTGTTAAAAATTCACTACCCCATTTGTATATAGTAGACAATACGACCCAGAATTCTACCTTATACAAATAAAAACAAAATCAGAATTAATTTACATATTATATTTCAAAGATTTGAGTTCACCAAACCGAAAACCCTCAAATACAAAAAAAAAAATACATTAGACTTAAACATTCTCATACATATATCTTCAGGAAAAAATAGTTATCCATTGTTGAGTCCATTCTCGCTTATTTCGTAACCAAACATCAACTTTTAAACAAAATAATTTTCCGTCCGCAAACAGAAACAGGCATTATACGTCCAAAGCAATTGTAGTATTCTTGTAAGAAATTCACTATGATCCTTTAAATGTAATTCGTAGAACGTATATAGACAATGGAATTGTGTAGCTATAATAACCAGTATATTTTTATTAAGAAAATAACATTCAATTTCGAATTCATTGAAGTTCAAAATAGGAAAATAGCAGAATAAAAAAAAACAACAAACGAAAAAATTGTATTATATAAAAAAATATAGATGATAACTAGAAAATACTCTATGAAATTGACAGAAAGCAAATAAGATTCCTTCTATCAGATCCTAGGTCCTAGTAATCAAAGTATTTTTTTTATGTTTTGATTCTTTTTTATGTATTTTTTCTGTTCAGTATTTTAAAAGAATGCATAATACATATAAATGTTTTTCTATATTATTATTTTGCTTTGGAATAAGGTCAGACCACAAGTTTGTATCTATAATAAAAAAAAGTTTCTAAAAAACCGAAAATAATTATAATTTGAACGATAGCTAGCTATGCTTAGGTTCAAAATCGGACCTTCAATTTCTCTATATTTTCTAGTTTTAAATGAGTAAACGTTAGTAGCAAAATTTTGCAAATAAGTATGTAATAACTGTGATTTTAGGACTGGGAAAAAGGCTTACTGTTGAAACGATTTGCTTGACAACAAATGTTTCACTATTATATATTTAGTTTGCAGCAATTAAAATTTGCTTTACTAAGATTTAGCCATATAAAATTAGTACGTTCAAATTGCAATATCATATCCGGTTATTGATGTCATATTATATGCTATCTAAAGTGTAAAGTGTACAAGAAAATGAAAACTAACTTCAGGATACGTCCAATATAAAATAGTTCATAAAAGTTGCCGAGGAACATAGACAACAAGTTGCTAAATTATGAAAAGAAGAAATAGAAATAATCAATAATTTATTTATTAATTTATAATTTTCGATATGCTGCTACATTTGATTTTCGACAATTTATATCAACAATAAAGTTTTACAAATAATATTTAATTTAACATTCCAAATCGTACACGAGCTAAGCAAATTTATTTAAATAAATATAGTAATTCATTCTGCACTTTTTAAGAAATTTTGTGTATTGTTATTTTCCATTTGTTAACATTGTTTAAATTTCAAACTTACTTGAGCTCTTTGCAAAGCAATACTTAAATTTTGTAAAACAAAAATGCATACACCCAGAGAACAACGCCGTTTGTGGCAACCGCATAAATTGCCCTACCGAATAATTCGGTCGTAAACATGTTTTGTATTAACATTAGCAGCAATCGCCTTTTTGATGTTAATAGAAATGACAAAGAAGTTATGTTTACCTATAATTGCATTGAATTCAACCATATTTCACTTCCCTGAACCGAAAGGAATATGTTGGTATAATCGATTGATTGTTACAACATACTCTGTAATAATTGGCATGATTGCATGAATTCATTTGTTGCAATGTATTAATATTGTTGCTAGTAGTACATTTCACAGTTCGTATGATTGCATCAATTCGTTTGGTTCAACAGAATGATATTGTTAAATTAATTGAACTGGAAAAATAGATAAAAATACAATTAATCCAACTAGAAATCCTGTAAAATAACTAGAATTTTGTCTAAATAATTTAAATTAGAAACTAATTTATTGTATTTTGTTGCTAGTAAAGCAGATTTCAGTTAGTTATTTGAGTGGAATTAGTATTATTAGAAAAACTTCTAGTTATTTTAGTAGATTTCTAGTTAGATTAAATATTTTTTAATTTATTTTTTAAGTTTAACTAATTTAAAATGAAATTTTATATACATATATAAAAACTTTATTCAATATAAAAAACACAAATTATATTGTAAATATTTTATTGTACAAACTTAATACCACATATAATATACTTATTTTTTCAAGAAGCTCAGTGAAAATATATTTCTTGTCTACTAAAGTAACGTAGGCTTGAAGATTATCAAAAGACCCTACGAAAGCAATTCGTGGCTGCAGTTTACAATTTGTGTCTAAAATTGACCTTTCATAAGTATCCGCTTTTTCCAATAGCTAAGAAAAAAAAACATTAGTGTTAGCTACATTTTTAACTTTAAATTTCGGATATATAATTTTATGAATTATTTTAAAAGTAATTACGAATTTTTACATGGACCCACTGAACTATCGATCTTAACTTTTACAGGCGCCAAGTACATACGGAAACTATCATATGTCCAAAATTTATGCTAATTAGATAATACTTACTATATGCTCTAGCTAGAGCATACGAAATTTTACCATGGACCCCTTGAAATTACAGACCTGTATCTAGGCAGGCTTGTGCACAATCATGATACCATCGTACGTGCCAAATTTCATCCAAATCTGAGATATGATTTTTTTTTACATTTTGCCGTAGAACAAAAACAAATAGGTTCCCACATAAATGGGGAAAGTATCGATCTCATCTTGTTAAGACATCGGGATGATGTCTGTTAGAGCATGTGTGCCAAATTACATTAAAATCGGACGAGCGCTTCTAGGAGATATTGCTGCGCACATAAAAAGCGCACGCGTACGCTTACCCTTATCAATTTTTTTTTTTGCATTTTCGGAATCCCTGATCTCGGAAACGCCTAGAAAAAAATGTTTAGCGAACTTTTTTTTTCGACCATCCAACCCATCACCAGACTTCATAGTTATACCATAACTACTTGTAAAATAATGCTTAAGGTATAAGGGCAATAAAACTAACCCAATGTAACATATAAAAAAAAATGTGTAATATCTATGAAAATTTAAAGAGAAAGGAATCTTGAATTCTGATGGCGGCAAGTAACTTTTTATGGTTGTCAGTTTATATAGCTATAAAGGAAATGCTATTATAAAAATATTTTGCTCTTTTTTTATTATTTATATCATATTCTTTTCCGTTCTTATAGACGTCATCTTGTGCTTGAGGTAAAAATAGAGGGAACAAAATATTTTAGTTAAGTAGCAATAAAAATGGAACAATTTTCAAATAAAAATGCACAAACAATTCTTTAAAATAAAAATTTAAAAAAAAATATATATTTACGTTTATGTAGTAAAAAATGTAAAACCATATTTTTTTATATAATTGAGACATGTACATGTGCAATATGCATGAAATTCCATGCAATATAAGAATAAGAATAGAAATAAAATTATTATTATTAAATTATATTATAAATATTAATTAGCGCAAAACATAAAGGACAATATTTTATTATTTTAAAATGAAATATTAAATTTGAATTTACTTTAACTTTCAGCAAGTAAAAAACATCACGTGGGGTATCAATTTAATAGGTCTGGAAGAATAAGTATCTTTGGGGCAAGTACTGGTAGCGTTTAGGGCAACAAGGGTCATGTGGGGGGCCTGAAAAATGGGGCCAAAAATAATAAAAATCATGTGGGGTATGAAATTAAAGATCTCAATGAGTACATCTCGTTGGGTAATGTTTCAGGTAAACAGGGCCATGTGGGGCCGCCAAAAATGGGTCCAAAAGTTCACTTTGCATCGGTCGATAATTTTTTATATTGTTTGGGTTATATATATTAATATAAATATAATAATAGTATAGTATATATTATATATATTTACATATATTAAGTGTATATGTATATATATATAATATATACTATACTATTTATATATCTATATATATATAATATATACTATACTATTTATATATCTATATATATATATATATATATATATATATATATATGTATATATATATACATATTATATATATTATAGTAAATATATATCAACAATATAAAAATTCTACAGTTTCTGACTAAAACTTAAAATATTTGACCGACTAAAAAGTATGAAATAAAAAATAAATAAAAAAAAACATTTTTTAAAAATACTTTCCTTTATAAATAGTAATATGCGACTAAAAACTAATAATAACAATACAAAAATTATATAATCTTACTTTCTTCTATGTAGAGTTTCAGTAACTGCTTTGTTGCAGTTACAGTTTCTTCACTAAAAAGGTACATTATTCGGAATTCTAACAAAAACTTGTAGGCCCAAATTGCCATAAAATTTTACCAACCCTATATCATTGAAGTTGAAGCTCTATACTTCTAAAGGAAAAACAAGCACTATTCTTTTTATCAAAATAGTTTTTGATAGTGGGGCGTTTTTGGACGACAACCGGTCTCAACCATTAGTATTTTACCCTTTCTTTAAATCACAATTACATATTCCAATACTTATGTACCATTAGTATTTTAAAATATTTTATATTTATTAGTTAATTGCAATGACAAATTTGAGAATAACTGGTAAACAAGGAATCACAATAACCTTCTGTATATCTCCAGGTTCAAAAAAGATATAAACCTCAAGGTAAAATTAAAACTGGGTGAGCGATTTAATCTCAACTGCAAAATGCAAACTTCCATATTATAAATATATTAAAAATATAACATAATATGGAAGTATATGTATCTGTCTGGGCTCTAATGTCCGGCTATCAATATTATTACTGTAGTTATTTTTTTAATAAAATGTGGCGGACGAAAAATTCTACATCACACAGAGTGAATAGAACTATACATATTGAAAACTATCAAACGGCGATCGCAGTGTATGTATGATGTATGCTTGAGGAATACCCATCACAGGGATATTTGGGGTATAATAAATTACGAACCTAAGCATATGAAAATTCTATATCTTTTCCAATGAAAAAGGAATATATATATATATATCTAGAAAGACAAAAGACCGTACGACGCAAATAAAGATTGCACATTTCTAACGATTATTTCGAATTTTGGACTATTTTAAATTTTTCTAATTCCGAATTATATAAAATCTTTGGTTGTTGCGAAAGTACTGTGAATTACATAACACTGTCGTACACAACTACTATATACTAGTTATCTGCTCCCCTAGATTAGCAACATTTTTTATTCACTTATATTATTGATTCAATTTACTTTACTAAAATAAAAAAAAAATATTTTTATTTGAGGTTCGAATGCTGTGATATTAAAATGTTATTTGTTTTGTTAAACAATTGGAATAAAATGCTAACAAAAACCTTAAAAAAAGCCTTACTTATACTCACAAAATAAAATAGCTCCACGTATTTAACATTTTTTTATTTAAATTCATTTTTTTGTGGGCAATAGTGTTTACTGACGATGTTTACTAACGAAAGAATATTTTGTCGTATGATTTTAAAAAGGACAAAAAGGTACGAATTGTAGTCACAGTTATTGTTGCTTAAATTAAAAATTAAAAAAGCAAAAAATTATTCCCAAAGAAAAAATATCTTATACGTGAAAATATGCCGATTTTTTTTTTAAATTGCCAATCTATTTTAATTTTTAAAGAAATCTTTTTATTAAAACCATTTTTTTCTAGTAATGAAGAAATAACATAAAAATATACTTATATAATTTTATTATAAAAATTCCAAATAAATACATTATGTCTTGTTAAAGTAATCCGCTTTTTAAATGATTATTTTTATGCTATACGGTATATGATATTGTTAGAGTCACAGTGTAAAAAAAAGTAAATGTATGTATACAATGTTCACTCTAATTAGTAATTGAGTATCTAATCGTCATTAATTTGAGACACACGCTCCATCTTCCCGTTAACCAATAAAATGGGGACCTGGAGAAAGAAACCGATTATTTGTTTTGGATCAGCGAAAACAATCATAAGGAGATTAATATTTACTATATTAAATAGAAATAATTATATAAAAATTATAGTAACAAAACATTAAATTATGATTTAAAAGGTTACCACATACTTTAAGAGCTCACAGTTCTGAAAAAAAAATATTTAAATGTTACCACTATCTTTAGGCTTAACCTATCTGCAAAACACGCTATTACTCAAATCTGTTAATTTGAGTCTTTAAAATATTTAAAAATTTAATATCATGACAAAACGTGCTAATTGTAATTTCTTATAAAAATCTTCAATGATGTATATATTTCTTTATTATTTTAAAGACAAAAATAACATCTTGCCATTTATAATGAAAAATATATGTATATATAACATAAATACATAATAAATTCACTGGCTTAATCTCCGTTTAATCTGAAGTTTGCTGTAACTAAATAGATATTGCATAAATTGATTATTAGGAATTGTAAATACATTTACTGAATTGACTCTAAAACTATATGTGTCAACTAAGAAATTTAAGTCCCCCCGGGGATTCCACCTTGACGCGGTGGTGGGGCTTAAGTAGGATCGATGAGCGAACTTGGCGATGTCGGCGGATACTGTAGCTCAGTACAGTATCTGGCAGGTCTAACCATGCCGATAAGGCCACGAGTGAGGTCTGAAAACTAAGGGCATCCACAACAATATGGACCATGGAAATGAAAAAGGACAAATCGATGTCAACACAAGTGGCGTCTGTACCTACGACAGGCGGCGAGGGCTTGGATCCGCAAGGATCTAAGTCGCCAGTAGGACCGTGCATGAAGGTGGAAACAGACCTTGATTCACGTATTGTTACTGAATTTGATCTAGATGAAGAATTTCGAGCATTGTCGCAATCATCATCTACGACTCTTGATTTGGGAAGTCTAGAGCTAGGGGGTCTGTCGGATTCTAGTTCCGACATGGAAGTTGATGGTAATAAGACCATCATCAATCTGAAAGACTCCACGGAGAAGGAAGTTGGTAAGGTAGGCTCCAGCACCGTACCAACAGAGACAGCGTTCCGGAAGATTAACCCACATACGGGTGTTGAATCTAGGAACATGAGGAAAGATGCTCTAAACAGAATTAGAAGCGCAAGAAGACGGTTGCAAAAGTTGTCATTAAGAGATCCGAAAGAACTTAGTGCCTGGGACAAGGAAGAACTTGTCGAAGCCAGACGCATAGTTGAATCGGTTGAATTGAAAGAACTGGTTAAAGTGTCGACCTCCAATGCGTCTGGTAAGCAGACTAGGGAGGCTGGCACTGAAAAGGTGAAGTCAACATCATCAACCTCCGATGCGTCCGATAAGAAGACTAGGGGGGGCTGGTGATAGACGAGTTGTTACGGCATCTCGATCCGGTGCGTCTGGAAAGACTAGGGAAAGAGATGGTCGCGACAACAAATCGCGTACTGATCCGAAGTCTACTGCAGGAAAAGCCGCGGTAGCCAAGGAACAGTACGGGAAGAAGAGAGGAAGATCAGATGACAACATAATGCCGAAAACCCCTAAGATGGTTAAAGGTATAGCTGATGAACTACAGGTAGCCATTGTGGACGAGGGATCCCCAGAAGGGAAGTTCGAGAGCGACCAATGGCTTAAGGTTGAGGAGAAAATTCAAGATGCGCTAATCGAGCATTTCGCATCCGGCTCAGCGGACGAAATCCAATTTGATGGTGCAAGTTGGGAAAAAGACTGTCGAAAGAGTTCTTGAGCACTACGCTATGTAAGCTTGATGGTATCTGGGAGGGATCAAGGCTGAGAGCCATCCCGAGAGCCGATACCGTAAAGTTTATGAGGCCAAAGGCGTGGATCTGGGTACCGAAGCCGTTCCAAACGCCGGATAGGTTGCTAGGTTTACTAGCTGGGCAGAATAAAGATCTGAAGGCAGAGGACTGGAAGGTGCTGAAAGTCGATGCTAGAACGGAACGTGGCCAGCACTTCCTGGTTAGCATCAGCAGAGACTCCCTCCCGTTCCTGGAAAAGAACAGATACATGGCTAGGTTTAGCTTGGCGCATGTCTATGTGAGGATGGTGGGTGGTGGTGGACCTGACGATGGAGGTGATCCAGGTAAACCTCCACCACAGTAGGGCTGCAACAGGCAACCTGATCGGGTATATGAGCCAACACAACATCAACGTTGCGCTCATACAGGAGCCGTGGATCGACAGTAGAGGAATAATACAAGGTTTAAGAGGTAAGGATTTTAACCTGTATTTTAAAGGGGGCGTAAGTAGACAAAGATCTTGCATTTTAGTTAATAAAAAACATAAAATGTTTCTTTTAAATGATTTCAGTGATGAGGACAATACAGTGGTTGAATGGGGTAGGAGTAAGATGGATAAGCCTCTACTCCTAGTCTCATCGTACATGCCATTCGACAGCGTGGATCAGCCACCGTCAGAAGTTCTGAGGAGAACGATAGAAAGCTGGAAGTATGATTTACTGATCGGATGTGATGCCAATGCACATCATACGCATTGGGGAAGTACAGACATCAATAACAGAGGTGAGTCTCCTTTAGATTATATTAGCGGTACTAACCTTAGTTTGTGTAACAGGGGAACAGCCCCTACTTTTATAACTAGAAATAGAAAGGAGGTCTTAGACCTAACATTAGCCACTAATTCTAGTTCACTAACGGTAAAGAACTGGAGGGTGTCGGATGAGGCCTCGCTATCCGATCACAGTTGGATCAGCTTTCAAATTGATTGTAAGCGGGAAGAAAGGGTCAGTTTTAGAAACCCTCGAAAAGCCGACTGGTGCAAATACAGGGAGACTTTCGATGGGTCCCTGAAGGTGCCAGCCATATAACGTCTAACGAAAAGTAACATGATTGACAGGGTGGTTGATGACATTGGCACTCTGATGGCAGATGCCTTTGACAAAAGCTGTCCTGTCAGTCGGACGAAAAACGGTAGAAAACCACCGTGGTGGAATGCCGAGGTAGAAGAGTGTAGGCGAATTGCAAGATCGCTGCACAACAAAGCAAAAAGGGAGAACTGTATAGTCAACTGGGACAACTATAAGGAAGGTCTAATAAAGTTTAAGTACACAGTAAGGAAAGCCAAAAGGCAATCATGGAAAATGTTCTGTGAATCAATGGAAGGTGTCAATGAGACAGCAAGAATGAGGAAGTTATTGGCGAAGGAACCAACCGTTCCGAACTACATAACAAAAGAGAATGGAGAATGGGCGGAATCATGCCAGGATACACTGGATGAACTGATGAAGGCCCATTTTCCTGGCTCCCGACCAGTGGACAATGAGTGCACACATGAAGGGACAGGAGGCTCACAACAACTTTGGGAGTTAGCCAAAGCTATTGTGACAGAGGAGAAGGTCGTATGAGCGATCAAATCATTCGCTCCATATAAGTCACCAGGTCTGGACGGTGTTCGACCGATTATGCTGCAAAGGGCTCCTGAATCGCTGGCAAAATGGTTGGTAGTGATTTTCAGGAGCTGCCTATATATGGGGTACATACCGAGAAGCTGGAGAGATGTGAGGGTTATATTCCTACCAAAAGCCGGTAGGAATAGCCACACTACGGCAAAGGACTACAGACCAATCAGTTTGTCATCCTTTATGCTAAAGGCAATGGAGAAATTGGTGGAGGTCCACATAAAAAGCAACTGTCGAGATGGCTCTCTTTCGACAGCACAACATGCTTATTGGAAGGGAAGGTCAGTAGAGACGGCACTGCATAATACGGTGTCGCAAATCGAAACGTCGCTGAATTATAAGGAGTACACATTGGCAGCGTTCCTTGACATAGAAGGAGCGTGCAACAATGTCAGGACTGAAGCCATTGAGAAAGCGCTAGGTGATGCAGGTGTGAACAGAGGTGTTGCAATCTGGATTGGCCAGATGCTGAAGACAAGGAACATAACGTCAAGTTGGGGCACTAGTGAAATAAAACTATCTGTAACCAGAGGCACACCACAGAGAGGAGTGCTATCGCCATTTCTGTGGTTGCTGGTAATGGACAGTGTCTTGAAGGAATTGGAGAGGAAAGGGTATAAGGTTGTTGCATATGCAGATGACCTTGTGATTCTGGTAAGTGGGAAATTCCTGGATACTATCAGCATGTTGATGGAAAAGGGCCTCAACATAGTAGCGAAGTGGACTGATAGCTGTGGGCTATCAGTGAATCCAGCCAAGACAGAACTGGTTCTTTTCACCAGGAAGAGGAAGATTCCAGTCTTTAAGCTACCGTCGCTGAACGGAGTGGAGCTAACACTCTCGAACAGCGCGAAATATCTAGGAATTATATTGGATTCCAAACTGAACTGGAACAAGAATGTTGAGGAAAGGGTGAAAAAAGCAACCACTGCATTATTTACATGCAAGAGATTTTCAGGCATGAAATGGGGAATTAGGCCGGATATAGCATACTGGCTCTACATCAGCGTCGTGAGACCTATACTCATGTACGGTGCGCTAGTATGGTGGCCAGCAGTGGAGAAGAAAACGGTGATGAGAAAGTTGGAAAAGGTACAAAGGATGGCGCGCATAAGTGTTACGGGAGCTCTTCGTACCACACCAACTAAAGGCATGGAGATCATTCTCGATCTACACCAAGTGAGCGAGGTGGTTAAAAACAATGCAGCGAAGTCGGCATTGAGACTTCGTGAGTTCAATGCCCTAAAATTTAAGCCGTATACACATAGTGGTATACTGGAAGAATATCAACTAGATACTAGAGGAGTGCAAACAGACTATATAGTATCACAGATGTTCTTTGAGAAAGATTACAGCATTCGAATCCCGACAAGGGATGAATGGAACGGAGATCTGGTAATACCGGAGAATGGGATTGCTATATTTACGGACGGATCAAAGACAACCAGCGGAACTGGTGCGGGTGTCTTCTCTGAAAAACTAAATATAGAGGAATCAGTGAGGTTGCCAAACCACAGCAGTGTGTTTCAGGCGGAGGTGCTAGCAATAGAATATGCGGCCTCACTAGCAACGATGAAGGTGATATCACACGAGAATATTACAATCTACGTCGATAGTCAGGCTGCCATCAGGGCGCTTGATTCAATGGTAATAAAATCAAGCTTGGTTAGGAGATGCAGAGCTGTGCTTCAGACACTCTGCAGAATTAGTACGGTAAAACTTTGTTGGGTACCAGGTCATTGTGACATATACGGGAACGAGCAAGCTGATGAACTGGCTAGGAAGGGCTCTGAAAAGGATATAGAGGTCGCTGATCAATCTATTCTTGCCCCATTGGGTGTAGTGAAGAAAGAGATTGACAGAATCACAGAGAAGAAGGTAGCTGAAATATGGTTCAATACCCACACCTGTCAGGTGACGAAAGAACTTTGGCCAGAGAGAAACCTTAGCAGGACAATACTGCTTTTATCACAGAACAGGAGCAACCTGAGAATGTCGGTGGGCATAATAACATGGCATTGCCTATTAGGAAAAATGGCTAAGAGGTTGGGGCTAACCACGGTGGACTCATGCAGAGGGTGCCAAGACTTGAGTGTAGCGGAAGATATCAGTCACATGCTTTGTGACTGCCCTGCATTAAGCAGGAGTAGGTATCGCATTTTAGGTAACTACCGTTTCAATGGACTTGAGGAGTTGGTAAGGATCCCGGTCAGGGATCTGCTAAGGTTTGTTAAGAATGCGGGGTGGCTTGAACAGCAGTAGAGGGTAAAGATTGTTGTTACAAGGGGATACCTATGGGAAAACTAGTGGCTTAGTGTTGGGGATATAATCCCCCCCTTACTAACTAACTAACTAACTAAGAAATTTAAGTTGATATAATGTTGATATTAATAGAGTTAAACCCTCGGGATGTGATTTCCAAAGCTTTCATAATTTAGTTTTAGAACACTGTAAAAGGATGTTACGACCGGCAATTTAGTATATTTATCAAATTATAATGTAATTATTTTACACTATAGATTTGATAAATATTATTTATTATATGAAAAAAAAACACGAACCACCATTACTTTTTATTTTTTTTTAAACATTATAAACAATCAAATTCGCGTCGCGATTGACATTCGATTTGAATTTTCGAATTTGAATTTGACAATAGTCAAACTGGCCGTGGTAGTAATATTTGTTGGAAATAAATTATTGATTTCCAGTGCAACATCCGAGTTCCGATAAAATAAGGATAGGAAAGTTTTAGGAAATTATCGTATTAAGTGGAGCCCTAGGACAGCAATTTAGGAAAAGAAAGTGAGAAAGATAGTAAATTATATTTAATGATTTGAAAGGATTTATATAAATAAGGGATCGAATGATTATGAGGGGAGAAAGATATAGAAAAAAAAGATAGGTAGAAATTAATTAAGATCGGGTGGAGTAGAGAGTTGGCGAGTAATAATTGATTTGATAAGACGTGATCAGAAAAATTTTGTATCATACACAAAAATTAAATTTAAATAAAAATTCACACTAAATTAGTTAAACTTTTAAATTAATAAAAAAAAATTGTAACGAAAAATAGTAAACTATCGTTACTACGATTAATTAAAAAAAGTAAAAGTTATTAGTCAACCAGGAAAAAAAAAATTATAGCGCAGCAACATAAGAATAATTTTCGAGCGGAAAATTATTTGTGATTGATAGTCCAGATAATAGGGTCAAATTACCAGTAGCATAATTTTAAAATTATCTAGACTAGACCATAGAAGAAAAATTTAATTAAGAAGACATCATCAGAGAAAAGTTCTTCAGGATGACCTCTAAATAGTAATAGAGGACACTTGAAGGTTAAAAGAGTGTTAGGACAAAGTAGCGGAGATAGAACACTGGAGGAAGTAGGAAGATTGTTAATTTAGCTAGGAAATATATTATTGTTAATTCGAAAGTTGAGTATATTGTCACTTATAAATATAATTAAAATTTCATTATTTTATTGTATGGATATTCAGAAAAATTATACTAATAAATAAAATTTAAAATTTTAGAAAAATTAGTGACTATATAGAAAAATGCTGATAAAGCTAGCAACAGCTGAAGGTCCTGTGCACATGATCCTCGGTGGAAAAAAAATTGTAAGAAAAATTAAAAATTAATACAATCTATAAGGAATCAAAGTGAGTTATTTTGAAATTTTATTTATTGGTCTTTTTTTTGAATATATTAAAATCATATATATATATGGTGATGAAATAATTGATTAAACAAGTGGCAATATAAATCAGCTAGATAAAAAAAAAATTGAAATAAAATAATTTAATCTTTATTTAAATTGTAAATTACCTAGTTATTATGAATATATAGTGTAGATTGTAGAAAAAAAAAATATATAAAAATTGATATTGTCTATAGATCCAATTAATTTTCTAATTGCCGTTAGATGTCACTAACCACAGGTAGTGATGAAAATTAAATTTGTTTCATTTAAATTATATTAGATTTGAATTGGAAAAAAAATTAAATGAAAAATTGTTTGGATAAAATATATATTTTAAATCAATAAAATTTTTGATATAAAAATAATCTGAATGAATTTTGAAAAATTTAAATAATATAAATTTAAATTATGATTGAATAATTGAGACCAAAGGATTGGTGAATTATATAGATTTTTTTATTATGAAGAAAGTAGTAAATTAATGTAATAACATTTTGAATTTAAAAACAATAGTAGATTATTTTCTTGAAATAAATAAATTATATATATTGAGTATATTATAAAGAAATATGGTTGTATTACGAATAGTATGAAATACTATGCAGTCTGGTGATGGGTTGGATGGTCAAAAAAAAAAGTTCGCTCAAAATTTTTTTCTAGGCGTTTCCGAGGTCGGGGAGTCCGAAAATGCAAAAAAAAAAAGTGTCCGGGGGACGCGTACGCTTTTTATGTGCGCAGCAACATCTCCTAGAACCGCTTGTCCGATTTTAATGAAATTTGGCACACAGGCTCTAACATACTTCGCGCAGGTGCCGGTACAAGATGTGACGATCCTTTCAGTGGGACCATGTTAGATTTCCCCATTTATGTGGCAACCTACGTGTTTTTGTTCTACGGGAAAATGTAAAAAAAAATTTCATGTCTTAGATTTGGATGAAATTTAAAACATAGGTTGGTATCATGATTGTCTACAAGCCTACCAAGATACAGGTCTGTAACTTCAGGGGGTCCATGGTAAAATTTCCGATTAAAATTTCGTATACTCTAGAGCATATAGTAATTTTTATCTAATTAGCATAAATTTTGGTACATATGATAGTTTCCGTATGTACTTGGTGTCTGTCAATACTTCAGTGGGTCCATGTAAAAATCCGTAAATACTTTTCATAAGTTCAACTATCTATATCTACAGTACCTTTCACCCAATTTCAATGATATTGAACACACAGTTTCATTTAGTTATCTATTTGATACTCCACAAATTTGTAGTTGGTAGGTATAGTACGTTCATGGGAAACTAATATATGAGCAGCTTAGTTTCCGAAGAATATTTGCTTTATGTTCTACAGCTCGTAATTATTATCCGATTTCAATGAAATTTGGTACACAGGTTGAGTTCATGATTCTGCATAGGTTGACCAAATTACAGGTTAGTAGGATTAGGGGGTCCATGTTAAATTTCCGATTTTTTTTTTAATTTTTTTTTTTAATATGTTCTACAGCATAGAGTAATTGTTAACCGATTTCAAAGATATTTTATATATAGGCTAATTTTGTAATCTAGTTGGCTCTCCTGAAATTTGGAGACCTTCAGGGGGTTCCTAGAAAACAGTTTTAGTTTCCGAATTTTATATAATTACGTGTTTTATAGCATGTAATTATTATCTGATTTTAATGAAATTTGGTACAAAGGTAGACCTTCTGATTATGCATGTGTTGGCCATGATAGAAGTTAATACCTTCAGGGGGTCCATACTAAAATTTCCGATTAAAATTTCATATGCTCTAGAGCATATGGTATTTATTATCTGATTTGAATGAAATTTGACACACATAGTAGCTTCCTTATGTACTTACTGTGTGCAAAGTTTAAAGTCGGTAATCCAGTGGGTCCATGTTAAAATGTCCATAATATTTCACAAGTTCAATACTCTACATCATACAGTAATTGGCACCCAATTACAATTATATTTCAAATACAGCTTGAATTTGTGACCTAGTTATTGCTCCAAAAATTTGTATCAGGTAGTTTTATTGTGTTCATGGGAAACTAATATATGAGCAACTTAGTTTCCAAAGAATATTTCATATGTTCTACACCATATAGTAATTACTATCAGTTTGCAAAAAAAATTGGTACATAGGTTGGATTCGTGATTACGCATGTGTAGCCTAATGTAGACGTTAGTAGCTCTAGGGGGTCCATGCTAAAATTTCCGATTAATATTTCATATGTTCTAGAATATATGGTAAATATTATTCAATTTCAATGAATTTTTGTACACAGGTTGGATTCGTGATTACGCATGTGTAGACTAAGTTAGAAGTTAGTAGCCTGAGGGGGTCCATGCTAAAATTTCCGATTAATATTTCATATGTTCTGGAACATATGGTAAATATTATTCAATTTCAATGAATTTTTGTACACAGGTTGGATTCGTGATTACGCATGTGTAGACTAAGGTAGAAGTTAGTAGCTTGAGGGGGTCCATGCTAAAATTTCCGATTAATATTTCATATGTTCTAGAACATATGGTAAATATTATTCAATTTCAATGAAATTTTGTACACAGGTTGGATTCGTGATTACGCATATTTATACTTATTATAGTTATTTTAATAATATTATTTATTATTAAAAAAAATAAAAATATAAAATTAAATCAATAAATAATAAAGATGAGCAATTTTGAAGAAAGCACTGTTTGTTACAAAGATAATGTTAATTACAAAAAACTTTTGGACATAAATCGCTGTTAAACAACATACTATGAGTTATCTGCTCCCCCTAGTTAGCAGCTTTTTTTTTTTAATATTATGAAAATATATTTAGATCTGATTAGCTTAACTATGAGAGGTTGCTAAGATTTTAGATTGGTGGTGATGATGATTTAGTTGGTATTGTAGAATGAGTATATTGCCATAACATCTAGCACAGATCTTGGTGATGGTCGCATGCAAATATAATTATTGAGAATTCGGCATGAATTTTTTTGTTTGGAACAGGAGTGAAGTACAATACCCACCCCATTGACGAGCTAAGCCCTTGCAAGCATGCCGACTTCACGATATCCTGGTTTCCGCTACATAATTTGTATATTTATTAAATTGAACAAGGCCGCAAGGAAATATGTTCAGTTGCGAAACTTATTATGTAGAGAATAACAAGGAACCTAGGAAGATTATACAAAAAAAAATTCTTCTTCTAAAAGGGTGCGTAATACTATTCTATATTACCACGCAGGCTCCTATGCTCCTTATCCATATGTGAAGAACCGCAGCAATCGCGTCACCGACCTACCGGTAATAATTTTACTACATATTTAAAATTTAGTACATGTAATATTATGATCACTCGTCTATCAGGATTTAAGGGTTATTAACAGAATTCGCACTGAATCTGTAAGTGTCAATTCAGTAAATAATCCAACAAATCATGATTATGTGAGTATGTCAAAATTTTGGTCATTAAATAATAATGACCCATTTTACGATGACAACTTCTCGCTGGAAAATAGGTCATTACTTCACTATCGAAATTTTTATTTCGGATATGTTCCACGGACCATCAACCTCTTTTTCAATACCACTTCTCACTGTAAAATGGGTCATCATGAAATTTATTTCAATTATCATGCAAAATAATTCAATTTTTACGAATAGTATGAAATACTATGAAGTCTGGTGATGGGTTGGATGGTCAAAAAAAAAAAGTTCGCTCAAAATTTTTTTCTAGGCGTTTCCGTGGTTGGGGAGTCCGAAAATGCAAAAAAAAAAGTATGAAATACTATGAAGTCTGGTGATGGGTTGGATGGTCAAAAAAAAAAGTTTCAAAATTTTTTTCTAGGCGTTTCCGAGGTCGGGGAGTCCGAAAATGCAAAAAAAAAGAGTCCGGGGAACGCGTACGCGTACGCTTTTTATGTGCGCAGCAACATCTCCTAGAACCGCTTGTCAGATTTTAATGAAATTTATCATACAGGCTCTAACAGACTTCGCGCAGGTGCCGGTACAAGATGAGATCGATCCTTTCAGTGGGACCATGTTAGATTTCCCCATTTATGTGGGAACCTACGTGTTTTTGTTCTACGGAAAAATGTAAAAAAAAATTTCATGTCTCAGATTTGGATGAAATTTCAAACATGGGTTGGTATCATGATTCTCCACAAGCCTACCAAGATACAGGTCTGTAACTTCAGGGGGTCCATGGTAAAATTTCCGATTAAAATTTCGTATACTCTAGAGCATATAGTAATTTTTATCTAATTAGCATAAATTTTGGTACATATGATAGTTTCCGTATGTACTTGGTGTCTGTAAAATTTAAAGTCGATACTTCAGTGGGTCCATGTAAAAATCCGTAATTACTTTTCATAAGTTCAACTCTCTATATCTACGGTACCTTTCACGCAATTTCAATGATATTGAACACACAGTTTCATTCAGTTATCTACTTGATACTCCACAAATTTGTAGTTGGTAGGTATAGTACGTTCTTTGGAAACTAATATATGAGCAACTTAGTTTCCGAAGAATATTTGCTTTATGTTCTACAGCTCGTAATTATTATCCATTTCAATGAAATTTGGTACACAGGTTAAGTTCATGATTCTGCATAGGTTGACCAAATTACAGGTTAGTAGGATTAGGGGGTCCATGTTAAATTTCCGATATAATTTTTAATTTTTTTTTTCATATGTTCTACAGCATATAGTAATTGTTAACCGATTTCAAAGATATTTTATATATAGGCTAATTTTGTGATCTAGTTGGCTCTCCTGAAATTTGGAGATCTTCAGGGGGTTCCTAGAAAACCGTTTTAGTTTCCGAATTTCATATAATTACGTGTTTTATAGCATGTAATTATTATCTGATTTTAATGAAATTTGGTACAAAGGTAGACCTGCTGATTATGCATGTGTTGGCCATGATAGAAGTTAATACCTTCAGGGGGTCCATGCTAAAATTTCCGATTAATATTTCATATGTTCTAGAACATATGGTAAATATTATTCAATTTCAATGAAATTTTGTACACAGGTTGGATTCGTGATTACGCATGTGTAGACTAAGGTAGAAGTTAGTAGCCTTAGGGGGTCCATGCTTAAATTTCCGATTAATATTTCATATGTTCTAGAACATATGGTAAATATTATCCAATTTCAATGAAATTTTGTACACAGGTTGGATTCGTGATTACGCATATTTATACTTATTATAGCTATTTTAATAATATTATTTATTATTAAACAAATAAAAATATAAAATTAAATCAATAAATAATAAAGATGAGCAATTTTGAAGAAAGCACTGTTTGTTACAAAGATAATGTTAATTACAAAAAACTTGTGTACATAAATCGCTGTTAAACAAAATACTATGAGTTATCTGCTCCCCCTAGTTAGCAGCTTTTTTTTTGTTTTAGCTAGAAACTTAGGTCACATTTTTATTAGAAAATCAAATTATTTTTATTGGGGAACCCTCCAATTAGTTTAGTTAAGCTTGTACGTAAGTTCGCATTATGAAACTGGGCATTACACAATTTTATTAACATTACGAATTTCCGTTAATAATTCTAGTAGTTAGTATAAACATAAATTTGTTTCTAACTTAATGGTTCTAACTATATTATTTAAATATTTTTCTTGACAATAAAATCCTATATTATTAAAATATTCATTTTCATTCTCTTATTTCATATATTGATATTAATATCACAGCATCGACATATTGTTTTTTATCATTTTTTTTTGGTATTAAGGAATTGTTTCCTTTAAAGAAAATCCCCTGTTCGTATCATTTTCTTCCGTTATCTTTTTTATGCAGTTTTTTCTTTTAGTTTAGAATTAAATTATTTTTTCTTCTACATATTTTCTTGACATATTTCGATTTTTCGATTTAGCTTTAGCTTTAAAGGAAAAGTATCCTTATATTTTTTTATAGTTTTAAAGAAGCATCTGTCTTCTTTAGATCTTTCGAAATATAAATAAACTATTGTACAAAAAAGAGGCAAGAATTCCATGAAAATAATGCTAAATTTTATATTTTACAAATTTTTTTTTTCTGTCGGCAGGATTTTTATCTAACTTTTTGCAATATGAGTTTTTGATAGGTAAAGATTGTTTTTGCTAGGAAAAGTATTTTGATTCATATGGTATTTTAAGCTTAGATTTTAAATGAAGTTATAAATTTTTCGAGTAATATAATTTGGTATACTTTTAAGAACATTATATTTAAGATGAATTATATTACGAATAGTATGAAATACTATGAAGTCTGGTGATGGGTTGGATCAAAAAAAAAAAAGTTCGCTCAAAATTTTTTTCTAGGCGTTTCCGAGGTCGGGAAGTCCGAAAATGCAAAAAAAAAAAAGTGTCCGGGGGATGCGTACGCGTACGCGTACGCTTTTTATGTGCGCAGCAACATCTCCTAGAACCGCTTGTCCGATTTTAACGAAATTTGGCACACAGGCTCTAACATACTTCGCGCAGGTGCCGGTACAAGATGTGATCGATCCTTTCAGTGGGACCATGTTAGATTTCCCCATTTATGTGGCAACCTACGTGTTTTTGTTCTACGGGAAAATGTAAAAAAAAATTTCATGTCTTAGATTTGGATGAAATTTAAAACATAGGTTGGTATCATGATTGTCTACAAGCCTACCAAGATACAGGTCTGTAACTTCAGGGGGTCCATGGTAAAATTTCCGATTAAAATTTCGTATACTCTCTAGAGCATATAGTAATTTTTATCTAATTAGCATAAATTTTGGTACATATGATAGTTTCCGTATGTACTTGGTGTCTGTCAATACTTCAGTGGGTCCATGTAAAAATCCGTAAATACTTTTCATAAGTTCAACTATCTATATCTACAGTACCTTTCACCCAATTTCAATGATATTGAACACACAGTTTCATTTAGTTATCTATTTGATACTCCACAAATTTCTAGTTGTTAGGTACAGTACGTTTATGGTAAACTAATATATGAGCAACTTAGTTTCCCAAGAATATTTTCTTTATGCTCTACAGCTTGTAATTATTATCCGATTTCAATGAAATTTGGTACACAGGTTGAGTTCATGATTCTGCATAGGTTGACCAAATTACAGGTTAGTAGGATTAGGGGGTCCATGTTAAATTTCCGATTTTTTTTTTAATTTTTTTTTTTAATATGTTCTACAGCATAGAGTAATTGTTAACCGATTTCAAAGATATTTTATATTATAGGCTAATTTTGTGATCTAGTTGGCTCTCCTGAAATTTGGAGACCTTCAGGGGGTTCCTAGAAAACAGTTTTAGTTACCGAATTTTATATAATTACGTGTTTTATAGCATGTAATTATTATATGATATTAATGAAATTTGGTACAAAGGTAGACCTTCTGATTATGCATGTGTTGGCCATGATAGAAGTTAATACCTTCAGGGGGTCCATGCTAAAATTTCCGATTAATATTTCATATGTTCTAGAACATATGGTAAATATTATTCAATTTCAATGAAATTTTGTACACAGGTTGGATTCGTGATTACGCATGTGTGGACTATGGTAGAAGTTAGTAGCCTGAGGGGGTCCATGCTTAAATTTCCGATTAATATTTCATATGTTCTAGAACATATGGTAAATATTATTCAATTACAATGAAATTTTGTACACAGGTTGGATTCGTGATTACGCATGTGTAGACTAAGGTAGAAGTTAGTAGCCTGAGAGGGTCCATGCTAAAATTTCCGATTAATATTTCATATGTTCTAGAACATATGGTAAATATTATTCAATTTCAATGAAATTTTGTACACAGGTTGGATTCGTGATTACGCATGTGTAGACTAAGGTAGAAGTTAGTAGCCTGAAGGGGTCCATGCTAAAATTTCCGATTAATATTTCATATGTTCTAGAACATATGGTAAATATTATCCAATTTCAATGAAATTTTGTACACAGGTTGGATTCGTGATTACGCATGTGTAGACTAAGGTAGAAGTTAGTAGCCTGAGGGGGTCCATGCTAAAATTTCCGATTAATATTTCATATGTTCTAGAACATATGGTAAATATTATTCAATTTCAATGAAATTTTGTACACAGGTTGGATTCGTGATTACGCATGTGTAGACTAAGGTAGAAGTTAGTAGCCTGAGGGGGTCCATGCTAAAATTTCCGATTAATATTTCATATGTTCTAGAACATATGGTAAATATTATCCAATTTCAATGAAATTTTGTACACAGGTTGGATTCGTGATTACGCATGTGTAGACTAAGGTAGAAGTTAGTAGCCTGAGGGGGTCCATGCTAAAATTTCCGATTAATATTTCATATGTTCTAGAACATATGGTAAATATTATCCAATTTCAATGAAATTTTGTACACAGGTTGGATTCGTGATTAAGCATATTTATACTTATTATAGTTATTTTAATAATATTATTTATTATTAAACAAATAAAAATATAAAATTAAATCAATAAATAATAAAGATGAGCAATTTTTGAAGAAACCACTGTTTGTTACAAAGATACTGTTAATTACAAAAAACTTTTGGACATAAATCGCTGTTAAACAACATACTATGAGTTATCTGCTCCCCCTAGTTAGCAGCTTTTTTTTAGATATGTTAGTTGTGCGCAGTAGTTCATTTTAAATTAGGAAATAAATTATGTGCAACTATTTATATTTATAATTTTACATTCGACAGTGGGTATTCAATATATAATGTCGTTTTAGATTGATGAATGTCTAATTTAAAACGGCATCCAAAACTACAAGAATCAGATTCGGCGAAACAAAGCTCTTCATATTATAATATTAATGAAAGCATCGATCCAAACTCTATAAAAGCTTTAGAAATATGAAGTGCCACGATTGATGTTTCACCAAATAACATATGCTATTCGATCGATACGTACACTCTACTGTCAAGTCGGTCAAAAATGCCTGACACCTTACTGTACACAACGGCCGCAATGAAAATTATTAAAATCTTCGCTGCAACCGCAACGATTTTTTCTAGTTGCACACATCCTATGGTAATAAAATTCATTTGTGTTATAAATTTTGTGGCGGTAAGACCTTTGGTAGTTTTATTTAGTGTCAGTCGTTTTTGTGTGACAGTGTATTTTACGAATAGTATGAAATACTATGAAGTCTGGTGATGGGTTGGATGGTCAAAAAAAAAAGTTCGCTCAAAATTTTTTTCTAGGCGTTTCCGAGGTCGCGGAGTCCGAAAATGCAAAAAAAAAAGTGTCCGGGGGACGCGTACGCGTACGCTTTTTATGTGCGCAGCAACATCTCCTAGAACCGCTTGTCCGATTTTAATGAAATTTGGCACACATGCTCTAATAGACTTCGCGCAGGTGCCGGTACAAGATGAGATCGATCCTTTCAGTGGGACCATGTTAGATTTCCCCATTTATGTGGGAACCTACGTGTTTTTGTTCTACGGAAAAATGTAAAAAAAAAAATCATGTCTCAGATTTGGATGAAATTTAAAACATGGGTTGGTATCATGATTCTCCACAAGCCTACCAAGTTACAGGTCTGTAACTTCAGGGGGTCCATGGTAAAATTTCCGATTAAAATTTCGTATACTCTAGAGCATATAGTAATTTTTATCTAATTAGCATAAATTTTGGTACATATGATAGTTTCCGTATGTACTTGGTGTCTGTAAAATTTAAAGTCGATACTTCAGTGGGTCCATGTAAAAATCCGTAATTACTTTTCATAAGTTTAACTCTCTATATCTACGGTACCTTTCACCCAATTTCAATGATATTGAATACACAGTTTTATTTAGTTATCTACTTGATACTCCACAAATTTGTAGTTGGTAGGTATAGTACGTTCATGGGAAACTAATATATGAGCAGCTTAGTTTCCGAAGAATATTTGCTTTATGTTCTACAGCTTGTAATTATTATCCGATTTCAATTAAATTTGGTACACAGGTTGAGTTCATGATTCTGCATAGGTTGACCAAATTACAGATTAGTAAATTTCCGATTTTTTTTTTTTTTTTTTTTTTTTTTAATATGTTCTACAGCATAGAGTATTTGTTACCTGTTTTCAAAGATATTTTATATATAGGCTAATTTTGTGATCTAGTTGGCTCTCCTGAAATTTGGAGACCTTCAGGGGGTTCCTAGAAAACAGTTTTAGTTTCCGAATTTTATATAATTACGTGTTTTATAGCATGTAATTATTATCTGATTTTAATGAAATTTGGTACAAAGGTAGACCTTCTGATTATGCATGTGTTGGCCATGATAGAAGTTAATACCTTCAGGGGGTCCATACTAAAATTTCCGATTAAAATTTCATATGCTCTAGAGCATATGGTATTTATTATCTGATTTGAATGAAATTTGACACACATAGTAGCTTCCTTATGTACTTACTGTGTGCAAAGTTTAAAGTCGGTAATCAAGTGGGTCCATGTTAAAATTTCCAATTATATTTCACAAGTTCAATACTCTACATCATACAGTAATTGGCACCCAATTACAATTATATTTCAAACACAGCTTGAATTTGTGACCTACTTATTGCTCCAAAAATTTGTATCAGGTAGTTTTATTGTGTTCCTGGGAAACTAATATATGAGCAACTTAGTTTCCAAAGAATATTTCATATGTTCTACACCATATAGTAATTATTAGCAGTTTGCAATAAAATTTGGTACATAGGTTGGATTCGTGATTACGCATGTGTAGCCTAATGTAAACGTTAGTAGCTCTAGGGGGTCCATGCTAAAATTTCCGATTAATATTTCATATGTTCTAGAACATATGGTAAATATTATCCAATTTCAATGAAATTTTGTACATAGGTTGGATTCGTAATTACGCATGTGTAGCCTAATGTAGACGTTAGTAGCTCTAGGGGGTCCATGCTAAAATTTCCGATTAATATTTCATATGTTCTAGAACATATGGTAAATATTATTCAATTTCAATGAATTTTTGTACACAGGTTGGATTCGTGATTACGCATGTGTAGGCTAAGGTATAAGTTAGTAGCCTGAGGGGGTCCATGCTAAAATTTCCGATTAATATTTCATATGTTCTAGAACATATGGTAAATATTATTCAATTTCAATGAAATTTTGTACACAGGTTGGATTCGTGATTACGCATATTTATACTTATTATAGTTATTTTAATAATATTATTTATTATTAAAAAAAAAAAAATATATAAAATTAAATCAATAAATAATAAAGATGAGCAATTTTTGAAGAAACCACTGTTTGTTACAAAGATAATGTTAATTACAAAAAACTTTTGGACATAAATCGCTGTTAAACAACATACTATGAGTTATCTGCTCCCCCTAGTTAGCAGCTTTTTTTTAGATATGTTAGTTGTGCGCAGTAGTTCATTTTAAATTAGGAAATAAATTATGTGCAACTATTTATATTTATAATTTTACATTCGACAGTGGGTATTCAATATATAATGTCGTTTTAGATTGATGAATGTCTAATTTAAAACGGCATCCAATACTACAAGAATCAGATTCGGCGAAACAAAGCTCTTCATATTATAATATTAATGAAAGCATCGATCCAAACTCTATAAAAGCTTTAGAAATATGAAGTGCCACGATTGATGTTTCACCAAATAACATATGCTATTCGATCGATACGTACACTCTACTGTCAAGTCGGTCAAAAATGCCTGACACCTTACTGTACACAACGGCCGCAATGAAAATTATTAAAATCTTCGCTGCAACCGCAACGATTTTTTCTAGTTGCACACATCCTATGGTAATAAAATTCATTTGTGTTATAAATTTTGTGGCGGTAAGACCTTTGGTAGTTTTATTTAGTGTCAGTCGTTTTTGTGTGACAGTGTATTTTACGAATAGTATGAAATACTATGAAGTCTGGTGATGGGTTGGATGGTCAAAAAAAAAAGTTCGCTCAAAATTTTTTTCTAGGCGTTTCCGAGGTCGCGGAGTCCGAAAATGCAAAAAAAAAAGTGTCCGGGGGACGCGTACGCGTACGCTTTTTATGTGCGCAGCAACATCTCCTAGAACCGCTTGTCCGATTTTAATGAAATTTGGCACACATGCTCTAACAGACTTCGCGCAGGTGCCGGTACAAGATGAGATCGATCCTTTCAGTGGGACCATGTTAGATTTCCCCATTTATGTGGGAACCTACGTGTTTTTGTTCTACGGAAAAATGTAAAAAAAAAAATTCATGTCTCAGATTTGGATGAAATTTAAAACATGGGTTGGTATCATGATTCTCCACAAGCCTACCAAGTTACAGGTCTGTAACTTCAGGGGGTCCATGGTAAAATTTCCGATTAAAATTTCGTATACTCTAGAGCATATAGTAATTTTTATCTAATTAGCATAAATTTTGGTACATATGATAGTTTCCGTATGTACTTGGTGTCTGTAAAATTTAAAGTCGATACTTCAGTGGGTCCATGTAAAAATCCGTAATTACTTTTCATAAGTTTAACTCTCTATATCTACGGTACCTTTCACCCAATTTCAATGATATTGAATACACAGTTTTATTTAGTTATCTACTTGATACTCCACAAATTTGTAGTTGGTAGGTATAGTACGTTCATGGGAAACTAATATATGAGCAGCTTAGTTTCCGAAGAATATTTGCTTTATGTTCTACAGCTTGTAATTATTATCCGATTTCAATTAAATTTGGTACACAGGTTGAGTTCATGATTCTGCATAGGTTGACCAAATTACAGATTAGTAAATTTCCGATTTTTTTTTTTTTTTTTTTTTTTTTAATATGTTCTACAGCATAGAGTAATTGTTACCTGATTTCAAAGATATTTTATATATAGGCTAATTTTGTGATCTAGTTGGCTCTCCTGAAATTTGGAGACCTTCAGGGGGTTCCTAGAAAACAGTTTTAGTTTCCGAATTTTATATAATTACGTGTTTTATAGCATGTAATTATTATCTGATTTTAATGAAATTTGGTACAAAGGTAGACCTTCTGATTATGCATGTGTTGGCCATGATAGAAGTTAATACCTTCAGGGGGTCCATACTAAAATTTCCGATTAAAATTTCATATGCTCTAGAGCATATGGTATTTATTATCTGATTTGAATGAAATTTGACACACATAGTAGCTTCCTTATGTACTTACTGTGTGCAAAGTTTAAAGTCGGTAATCAAGTGGGTCCATGTTAAAATTTTCAATTATATTTCACAAGTTCAATACTCTACATCATACAGTAATTGGCACCCAATTACAATTATATTTCAAACACAGCTTGAATTTGTGACCTACTTATTGCTCCAAAAATTTGTATCAGGTAGTTTTATTGTGTTCCTGGGAAACTAATATATGAGCAACTTAGTTTCCAAAGAATATTTCATATGTTCTACACCATATAGTAATTATTAGCAGTTTGCAATAAAATTTGGTACATAGGTTGGATTCGTGATTACGCATGTGTAGCCTAATGTAAACGTTAGTAGCTCTAGGGGGTCCATGCTAAAATTTCCGATTAATATTTCATATGTTCTAGAACATATGGTAAATATTATCCAATTTCAATGAAATTTTGTACATTGGTTGGATTCGTGATTACGCATGTGTAGCCTAATGTAGACGTTAGTAGCTCTAGGGGGTCCATGCTAAAATTTCCGATTAATATTTCATATGTTCTAGAACATATGGTAAATATTATTAAATTTCAATGAATTTTTGTACACAGGTTGGATTCGTGATTACGCATGTGTAGGCTAAGGTATAAGTTAGTAGCCTGAGGGGGTCCATGCTAAAATTTCCGATTAATATTTCATATGTTCTAGAACATATGGTAAATATTATTCAATTTCAATGAAATTTTGTACACAGGTTGGATTCGTGATTACGCATATTTATACTTATTATAGTTATTTTAATAATATTATTTATTATTAAAAAAAATAAAAATATAAAATTAAATCAATAAATAATAAAGATGAGCAATTTTTGAAGAAACCACTGTTTGTTACAAAGATAATGTTAATTACAAAAAACTTTTGGACATAAATCGCTGTTAAACAACATACTATGAGTTATCTGCTCCCCCTAGTTAGCAGCTTTTTTTTAGATATGTTAGTTGTGCGCAGTAGTTCATTTTAAATTACGAAATAAATTATGTGCAACTATTTATATTTATAATTTTACATTCGACAGTGGGTATTCAATATATAATGTCGTTTTAGATTGATGAATGTCTAATTTAAAACGGCATCCAATACTACAAGAATCAGATTCGGCGAAACAAAGCTCTTCATATTATAATATTAATGAAAGCATCGATCCAAACTCTATAAAAGCTTTAGAAATATGAAGTGCCACGATTGATGTTTCACCAAATAACATATGCTATTCGATCGATACGTACACTCTACTGTCAAGTCGGTCAAAAATGCCTGACACCTTACTGTACACAACGGCCGCAATGAAAATTATTAAAATCTTCGCTGCAACCGCAACGATTTTTTCTAGTTGCACACATCCTATGGTAATAAAATTCATTTGTGTTATAAATTTTGTGGCGGTAAGACCTTTGGTAGTTTTATTTAGTGTCAGTCGTTTTTGTGTGACAGTGTATTTTACGAATAGTATGAAATACTATGAAGTCTGGTGATGGGTTGGATGGTCAAAAAAAAAAGTTCGCTCAAAATTTTTTTCTAGGCGTTTCCGAGGTCGCGGAGTCCGAAAATGCAAAAAAAAAAGTGTCCGGGGGACGCGTACGCGTACGCTTTTTATGTGCGCAGCAACATCTCCTAGAACCGCTTGTCCGATTTTAATGAAATTTGGCACACATGCTCTAACAGACTTCGCGCAGGTGCCGGTACAAGATGAGATCGATCCTTTCAGTGGGACCATGTTAGATTTCCCCATTTATGTGGGAACCTACGTGTTTTTGTTCTACGGAAAAATGTAAAAAAAAAAAATTCATGTCTCAGATTTGGATGAAATTTAAAACATGGGTTGGTATCATGATTCTCCACAAGCCTACCAAGTTACAGGTCTGTAACTTCAGGGGGTCCATGGTAAAATTTCCGATTAAAATTTCGTATACTCTAGACTCTAGAGCATATAGTAATTTTTATCTAATTAGCATAAATTTTGGTACATATGATAGTTTCCGTATGTACTTGGTGTCTGTAAAATTTAAAGTCGATACTTCAGTGGGTCCATGTAAAAATCCGTAATTACTTTTCATAAGTTTAACTCTCTATATCTACGGTACCTTTCACCCAATTTCAATGATATTGAATACACAGTTTTATTTAGTTATCTACTTGATACTCACAAATTTGTAGTTGGTAGGTATAGTACGTTCATGGGAAACTAATATATGAGCAGCTTAGTTTCCGAAGAATATTTGCTTTATGTTCTACAGCTTGTAATTATTATCCGATTTCAATTAAATTTGGTACACAGGTTGAGTTCATGATTCTGCATAGGTTGACCAAATTACAGATTAGTAAATTTCCGATTTTTTTTTTTTTTTTTTTTTTTAATATGTTCTACAGCATAGAGTAATTGTTACCTGATTTCAAAGATATTTTATATATAGGCTAATTTTGTGATCTAGTTGGCTCTCCTGAAATTTGGAGACCTTCAGGGGGTTCCTAGAAAACAGTTTTAGTTTCCGAATTTTATATAATTACGTGTTTTATAGCATGTAATTATTATCTGATGTTAATGAAATTTGGTACAAAGGTAGACCTTCTGATTATGCATGTGTTGGCCATGATAGAAGTTAATACCTTCAGGGGGTCCATACTAAAATTTCCGATTAAAATTTCATATGCTCTAGAGCATATGGTATTTATTATCTGATTTGAATGAAATTTGACACACATAGTAGCTTCCTTATGTACTTACTGTGTGCAAAGTTTAAAGTCGATAATCAAGTGGGTCCATGTTAAAATTTCCAATTATATTTCACAAGTTCAATACTCTACATCATACAGTAATTGGCACCCAATTACAATTATATTTCAAACACAGCTTGAATTTGTGACCTACTTATTGCTCCAAAAATTTGTATCAGGTAGTTTTATTGTGTTCCTGGGAAACTAATATATGAGCAACTTAGTTTCCAAAGAATATTTCATATGTTCTACACCATATAGTAATTATTAGCAGTTTGCAATAAAATTTGGTACATAGGTTGGATTCGTGATTACGCATGTGTAGCCTAATGTAAACGTTAGTAGCTCTAGGGGGTCCATGCTAAAATTTCCGATTAATATTTCATATGTTCTAGAACATATGGTAAATATTATCCAATTTCAATGAAATTTTGTACATAGGTTGGATTCGTGATTACGCATGTGTAGCCTAATGTAGACGTTAGTAGCTCTAGGGGGTCCATGCTAAAATTTCC